>OZ022415.1:27538165-27637269 GCA_963989365.1 Rhimphoctona megacephalus
GGAGGAAAATATCGAGGAGAGGTCGAAGGAAGATCTTCGTGTGATCATGAGAGAGGGAACGGACGAAGAATTTCTACGAGAATTTGAGCGACGTTTCAGCCGTAAAAACAACCAATTCCCGTCATCATCATCAACATCAACATCCCCATCATCATTTTCGCCAAAAATCGATGCAAAAGCGTCGTTGCATGAAGGTCACGACCTTGACTCTCCTAATAATCCGGATTCTAACAGTGCAAGCTTAACGAAGATTCAAATGATAGAAATACCAATGATCCCTGAGGCCCAAGGTCAAAACGAGCCGTCCATTCGTCACGATTCTCGAAGAGTCCTCGTAAACGTGACGATTTCGACGGAAGACTCGTCCTCGTCAACGGGAACTCGCCCACTTTACGTCTTTTCGGTATCGGTACCCGGTGGCAACGGTTCACCTTTAAATGACCTTTCATCTCACATCAACATCGAGCCCGCTCATAAGCTCGAAGCAATGTCGGACCCTGACAAGGTTAATTTGACTTCGGGAACATCGTCTCGAGCTATGCCGTATAAAATATTGGAAGCTCCTTTGCCACCACCTCCCCAACCACCCGCCTCACCACCGCCGCCTTTATGGGGCGGCGGTGAATGCGAGTGTTCATGTCCATGCATGGAATCGTCCTCTGACGAATGGGACAGCTTTTCGACTAACGAACGACCTCCTAACGTCCTTCAAATTCTCGATAATGAATTTCATCTCTCTCAGGATCTTAATGAAATTTCTTCTCACAAAGATACAACGATTTTCGAGAATACGAAATACGATCTTGAAGAGGATTTATCTTCGACCACTTCTAACCAAGGTTTGTCCGAATTGTTTACGAGTACCGAAATTTCCGAAGATTTTAACGTCACCACCGAGGATACCAACATCACGTCGTCAACCGATTATATCGATACAACCACCAACGAGAACGAGACTGTCTGGTGCTCAAATACTACCCCACTTCCCCCTGAGCCCACTATACTTATTCTTGAAGGTGAGGCCTCTCACGCTCGCCATTTTTGTTTCATTCCTTTTTTCAATCTTTACACTATTTTTTAACATTGCTTTCATTTTGTTTTTTTTTTTTTTACATTTTGGAAAAAAACTCCATCGAGATTTTGGGAAAGGCTGTAGTACGCCAATTGGAAAGTCATTCATTGGCTAACGGCAAGAGGTCACAAAAAATAGACGATTTTTCTCCACGTACGAAACATTTTTTTAAATCTTCAGCAGTTTAAAAAAATTTCAGTTTATGACCTCTCGACCTACAGGAATTCGATTCTAATTTTCCTGCTCTAAGGGATGCTCTGTTTTTTCAAACTCTCGATATTACTCGATTTTTTCACTCTTTTTTTCGGTTATATTTCGTTCTCGACACACAAACTGCTTCCAATGTTTTTCTGTACTCCATTCTTTTTTTTTTTGCAGCATGCTTGTGTTTGTGAACCAATCCTTTTATCGTAAAATGCTTTGTGCGCTTATTAGTTTAGCGAGTGTAATTCTTTTTGTTTTTTCTTTCTCTTGCAATGTCACAGGTAGACGACCTTATTTTAATCACGTGTTTACCGTTCACTTGCCTCTCTTCCTTTGTACCATTATCATGTAAATTGCTTTGCCCAAGAACGTCGGAAGGGTAGGTTCAAAAATGTTAAGCGTTACTCTGTGATGAAAGCTTTTTTGCATTCGTAAAATAATTTACTTATAAAAAAGTTCCAAGAACTCATTCTGTAAACAAAATGTTATTTTAATCTACGGTGTCGTAATTAATACCAATTTAAATTGTATTGCGACGAATAACTTAATAGTTTTTATCATATTTTCTGGTTTCAACACATTTCTTCGCGTCAGGCTATTTTTCTTTTGTTTTTATTCAAATATAATCTTTTTTTTTTATACATATTTTTGTAAAATAAAATTTTTATTTCATAATTCACGAGGTTGTTTCATACGAGCATTTAATTTTTTTATTTTCACGAACACAAAGTAGCGATCATTTTGTCGTAATAACAATTGCATAATTGACGCAACTAAAACATGAATCTCATCCGAAGAATCTTTTTTTAATTTAATTTTTTTGTCTTCTCGTTTGTTTTTTTTTTTACATTTCTTTTTCATATTTTTCTCGTTCCATCAATTTCACAATTTCACAAATTTTGCTAATTTTATTCCATTTTGAAATTTTATCGTTTTTTTTATCATTTTCACTTTTTTATATCTGATTTTCAATCGATAATTAATTAAAGAATTGTGAAATTTTATCTCTCAGGCGCAAGAACGTTTCCTGCGAGATCTTTCCCACCGGATGGTACGACCTTTGCTCAAGTTGGTCTCGGCCAAAGGCTGAGCAAGGAAATTCCACCTTACAGTTATTGGAATATGCAGTTTTATCAATCCGAGCCTGCATACGTACGTTTCGATTACAATATACCACGTGGTGCAAGTATCGGTGTCTACGCGAGAAGAAACGCATTACCGACTCATACGCAATACGATCTTCTCGAAGTCCTCAGTGGATTCAAGGCTCGAACAACTAGGGCGTCCCATGTTAGTGTAATTGTATGTGCGAGTGACCCGATTGCTTTTTTTTTACTCCTCTCATCCATCAAAATAATTATTACGTTTTGTGAATAATTATTTTTTTAGTATTATCGTTTAATATTTTTAATAGCATTATTATTTTTTTTAATTGCGTTACAATTTTATTTCATTCAAATTTGATGCACCCTTTTTTTAATTATCCCATTAATTTTATATGTGTTGTCCTCGAATTAAAAAATTCTACAATCAATCAATCTTCTATAAAAAAATTTCGAGTGCACTCTCGATGTTATCCCTAAATTTTTATCACACGATTTTTATCATACTATGATTATCGAGATATTAATTACGAATAATTAGATTAAAGATGGATTACGAATTAATTGTAAATTATTATCAAATTGTACAATAACGATTCGTAAATGAATGCTAATTTATTAAAAACCGAGACCATTCAGATAACTGCTCTATGATTTGAAAGTATAATTATTAATATAATTACAAACAATAATTTTACGATCGAGTTCTTTTTTTTAGTTCTCGTGACGGTGAAGCACGGGGATCATAGAATTTTGATAAATCGAGAAAGAATTTTAGCATATAATCCTATTCTGTATCCAGCAGCCCAAAATATATCAACGGTCTCCAAAATGGTCACTCGTTAAATTAAACATTATTTTTGTTTTTATTTATCGCAGCCATCAATAAAAAAGGAAGTTACACATTACATGGAGCCGGGTCACTGGTTTTTGTCATTGTACAATGACGATGGTGATCCCCAGGAGGTGGCGTTTATCGCCATAATCGCTGAAGACATGACGCACAACTGTCCAAACGGTTGCAGTGGCAAAGGCGAATGTTTGCTTGGTCATTGTCAGTGTAATCCGGGATTCGGTGGAGAGGATTGCAGCGAGAGCGTTTGTCCGGTGCTTTGTAGTCAACGTGGCGAATATATCAATGGTGAATGTCAATGTAATCCAGGCTGGAAGGGTAAAGAATGCTCGTTGCGTCATGACGAATGCGAAGTGCCCGATTGCAACGGTCACGGTCATTGCACCAATGGAAAATGCAATTGCGTCCGTGGCTACAAAGGAAAATTTTGTGAGGAAGCCGACTGTCCACATCCAACTTGTTCTGGTCATGGTTTTTGTGCCGAAGGTACTTGCATATGTAAAAAAGGCTGGAAGGGCGCTGACTGCAGCACAATGGATAAGGAAGCTCTCCAATGCTTGCCTGACTGCAGTGGACATGGCAACTTTGATCTTGAGACACAAACTTGCCATTGTGAACCCATGTGGTCTGGGGACGATTGCTCCAAAGGTGAGGAACTTTGATGCAAAATCACCTCGAATAATGAACTACCTTTATTAGTTTTATCGACATTAGCCTCTATTTGTAAAGATGCTTAAAAATTAATTACACATGTTTCTCAGCCAAAAATTTTATTGGATGAGAATTCCGAAACTTCACAATCGGACGAAGCTCTGAAAATATTCAACCATCTTCGAACGTTTACAAACGATGGTTTTCCATTATAATAATTTAAAAAATCGAGCAACATAACGTGTCATGAAAATATTCTTCAACAAATAATCGGCCAATTTTTTTGTTTTCATTGCCTTAAATGCATTTGGTGATTTTTCTAAATGCATATGAATTTTTTTTTGTCTGTCCCCATTTTTTATAAAAAAATAAAATTAATAAAACGTCACAAATTTTATACGTCTTTGTAAACAGATAAATAAGGCTTGCACTAATTTATATCTACGTTTTTTTATAAATTTCATTTATTCATTTAAGAAATCCAAAGAAAAATATTTCATTGCCAAGAAAATGAATTTAAAAGATTTCATGACATTAATTCTAATGCAGAGCTTTGCGATCTGGATTGCGGTCCTCACGGTCATTGCGTCGATAATGCCTGCGACTGTTTACCCGGATGGTCCGGCGATCTCTGCAACTTGAAACAATGTGATCCACGTTGCAACGAGCACGGCCAATGTAAAAATGGTACGTGCTTGTGCGTAAGTGGCTGGAACGGACGGCACTGCACGATGGAAGGTTGTCCGAATTCTTGCTCCGGACATGGACAATGCAAGGGTAACGCCGACGAACAATGGGAATGTCGGTGCTACGATGGCTGGGATGGAAAAGACTGCAGCGTTCTTCTCGAACAGAATTGCAACGACGGAAGGGACAATGACAAAGGTTAGTTCACGAATTCCAGTCCTTATTGACGTTTTCAAACAAACAAAAATGTATGCAATATATTAAATTTCAATGAAATTTATTTTTTATCTACTTTCAACTTTAAATTTCCATCTATTTTCGATCTTTGATTGAAATATACTGGGACAGATTCTCATTAATTTCTGTTCTCCAAAAAATTTGAATTTTATTTATTGGAAAATTGCACAAAAATCTGAGCGCTTCGCGTTGCAAATTTTTTCAAATTTTCGATTTTTTCGTCAATTTAATTAGTCAATCAGCGTTAATCATTTAATTTTGATTTTTTTTTCTTCAAATTTTCTTACATTTTTCTATCGAACAAAAAAATGCTAATAAAAAAAATTCGAAAAAAAAAATAGACGGTCTCGTAGACTGTGCGGATCCAGAGTGTTGCGCTAATCATGCCTGTCGAAGCAGTCAACTTTGTGTCTCGGCACCGAAACCAATTGACATTTTATTACGGAAACAACCGCCAGCGATAACGGCCTCGTTTTTTGAGAGAATGAAATTTTTGATTGATGAAGGTAGTCTCCAAAATTATGCTCGCCAAGAGACTTTCAACGAGAGGTGAGTTGTTAAAATATTTTTCATTGTTTATTTACGAGAGGAAAAAAAATAACTGAACAACAATAAACAATTAGGATATGACGAATATATCTATATATTAACCCTTTGAGTCACACATTTTTCCGTGCATACAATTTACTTGAAACTTTGCACGCATAAGTTTTTGTGGTCGCTGGTTACAAATCTGAACAAAAAATCCGAAAATAAGCAAACATTTTCGGTCAATACAATTCGGTTAATTTTCAAAAAATTCTGAACGATTCTTTGAGGTGTTTTGAGGTTATAAAAAAATTGCGATCGTGATTTTTAAAGTGGATTAATAGAAAATTCATTTTTTTCATGAAAAAGTCTGAATTTTGATCATTTGTTTATCCATGGTATTTATGCAATTAACAAATAATGAATGTACATATTTTTTGTTAATTCATGAATGTCCTGCGAACCATGTACAATTTAAAAAAACCGGTATTCGTTGCGGCAAAAGTAGTTAAATAATAAAAAAAACTGCCAAAAAAAAGGTGGAACAACGTAAATCCCACCATGGCTCAAAAGGTTAAAATGTGGTCGAAGTGGTCTTGACAATTTCCAGACACTGATTGAGATGTTTGATAGTAATACTGATTAACATTAATTATGAAATGAATTGTAGTACATATAATTCTATATATACATATATATTTATATATTTACATTTACATATTAATATGAATATTAAAAAATGTCCGTCCCGATTCGATGTTGCGTGCAGTGGCGTCTTTAATCATAGAGAACCCGAACGTCAATCCGTTCGATGTCATGCAATAAGCTCACACTTGTACACATTTTTTCTTTTTTTTAATTATCATTTTTTAATTAATTTTATTGCAATCAAATATAAATTGCAAAAAATTTGGATTTTTGAGCCTGTTGGTTGATCGAAAAAAATATTCACTCATTAAAAATTATTATTAATATTTTCGATATTAAAAACTCTTTTACTCTTTTATTATTTTAAAAACTTTTTTGTGCTCAATCTTTTTTATTGAGCCCGATTATTCGATTTAGAACAATCATTTCTATTTTGGAATTTAAAAATTGCAATCGATATTTCATAAAGATAATTAAAAAAGAAAAAAAAACTTATCGTTGACACATATACCACAAAATATTATATTTAATATACTGCGCTGTTGTGACCCATGTGAAATCACATCCCATCAGTTTTGTACATATGTTTTGTATGTAAGTGTGCGCGAGTGTGTTCCCCCGATGCACCCGAACCTCCTCATTAATATTTTTTAATATTTTCTCCATTCTTCTTATTTCTTAATAACCCCTGAAATTTAATTTCGGAAAAGAAAGTCTTCTTGCGTATTATTTCTACAAAATGATGTCCAATTCCCATTGTTTAATGCTTCAAAAAATGACGCTCATTTGTAGTTTTTGAATTTATTTAATAATCGTCTCCCTTCTACATTTTTTATTTTCGTTGAAAAAAACTTCCCCCGCTCTCTTTCTTTCTCTCTTTCTCTCTCTCTCTCTCTCACTAATATTTTCTTTCTATTGTCCGTCCGAGTGAAGCTTGCGCGTTGTCTAAGAGACCCATGCTTTTTTTGCCCATCGCTCTCGAACAGTTCATACCATCGTACGAAACGAGTAAAAACAAGAATGATATATAAAAATATCGCAGCTAAGGGACACTCGAATAGAATTATTATTGATAGAGCCAATCAAAAGAAATTAGAGAGAGACAATATTTTTTGAATCAATTAAATATTCATTAGTTAGACTTCCAATTATTCTTTGATCTATTTTATAGTGAAATTTATTTGATAAAAATTGATTAAATTATCTGATTAGTTTCCACATTTGTCTTTCAAATTTTTGCCACAAAGAAATTTATGCAATTGAATTTGTTTAAATTTGTTATTTATCCTTTGATGCATTTTTATCGAACTAATTATATCGTTGAATTAATTTCTCGATATTTTATAATTTCAACAATTTTTCATTCTAATTCGAACATGCTTGTTTTTTTTCTTCTATTTTCATCGAATTTAACTTGATTTATTTCATCATGAAAATGTCCGAAAAAAATGGAAAATACTTGTTTTTTTTTACCCCATATTTGGATTATTTTGACCCACTCTCTCGACTATCGATTGGGGTGACAAAAAAGAAAAAGAAAATACTTTAATTTAACTGGGCTCTGTTTTATCCGTGCTGCCCGATCAGTGTGTTCTGGAATCACTTCAACACCAGGTAAGAATGCCCCGTCCGCAGGAGGGATGGAATCGAAGAAACGATTTTACGACAATAATTTTATTATTTTTGTTTTTTTCGATTTTTGTTTCTTATCGAAGAGCTCGTAGAGTTAACCGTTTTGTTTTGATCGTAGCTGTCGCGTGACGATCGGCTTTTTGCATTCGTGTTATTTCTGCATCCTTGATGAGAAGTAAATTTGGAGAAAAAAAAAACAAAAACAATAATTTGAAAAAAATGTTGAGAGCGAAACGTTGCGAGAATTTATTTTTTTTTTACATTCAGGCCGTATGTGTGTGTGTGTTTGTCAAGAATTGAGAGTCAATACATGAGCGGGTCGTCAACATCCGCCTCTTATGTGTTTTTCTATCTGTCCGTCTCTCTCTCTCTCTCTCTCTCTCTCTCTCTCTCTCTCTCTCTCTCTCTCTCTCTCTCTCTCTCTCTTTCTCTCTCGCTCTCTCTCTCTCTCTCTAGCCTGTGTCCGCAAAAAAATTTCGTTTGAATTGGAATTATTAAAAAATCACCAAATTCTTCAATTTTATAATTTCGTATTCTCGAAATATTCAATATTATTAACATTTTTTATCTCCAATTGAAATTTTTTGAAATAGTACGATGTTTTAGTTTATTTTGGTGATTTTTCTCCAATTTCGAAATGGACCCATAATGGCGAAAGAAAAGAAAAACAAATTGTGTATATGTGTGTTGTGCACCCGAGCTCTTGAATCGTCTCGTCTGTCACAATGCGTGGTTTTGTGTTTAAACGTAATTGTTGCATGGTTTATTTTGACCTAATTACATTCCTACGTTGTGTTACGTGAATCTTTTCGTTGAGCTTCGTACGTTGTGTTGATCGTTGGTTAGGACACGTGATTAAGCTAATTACATTATATTTTAATGTCTGTGTGTTGCTCTCGTCCAAATTCAAACGAGAGAGCATTCAACATCGACAAAATGTTCATGAAACAACACCATTGTTAATTATCACTCCTAAAAAAAAACATTCAACATTTTTAACAAACATAACGATCAAATCAGCAATTAAAATAGGAGAAAAAAAGCTGTCCGATATTCTCCAGTTAAAAAACAAAAAAATTAAAATATTTAATACGAAAAAAATGAGGATGAATAAAATTGTATTGAAAAAAAATGTAATTCAAAGATTTTCGACTGATCGAACGACGGATTGAAATCTCGCTTATTGCGTAGTTAAAAAAAGTAATTTCGAAGTTTTTGCGACGTAGATTTCATTAGAAGAGAAAAGATTTGAAATTGTTGATTGACGTTGAAAAGTCGAGAATTTGCTTGATTAATTTTGTGTTTCATCGTTTAGTCGTTCGGCCGTTGTACGTGGCCGCGTGGTAACATCATTGGGAACCGGTCTTATGGGCGTAAGGGTCAGTACGAGTACACCACTCGAGGGATTCACCCTGACGAGGGACGATGGCTGGTTCGATCTCCTCGTTAATGGCGGAGGAGCGGTCACCTTGCAGTTTGGTAGATCGCCTTTCAAGCCCCAGAGTCATATCGTGTTCGTACCGTGGAACGAGGTAATTAAATTATATTTCCTGTTCATCGTTATATTTTCAAAAATTATCAATTCCTTCAAGAATTACGAGGATGCAAAGTTGCCTGGGTCGTTAAAAGCCAAGCTTACTTAAATAATTAATTAATTTACGGTCTTAAGATTGGATAACGTTTAATTTTACAGGTTGTAATAATCGACAGAATAGTAATGAGCACGGTGGATGAAAAAGCGCCAATTCATATACCGCATGCATGTGCAGCACACGACTACGATTTGATGAAGCCGGTAGTATTGGCAACATGGAAACACGGTTTCCAGGGTGCTTGTCCGGACAAAAGTGCGATTCTCGCAGAATCGCAAGTGATACAGGAAAGTTTACAGATACCGGGAACGGGTTTGAACTTGGTTTATCACAGCTCACGTGCAGCGGGATATTTATCAACGATACAATTGCAATTAACACCTGAAACGATACCACCAACGTTAAATCTGATCCATTTGAGAATAACGATCGAGGGAATACTCTTCGAGAAGACTTTCGAGGCAGATCCGGTGATTAAATTCACTTACGCCTGGAATCGCTTGAACGTGTATCGTCAGCGAGTTTATGGAGTTACCACAGCGATGGTGAAGGTTGGCTACGAGTACAGCGATTGCAAGGATGTCATCTGGGACGTTCAAACGACAAAACTCAGCGGCCATGATATGTCGATATCCGAAGTTGGCGGTTGGAATCTTGACATTCATCATCGTTACAACTTCCACGAGGGTATATTGCAAAAAGGTGACGGTTCTAACATTTATCTCAAACACAAACCTCGTGTCATCCTTACCACCATGGGGGACGGACACCAGCGACCCCTTGATTGCTTCGATTGCGACGGCCAAGCTTCGAAACAACGACTTTTGGCACCGGTTGCACTTGCCACCTCCGCAGACGGATCCATTTTCGTTGGGGACTTTAACCTCGTGAGGAAAATCCTCGTCGATGGAACTGTCAAAACGGTCGTTCGTCTCAAGTAAGTTTACAGTTTTTATATTCACCCGAAATGTCCATGAATGTTATTGACGTCCATAAAAACTTACAAACTAACTTGAATGATATTTTATTGAATTTCCAGTGCTACAAGAGTCTCATATCGGTATCACATCGCTCTGAGCCCCCTGGATGGCGTTCTGTACATTTCGGACCCCGAATCACATCAGATCATTCGCGTCCGGGATACAAACGATTATTCGGACCCGGAGCACAATTGGGAAACAGTAGTGGGTTCGGGTGAACGTTGTTTGCCCGGTGACGAAGCCCATTGTGGTGATGGTGCATTGGCGCGCGATGCCAAACTGGCATATCCGAAAGGTGTCGCTGTTTCAGCCGATAACGTGCTCTACTTTGCGGACGGCACTAATATCCGTATGGTTGATCGTGACGGTATAATAACTACAGTGATCGGTAATCACATGCATAAGTCACACTGGAAACCAATACCTTGTGAAGGGACTCTCAATGTCGAGGAGGTTCATTTACGCTGGCCGACAGAGCTGGCGATAAATCCCCTCGACAATTCTCTTCATATGATCGACGATCACATGGTTCTCCAGTTGGCACCGGACGGCAGAGTCAAAGTAGTCGCCGGACGTCCTTTACACTGCGCGAGTCCCTCCTCAACCTTCGACACGGAATTGGCAACACATGCAACATTGGTGATGCCCCAGAGTATCGCGTTCGGGCCATCCGGTAATCTGTACATCGCTGAGAGCGATTCCCAGCGAATAAATCGAGTTCGGGTGATTGGTACGGATGGCAAAATATCGCCGTATGCCGGTGCCGAATCCAAGTGTAATTGTCTGGAACGTGGTTGCGATTGTTTCGATGCTGACCATTATCTAGCCTCGACTTCCAAGTTCAATACGATCTCGGCGGTAGCCGTATCTCCCGATGGAGTCGTTCATATTGGCGACCAAGCCAATTACCGTATCAGATCGGTAATGGCGAGTATACCGGATGCGAGTGGCGCCAGAGAATATGAAATTTATTCGCCTGACACTCAGGAGATTTATGTATTCAATCGATTCGGCCAGCACATCACTACCAAAAACATTCTTACGGGCGAAACCTTCTACCTGTTCACGTACAATGTCAACACGAGCAACGGTAAGTTGTCAACTGTTACCGATGCCGCAGGCAACAAAGTATTCTTGTTGAGGGATTACAGCAGCCAGGTCAACTCCATCGAGAACACCAAGGGACAAAAGTGCCGATTGCGCATGTCCCGTATGAAGATGCTACATGAGCTAAGCACCCCGGACAATTACAACGTGACCTTCGATTATCACGGACCCACTGGGCTACTTAAGACCAAACTGGACAGCACGGGACGTAGTTACGTCTACAATTACGATGAGTTCGGTAGATTGACCAGCGCAGTTACACCTACCGGCAAAGTCATAAGCCTGACTTTCGACCTTAGCCTGAAAGGAGCCACCGTGAAAGTTGGTCAGAACAACAGGAAACCGGTTTCCATGTTAATCAAGGGTTCCTCAGTGGTAACGAAAATCGGCGATGCCGAACAGCGTACTACTGTCATGGGTGATGGTTCTGTAGGCCGAGTAACACCCTGGGCTCATACAGTTAGCACGGACACAATGCCATACGCCATATTGGCCGAGATCGAACCATTACTGGGCGAAAGTTATCCCGTCCCGGCTAAACAACGCACCGAGATCGCTGGTGATCTTGCCAACCGATTTGAATGGAGATATTTCCTGCGGAAAGTTCAGGGCAACAAAAACCGTGGCAATGCCAAAGCGATAGCTCAAGTTGGCAGAAAACTCCGAGTCAACGGTGATGTTTTGCTGTCATTAGAATATGACCGGGAAACCAACACAGTCGCTGTCTTCATTGATGACCGAGTGGAACTGTTGAACGTGACCTACGACAGAAACGCCAGACCTGTCAAGTGGGGACCTCGGGATGGAATCTTTGCTGGAGTTGAACTGGAATACGATCGGTTTAGTAGATTAACCAGCTGGACCTGGGGTGACATAAGCGAAACTTACGGCTTCGACCGAGCTGGAAGATTGTACGAGATCAAGTACAGCGACGGAACCTCAATGATATATGCCTTCAAGGATATGTTCAGTAGTCTTCCGCTCAAAGTCACTACACCACGCGGAAGTGATTATCTCCTGCAGTACGATGAAGCTGGAGCTCTTCAATCACTCACAACACCAAGAGGCCACATTCACGCATTTTCCCTCCAGACTTCTCTCGGTTTCTATAAGTATCAATATTACTCCCCGATGAATCGTCATCCTTATGAAATCCTTTACAACGACGATGGACAAATCCTCGCCAAGGTTTATCCTCACCAAAGTGGCAAAGTTGCCTACGTCTACGATCATACTGGCAAACTCGAAACAACATTGGCAGGACTCTCGTCGATCCACTACACCTATCAAGAGACTACGAGCCTCGTGCGCAGCATTGACATCAATGAGCCTAACTTCGAAATGAGAATCGAGTACAAATATCACGCTGGTATCGTCAAGGATGAGAAGATCAAATTCGGCAGTAAAAGCGGAATGGCCAATGCTCATTATCGCTATCAGTACGATGGTAACGCTCGCATATCCGGCATCGAAGTTGATATCAATGGCAAACAACTGCCACAATTGCGACTGAAGTACAACCAGAACTTGGGGGTATTGGAGGGCGTTGGTGATTTGAGGATTTATCGGAACACCTTCAATCGTTCAGTCATGCAGGACAGCAGTAAACAGTTTTTTACCGTCACTGATTACGACGAGCACGGTCGCGTTAAAACTGTCTTGACCAATATCCGATCCGTCGACGTTTTTCGTATGGAACTCGAGTACGACAATAGAAATCGCATAAAAATGCGCAAATTAACGATCGGCAAGGAATCCATGGAGAAGAAGGAATGGTCGAGAATGGACAAAATAACTTACAACGCCGACGGACATGTTCTGGAAGTTGCCGATACTGATAACAATTGGCAATACGCGTACGATGAGAACGGCAATGTCATCGGGGTCACCGAACATACTGAAAAAATTACCCTTGGCTATGACAGCGGTGATCGGGTCGTTCAATACGGCGATGTCGAATTCAATTCTTACGATGGACGGGGATTCGTTGTTATTCGTGGTGAACACAAATACAGGTACGGTCTCACACTACTTCATAGCCGAATCCTCTGAAATACAATTTTTATTATAAACGTCTTTTAAACATTCGACATACTTTTTCCCTCTGCAGGTACAACTCGCGTGGTCAACTGATCCACGCATCCGAACATAAGAAATTCCAGATCTGGTACTTCTACGACGATCGTGGACGTCTGGTGTCCTGGAACGACGATAGGGAGAATATAACACAATTCTTCTACGCTAATCCAAGAACCCCGGATTTGATAACCCACGTGCACTTCCCAAAATCGTCGAAGACCTTCAGGTTCCTTTACGACTCGAGGGATTATCTGATGACAGTGGAGACGTCGGAACAGCGGTTTTACGTCGCGACCGACCAGAATGGTTCACCATTGGCGCTTTTTGACACGAACGGTAATCTCGTGAAAGAGATGCGCCGTACACCGTTCGGCAAAATAATCAAAGATACCAATCCCGATTTCTACTTGCCGATTGATTTCCACGGTGGTCTTTTCGATCCTAACACCAAGCTCGTTTATTTGAACAAACGTCTGTATGATCCTACCGTCGGTCAATGGATGACACCAGCATGGGAGCAAATGGCCAACGAATTGACAACGCCTACGGACATATTTATATATCGTTTCCGAAACAACGATCCAATAAATATCCGACAAAACGTTGAATACATGACCGACTTGACGAGCTGGTTGAAACTCTACGGTTATGACATCGACTCGATGTTGGGCTCGGAATACACGAAGCGAATGGTTTATCAACCAAGCGCAACGATAACCTCGCCGCAATTGACGCCAGACTTTGGAGTCATGTCAGGCTTGCAGTGCATCGTAGATCGAGTACACGAGAAATTCTCGAATCTTGGTTTCGTGCCGAAGCCGTTGTTGAAATTGGAGCCAAAAACGCGGAATTTATTGCCGAGGGTAGCGCACAGACGGGCAGTTTTCGGCGAGGGTATATTGGTTTCGAGAGTCGGTGGTCGTGCTTTGGTGAGCGTTGTCGATGGGGTCAACAGCGTAGTCCAAGATGTGGTCACTTCTGTCTTCAACAATTCTTACTTTTTGCCTCTCCACTTCAGCGTACACGATCAGGATGTATTTTACTTTGTGAAGGACAATGCCCTCAAGATACGTGATGACATGGATGAGCTTCGTCGTCTCGGCAGTATGTTCAACGTTTCGACACACGAAACAACCGAACATGGTGCTGGCACGTGGAAAGAATTGAGGCTTCATAATCCTGATGCTGCTGTAGTTATCAAATACGGCGCTGATCCCGAACAAGAGAGACATCGGATCTTGAAACACGCTCACAAGAGAGCGGTCGAAAGAGCCTGGGAGATTGAGAAACAATTAGTCATGGCGGGTTTCCAGGGTCGCGGTGATTGGTCCAAAGAGGAAAAGGACGAGTTGATCGCCCGTGGTACTGTTGTTGGTTACGAAGGTGTCGATATTCACAGCGTACACAGGTATCCACAATTAGCGGATGATCCTGGCAACGTGGCATTCACTCGGGATACTAAACGTAAAAGACGCAAATCCGGCAATCGCCGCAACAGAATACACAGGCACGATTCGTGATGCGACCGTTGCCACGGATCATCTGCAATGACCGTCATCTCGACGGAGTCCGAAATCGTCCATACAACTCGACGAAACAACAATAACGACAACGACGACGACGACGACGACGACGACGACAACAACAATAATGGCGATACGTCACGTACCATCGCGCCGACGAGAGAGACGAGCATGCAGAGAGTGGCCGATACGCCAACTGCAGCGCCAACTACCCTGGCGCCAATTACGGTGGCGTCCTTAACTACCAACGTTAAAACCACCGCGAGAAATCAATACGTTGATGAGAAAAACATTTCTTCTTGAAATTTCCTTTCGTGGAATGAACAATGCAACTTTTGAGATTTCACGTTTCGAGTGGAGATTAATCTCAATTTTCGTTGCTTTTTTTTAATTCACGAGTGCCCTCGTTTCGTCGTCGGATCGATCGTGTAATCATTTTCTGTATTATAGACCCCATAATTTCCAGTCCATTTCCCTTTATTATTCTTTATTTTTGTTATTTTTTTTATCTCTGTCTCTCTCTCTCTCTCTCTCTCTCAACTTCTGCAAGTGCTTTGTTGTACGTGACCGAAGTCTCGTTGTTTAATATGGCAGTGATGATCGGTATAATGATCGGACGAGTGATCCGTGAAGTGTCAAAATTATAAGCTAGTCGCGATATATATTTACAATACGAAAAGTATAAAGCTTGTTACAAGGTGATTATTTTATAGATGACGAATTATGAACTCTCGGGTCTAATTACGCGGAGATTTAAAATATGTAATTAATGAACAATACATGTGAGTATAAATGTGAGGATGTTCGAATGTATCCTTTGTATGTATGGGTTGCGCTGTGCGTAGAGACTGAACGAGAAAAGAGGACGATGAATTGTTTTTTTTTTCTTCTTTTTAAAAAAAAATTTTTTTCAACGATCTCGAGACGAAATAGTTGTGAAAAAAATGTAAAAATCGCCTAGAAAAATGCATTGAGTGCTCGGTGATAATTGACGCATCAACAGGGTCTAAGGAGGCGTGTACGTAAATTAAAAAACTGGGAGGAGGGGGGGAAAAAGGGTTGGGAAATATATATAGACGATCTTTCGCGGCGCAGCGATTGCGTCTGCATTTACATGACGTCATATTGTTTTTTTTTTTATTATTATTATTCTTTTCTTTTCTTCGAATCCACGCAAACGCGTGTACGTCCAACGTAAAAAATAGTAAAAAAGAGATAGGAGGTGATGAAAAAAATGGCAAGAGAACGCCATTTCGCGCATTCTTTTGAAAATAGGAATGAAAAAAAGAAACAAAAAATTAAATTAAGAACGTGGGGCGCGTGGTGAATGAGCTGCGAATAAAAGAAGAAAAAAACAAACACACACACAAAAAGAAATATTTTTAACATAACTCAATGGATCGAGGGAGAATCTCGATTTTTTTGTAAATATCAACTTAATCTATACATATATATAAATTACAGCGGTAATAATTGTAGATAATATTGTAACACGGAATATCGATGAGGTGGAAAAAAAAAATATATATATATATATAAATATCTGACAGGGGTGAATGAACATCACTTGTCGATATCGCTTTTTTATATGTATACACCATTTACCAGCGCCATGCTCGGACACATAAACGGTAATGAACGCAATTACAGCGTGTAATTAGAAAAATTAAATTAAAAAAAAAAACAACTACAACAAAAAATACAAAATTTATGTACACCGAAGAAAAAAAAACCGATGAATGAATAAACAAAAAAACTGTAATTGTAGCATCCAATGGTACGTACTTGAGCCGCACGCACATGTATGTGCATATAAATATACATCAACGAGTTGACAGCCCGAAAAAAAAATACTCCAAAATTTGCACCGAAAAGAAAATTGACAGGACACTAAAGAAATTGACAAATGAATTTCATTTTTTTTTTTCAATACACGAGAAAAATATTACACCAAATAAACATTCGAAAATTTCTTCCTCGAATTTCCTCGAGGCTTTTCAAAGAATTTTGGAATTTTTTTTTTACTATTTGCGAAACAAATCGTTGTTTGCAAAGACTATGTGGCGCGAATGAAATGTTGCACGAGCAATGATATAAATAGGAGATTAATCTATATATATATATAGATAAAATGAACCTCGATAAAAAAAACATCTTGCAATTCGATTAATCGATGCAGGATGTTCGTTCATTCGAGGTCGATTAGCTCGTAAGTCACGAGAGAAAAATAACTTTTCTCTCGTTATGTCATAGACACTTGTAAATATTAACAATAACGATAATAATAAAACATTCGTTTAGATAATGAAACAAAATAAAAAAAAAACAACAACTGTGTCGTATCTAATGCGAGAAGATTGGTGGAGTAGCATTAAAAAAACAAAAAGGAAAACAACAATTACGCAACAAATTTTGTGAAATTTGTCGCGAAAACGCGGAGTAGCGGGGGGTGGGGGATGGAAAGTTCGTGTAATAAATAATTATTGTGCGCGATCATTAGCAAACAAATTCAAAAAAAGAACACACCAAAAATATCCGAGAGGATTAATGACGAAATTAATGAGAAAAGAAAGAAGGAAAATTAATAATAAAATTAATAACAATATTAATAAAAATAATGATAATGATATTAATAATCATAATAATAATAGTAATACGCCCCGCCTATCTTTCTACTGAAAAAAAAAACAATGAGAAGAGAAAAAAGAAGCAAATTATTTTTTGAATTGTGTCGTCAAAAAAAAATCTAAACCCAATGTCCCACCTTCCTTCCCCAAAAGTCCTGATATCCAACCTCATTCGTCCTCGACTGTTACCCGATGATGAAAAAAAAAAACGAAAAGAAAAAATAATTAAAATAAGTGATTTGTCGGTGTTTAGATATTGGAAGTAGATCTCGATGCCTCGATTGGATTGGATCGAAAAGAAGGTGAAAAAAAAACCAAAGTAATCGATAGAAAGTATAAACGAAACAAGAGAAAATAAATAAATAAATAAATAAACAAGCCCACGTGCATGTCCCCCAGAACTCACTCATATATATATACGTATATATGTACAGGATTTTTAAAAAATTTCGCGTATGAAATGTTGCGGTTAGTTAAATCATGAAATTTCAAGAAGATTAGTCCTGAGCTATTTTTTTCTACGATATACCATTAATGGGATATTAATTAATTAATTATAGCGAATCAAGCGCGCTTTTTAGAAAATGTGGGAGTAGCTAGCGAAGCGTGATGACGCGCGCGCCCAGCCGAGAGAGGAAAATCGACGGGATACGCTGTCCCCACTGCGCTTATTGAACAGCGCGCCACCAGATTGGCTATAACTTAAATAATTGATTGCTCATGAACGAGAAAACGCAGAGAAAAATGACTAAGAACATTTCTTTTAAGAATTTCACGATTACCTTGGCAGCTTGTCAACCGATTTTTCATCATCCTGTCTATATATACGGATCTTTATATGTATTTACGTGCTATACGCACATGTACGTAAATATATATGTACTTGTCTATCGAACGAGAAAATATAAACGAAAAAAAACGAGAGCGACGAAATCGCGAAATAAACACGCACACGTAAAAAGCATATGAAAAATGATATAAAAAATAAACAAACAAAGTGAAAGAAAACATGATCGAAACATAATCATAAACAAAACAACTGCAATACTCGTAATATTTGGTGAAAAAGATTGTCTAATACGAGCATTAAAAATATATTGAATACAAAATCCTCTAAAATCAGTCGAATTGAATATCGCTTAAAAAAAAAGCTCTCGCGTTGAACACCGTAAATATCTATCGTATCGAGAAAAAGTTATTATTATTTTTTATCTACGATTTTTAATTTTCACGGTTTTTCTTATTTGCCGGAAAAATTTGAGTCTTCTTTCTTTTCATTTTTTTTTAAATTATTATTACGATTATTACTATTGTTATTATATTTATTAATAATAATATTATGAGTAAGTGTTCAACTGAATCTTTCGGTAATTTATCTTTTGCTGCATATTCTATTTTTATTCAATTTCAACCGTGCGAGTTCATAAGGAGAAAGAGGATGGACAAAAAAAATGCTGAAACGTGCATGAGAAAAGCAATACTTCGTAACTAACGTGCTCGAATGACTGAATGTTGTGGCTGTCGAGAAAAAAATAAATAAATAAAATAAAATCAGTGTGAACGAAATTTTTCAACGATGAATGGAGAAAAAAAAACAGAGAAAGGAATGTTAGCAAAAAATAAAATATCGCGACCGATGATATAAATAGGAGAAAGAAATGAAAATTGCGACTGCAGAAGAAAAATACGCGCTTGTGTATTTGGTGTCCGTGCGTTAGTATTAATTTAAAAAAAAAGGAAACAAAAACAGAATATATAAATAGCGTGTGATACGTAAAACAAGCGTGCGAGGAGAACAAGAAAAAGTCGAGCGCGTGAAAAATTGAGAACAAACAAAATCATTGCAAATTTTCGTTAATTTTTCTTTTTCTTTTATTCAAATTTTGTACATACAATTTTTATCATTATATTCATAATATTTTGAATAGCGAAAGAATTATTTCGACAATGTTTATCAAACGCGACAACCGATGGTGTGAGCGTCTTGCATCGACCGTTCGTTTCGGGGATTTCCCCCTTTGCGTATACTTTCATAAAAAAGCATAAAAATTTGAAAAAAAAAAAAAAAACAACTAGTGTTTCGTTTGTGTTTTTTACCACGTAAACGATGAAGAAAAGTGACACAATAAAAGAAGAACGCGACTTATAGTGAACGTGACATAAAGGGTGTGTAAGAACTTCGTGAATTTGTAAATATCGTATTATTATTATGATTATGTAAATAGCACGAAAACGTATACATAAAGCATATTTCATAAAAAAAAAAATTGGAGATAACAAGAAAAACACTGAAACTCTCCCGCGAACACAAAAGTAAACATGTGACACTAAATATGTAACACACACGAGGTTTTTATTTGAAAGGCTACATAATTATATATATATATAAAACTATATATATATATATATAACTACGTAATGATACTTAACGATAAGTATATATATATCTAAATATGAATATATATATACATATTCTATACTCTTACACGCTAAGTACTCAATAAATATATATATAAAATTTCCAGGTGTTTGTGTATGTTTAAACTTCCCCTCTTCCCCGAACTCCCACCGGATTTCCTTGTGTTTTTTACGTTGTTCCCACGATGTGTACGTCAGCTGTTATAAACTTCAAAATTTGTTTATAATAATGAACAACGCTTACACCAATGTTGTATTGTGTAGACCCTTCAATTGTCATTGTCTTTCTCATCTTAAAAAAAAAAAACATTTAGCGTGCGTTTTGATTTCAAGTAACACTGGCAGTCATCCAAAAATTTAGGAAATACTTCGAACTTCTTTGAGATTTTACTTTTTCTAATGATTCAGTCGATTTGTTTCGGTTTGTTTGAATTTATTTTCTTTTTTAGTATCCTACTCGAGCTAGGTTCTTCAAAATTTTTTCGTTTTTGCTAATATTTTTATATATCGTATTTATTTATTTATAAGTATGAAAAATGTTACTGAATATCATTTGAAACGGATGTTCGGAAATTATAAATTTTGTGAAATTTCTTGAAGAAGACAGAATGCAGTGGAAAATTGAAGAAAATTCGAAGGTACATTTCGTGAATCAAGGTATTTATATATATATATATATATATATATTTATAAATAAATAAAAATTTGGAAATATGTGGAGCCTTCCAGATTGATTAATTTAAAAAATACAAAGAATATATAGCACAATATCAGTTTATTCGAAAATATTCCATGATCTTAAACGTCCTTCTTACATCGAGTCAAATTGACCCAGACCATTTTATAAGCTCATAACTCCTAGTAGAATGGGTATTTTTGAGGTTATTTTTTCGTTAAACAATCGTACAATTCCTGGAATAATCGAATGGTACAAGGCTCAATGCTGGCAAACGATTAGTTTTCCCGTAGTTGACGTTGAAAAAAATGTGTAATACAATTTTTGCGAAACTACTCACATAGCTTAACATTAAATTCTGTATTTTTTTTTTTTAATTCGATTGTTTCATGAAGTTATATTTTGAAACTGTAAAACAAAAAATATAGCAAGTTAATTTGAACATTTCTTGTACACAACTGCAAAGGGTCAAGTTATGGTAGTTTTAGACCTTCCAATTTCAAAGCCGAAAAAGGTGTCGTATAAAACGCAACTCAAAAGTTTTGTAGAGGTATCGGTTTTATTTATTCGTTAAACATTTGAAAATTATGTTGACGGTATTGGTGCAAATTTAAGACATAATAACGAACGATGCACGTCGCATTGTGGTAGCTCGCAGTGGGGGAAATTGTTTTATCACTTTCATTTGTTTCCCATCGGACAGTACGAACAACGTACACATTTGTCGATCTTGTAGTTGATGAGATCCACAGTGTGACCAGGATCGTCGACGTCGATTATGGCTCCCATTTGTACACGCAACGACATCGATAACACGCTCGAACTTACTCTCGTCGCTACGAATCGCATGATCAAATCTCTCAACAGTTCAATTAGAAAGCTATAACAATTTCATCCTCAGTTTCATTTGGGCGGGAATCAACAGATTCCCGCCCGATTGAGCAACCCATAGAAAAATCGCGAATGGCCAACGGTTCGTGCCATACGCCGCACTCTGAACACATTTGATCAAATGTTTTCGAGCCTCCTTTGGTTTTATTGTAAAACTCGATTAGCTTGGAATTCCCGGAATCATCAATTGTTCCTTTGCCTCGACAAAACAATTAGAATGAATTTTTTTCCGTTTCACGCAATGTGACAATAAAGTCAAGCCGTCCGAGTAGATGAATCGAGAATCATTTACGGATGTGAACTCTTTCGTGATCGTTGGAATCTCCCATTTCTTATTCGTGATTGCCCCCGTTATCGTCAAAGAAATATCTTTTTTCATGTTCAGCAGAATTGGTACTGATGTGAATCAATTATCACACGAACGCGTATTTTTCGACATACAAAATTATCAAAACAGTCACGCCACACATAATCTCTCAAACGCCCAAGATATATTTATGTTCAAAAAAATAAAACAATTTTCTGAGATCATTCCTACATAGAAACAAATTGAGCCGAAATCGAATTTTAAGATAGTTCGGTAGAGTTTGGCCGAGTCCAAATGTAGTTTATTTTTCAAATTTGTAAATGGACGATTAAATTACAAAATCGATTTTAAAAATCATTTTCATTTAAAATAAAATTTATCAAATCGAGTATACTCTTATAAATCATCTAAATGACAATTAAAATTTAATAAGATCTCGGCCTGACTCATGTAGTAACAGATCCGTGGATCGGTGAGAATGTAAACATAACCTCGAAAATTTTGCTGCACGATGAATTGATTACGAGCTCCTTCAGGCAATTTTATTAAGAAAAACAACTGAACCAACGTAAACGTTCACTCGAACGTCTAAAAATATGCAATGAGTAGAAAAAACTTGGAAATGAAGCAGCTAGTAGCTAAGAAAGGCACTCGTTTAATTGACATTTCGTACTGGCGGGCATAAATGAGCCGCCATCTTGATTGTCTACTGACCTCCGAGAGAGGGAGAAGGCCGAGTCAAGCCTACAGAATTCTGCTATATATGTAATTTTATTCACGATTTCTCAATAATTATACGGTAAATCCATCTAAATTTCTCCTAGAAGATACTTTACATATTGTAGATTAAAGCGATAAGTTTTTTTTCCGTGGGTTACAAATTTTTGAGTATTCTCGAACTGAAAATTCTAACCTATATGGTCGCAATATTTTTTTAATAGCTAATATCTAAAAAACTACACGATAAAATGAGTTTAAATTTCACCAATACGTAAAGAAAATTATTTCCTTTCGATTCC
This sequence comes from Rhimphoctona megacephalus, assembly GCA_963989365.1. Classification (NCBI taxonomy): domain Eukaryota; kingdom Metazoa; phylum Arthropoda; class Insecta; order Hymenoptera; family Ichneumonidae; genus Rhimphoctona; species Rhimphoctona megacephalus. The sequence continues at coordinate 27,561,000 of OZ022415.1, forward strand.
ATGCAAAAAAATATATGGTCACACGTAAACCCCAACTCTACCGAACTAGCTTAAACGCCTGTAGCGTTCAAATTAGGGACTATACAAGTTTACCATTTGGTGTACTAACCAAAAAAAGATTCAACTTAGGTCACAGTTCGAATTGTGCGAGCGCAATTCAGAACGCAGCCTTACATTGTTTGGCTACTGGGGACCTCTAAAATCGATGAGAAAAAAAATGCCAACTGAAAGTCGATTTTGGCTTGGATCAAATTGTCTCCAAGTAGGAACTAAGAACCTATAGCGGTATTCATAGTCGGTACTTAAGAGTATGAGTCAGTCACCTAACCTCACCTCGAATTTCCGAAGTTGAACTTCTTCGATACGGTTTGACCGATTACAAAAAAGCTCTATCAGCCCACGCAGGACAATGGCAAAAATGGGCTAACAGGGCCTTTTTGTAATCGGTCAAACCGTGTCGAAGAATTTCAATTTCGAAATTTGCAGCTATCTCTCTCGCACTCATGGCGGCTCAGTCGGTATGACTCCTAGCCTGAAGGGGATGAGTCAATCACCCAACCTCACCTCGAATTTTCGAAGTTGAAATTCTTCGATACGGTTTGACCGATTACAAAAAAGATCTGGCAGCCCACGCAGGACGATAGCAAAAATGGGCTGACAGGACCTTTTTGTAATCGGTCAAAACATGTCGAAGAATTTCAATTTCGAAATTTGCAGCTATCTTTCTCGCACTCATGGCGGCTCAGTCGGTATGACTCCTAGCCTTAAGCATTACTTGCGTACTTTCGTAAAGGCAAATTGGCGTGAAGATAATGAATATTAGCCTCAGGGTTAAGAAATGTTCCTAGATTTTTTGCAACGATAGTAAAAGAATTTTTCACGATACTAGAAAATTATAATAGTTTTTGATTATTTTAGATTAAAAGGTAGGCGAAAAATTGAAAAAAATTTTAAGTACTGCCGTAAAGCTGCTCAAATCAATAGTTAAAAAAAAATCGTGCCATTAATGGAACTGTGGCGTTTCTGAGCTTCACGTAACATCCGCTGCGAGGCCAAAGCAGCTGAACGATTCTCATCAACGGTCACACAAGCTCGCGTTTTAATATATAATCCATGTCCCCCACTATATCCTTCATCCAAAAAGCGTCTAGGATAGGGTATAGTTGGTTTCAGCCCCACTGATAAGTCTGCCGCTATACCCAAGACGACATGCAATCAACATCCTAAATAATCTTTTCCGTTACGCTAGCGTAGCGAAATCTCCTTAATCTACTGCCTGTCATAATCTCGAATACCGACCGCGTGACTTCATTTCTTTCATGTATTGAGATTCTTACACACACACACACACGCACACAACCATACAGCATTACTTAAGGGGATGGATCAGTTACCTACCTTACTTCAAATTTTCGAAGTTGAAATTCTTCGATACGGTTTGACCGATTACAAAAAAGCTCTGTCAGCCCACGCAGGACGATGGCAAAAATGGGCTGACAGGGCCTTTTTGTAATGGGTCAAACCGTGTCGAAGAATTTCACTTTCGAAATTTGCAGCTATCTCTCTCGCACTCATGGCGGCTCAGTCGGTATGACTCCTAGCCTTAATATCTACAGTACTCAACACGATGGCACTATCTTTCGAAAATGTTCGACAACTATTCGCCGATTTAACAATTCGGTTGGCAGAGATCCGTGTACTAATTCGGTGTATCCGTTGCAAAATGAAAAAATTCGAGTACATATCGTGTGAGCGCGAATGCGAAAAGATCCGGTCGATGGCGCGCCACCGGTAAATTCCAGAGCGCAATGCCAATGCGGTCTTCGAATTTTTAGCAACTAATCAGGGAATCAATATTTAGGAAATAATCAGGGAAAAAAATCAAATATCAAGATAAACCAAACGACATTCTTTTCTGTCGACTGCTTTGGATAATTAATAATTTCATGATTATAAAATGTAATTTTTTCATATTATTTTATTTCATTAATGAATAATTTTATCATCTATTTACAGTTTATACGAATACCATGTTTTTTCGTCCCCCCCCCCCCCCCCCGTGATAGTTTATAAAGTATACGAGTAATGCGAATATAATCGATGAGAAGAAATCAAAAAATTAAGTGCGACCCAACAAAACGAAGTAAGCAATATTGATGGGTATTATTTTCAACTTCCGACTGCCTGCAAGGCAAAAAGTCGGGAGTTATGCATTTTCGATAATTACTTCCGGTTGAGTCAAATTAATGATAATTTCGCTCAACTCTAATTGGATGTGATAGTAATTGCTCAACTTAACGTACGAGAATACTCATAGTACAATGAATAAAAATACGAATTAATATTTTTAAAACACATGATTTACCTAATTTCGTGCTGAAACTTGCAGCATCAGACAGATCGTAAAATTCTCGAGAGAAAAGTCCTGAACCATTTTTTTCTACAATACAGCGTTGATCGGTTATCGATTAGCAAGTGAACAGCCAATCTAAACCGGTGGACGTAACGCCCACTTCTTTTTACCGGTGTCCCTGATTGACTGTCACTTAATGGACGAATATATCATTAACGATAAGTCGTAGGAAAAAATGTAACAGGACTTTTCTCTTGAGAATCTCATGATCCATCTGGTCTGTAAAGACTAAGCATAAACTTTGAAAATTCTCTAGAAATGCTCGAACGCGACGATGGAACAAATACTGTTCACATTTTCGAAAAATACACGTACACACGCATACACACATACACTTTCGCTCATTACTCAACTGACAAACACTAATTTAACTGGCTTTTTCATAGGAAAAACATCAAAACGAAACGAAATATTCTTGATAAGCCAAATTCTCGCGATTTTTGACTAGTCGAAGTTCCTTCGAAGCTACGAGCGGAAAAAAATAGTGCGAGATTTCAAAAAACAAAATGCACAAGAACAAAATATCCTGGATAGTTATTCTCTATGTGTAACTTCTTGACGATTATTCGACAGAGTATCAAAAAGAAAATAAAATATATTTACAGGTCCAGGAATAGCTAAGCAACCCTGCGAATTCGACCGACCTCTCAATTTACCCGATAATTCATGTCAATTAGTGTATAGCAATATACAAAAATACAAACATTCGGGAGCCATTACGATCGATTGATTCGTAATTTTCGAGTTTTTTCTTTCTTTCTTTTTTTATATCGTCCTTATCACTCTTGTTTTGTCGTGGCATGGATTTTTTGGCGGCATAGCTCTGCGAATTGTTCTAGTAGCATTTTTTTCTAGGTTGACCAACTTACTCAAGACCCAAGAGCCAATTGATGCCTTGAACGAGAAGGGTTATGAGTGGCTGCCAAGCCACGAGCCACCTTATCCAATCGAGAAGTTGACCGTACATTACATGAGGTCGTTCCCAACTTTTGAAAAAAAAAGAAGTTATTTCTCCATTAAGGCTCAATAAAATTTGTTTTTTTCGATACACGAAGACAATGAACTACATAAAATTAAGGGAGTTCTGCTCGAATCTCAAAAAGATGGCAGGTCTTTGAAATTTTAATAGCACTTTCGGAAACATATTCCGCGTGTACCGGCAAAATTCAAACAAGATTGATCACCTATTTGCTGAGATAAAAAATCATAAAGTTTCCTCCAAATTACACAGAGCCTTATGACACGTACTGTTTTGACGTGAGAAATGATTTAATATCACGTAGTTAACAAGGTGGTGGCTCATTGAAAATTCGATCAAATACAGACTTATATATTACAGTGACTTAACTTATATATTACAGTGAATTAACTTAAGAAAATTTGTCGAATTCCTTGGGATATGGCCGCAAGAGCTTTTGGAGCGGCAACTTCGCAGAGCAGAAAAGAGAGACAGAAAGAAGAAAGAGAAAGGGAAAGATAGAAAAATCAGATTGGCAGCAGTGCGGCTAGCCTGTGTATAACCCCAGGGACTCCCGGCGCCCCGCGTGTTCCTCAAAGTACAAGCAGAACTTCCTTAAACGTTATTATATAAAAAGGATACGGATTTGTGAACATCTTTCGAAGATCGACTTTTTCCTTGCAGTACGGACAAGTTTGTTTTTTACCCACGATGCACCAGCCTCGGATGCAAAATTCGTGAAAGACATGTTCGCAACTCAATTTGTACGTGTTTTCAAGAACTCCTTCCTCATGTTCCGACACCAACAGTCTGTTACCACATACCGCACATACATTTGGCTCCAATGTTCTTGTTGGCATTTTTCCTGGCGCGTAGTACTAAAATAATAATAATAATAATAACAACAACAATATTAAAACTATTGTATTTATATCTTAAGGGGAAATTCTCAGAACAATCGTAAAAAATTAGCACATTTTGATCATTTTTATAAAAAAGTATTTCGTTTGATACGCAACTGTTTACATATAATGATTACATGTTTTAATTACATAAACAATTTTTTTTTTTAATTTCATAATTTTCTATAGGATGCCGAAAATGGCAATGCCTCCCATTTCAGTTCTAGTGATAACTTTGGTGTCTTAGAAGAAAAACACCGAACGAATTTTTAAAGTAGGCACATGAACTTCGGATTTTCATGTATCTACTTCATCTACTTCGGATTTTAAAAAATTAAAAATTATAAAATGGCACCGGTGTGAAGAAAAAGTTTAAAAACAGTCAAAAATCACTATTTATTTACTTTTTAAAAAATGTCAGTTCTAATAATATATATTATTATATAATATGCATTATATACATAAAATAATGATATAATAATATAAAATAAAAATGAATATAATAAACTCATTTTAGTTGCACGACTAAAAAATATTAATAATAAACAATGCATTCAGAAAGGTTTTTTAATTCGAATGAGCAGTTTTTTTTAAATCGCTAGGACTGATGTTAAAAACATAGTTGAGAAAATGAAGTATTGAAATACATTTTCGAGTGTAACTTTCCGAATAACCAAAAAGTTTAGTTATTGGTTATTAAAATGCAATATTTTAGAGGCATAAAATAGTAGAGTTGTGTAAAAAAAAGATCGATTTTTTTAACGTTCGTCATGAGTATTCCCCTGAAACACTATTAACGCGTCAGCGGTCGCGCTATGAGCCTTTTTCTCACACTTTTATTCAGGCGCTCTATCAGTTGCGTGAGTACGAGAGAGATAACTAAAAAATAGATACACATTTTTCTCCGAGACGCTTAACATTTTGAGAAAAGCGAAAGTTAGACCTTGTTCTCTGATAAAAGGAGAACAACGAGTAACTTTTTTCTTTCTTGAAATATCGAGCCTCTCCGAAAAAAACGGGCAGCAGGATTTTTACCAACGGTATAAATATTTATATGAAAATTAACAGCATGTTTGAAACACTCAAAATTGAAAAAATAAAAAAAAGAAACACTCACTCCAACGTGCGAAGCCATTGTGTCAGCGCATATTTCAGCCAGGTCTCTGCCCAACACACCGAAATAAAGGCCATAGCACAGGAACAAAAGTGCACAATCCATCCAGACTGCTGGCTTAACATCAAACACCAAATTAAGGCCAAAAAATGTTGCAAGTCCAACGAGATAGCTACATATACCGAGCATATAACTCAGTTTGTAAAGAAAATAGAACCATTTGTAGACCAATCTGCAAAAGAAAAATCCCTGATAAACAATTATTATTTTTGGTATGAAAATATGAAATTTTAAGATGAATTAATTTTCAATACTTTCGGTATTCAAGAGAAAAAACATAAATTTCTTGTGATTCAATGTGCGAACCTAGGTGTCGTTCCCAAAATTGGTTTTTGCATGGCTTTCCTGACAACGAGCCCGGTGATACAGGAAAATACAAGCCAAATGAAGACAAACCGCCACCAGTAATTCCTGACACTCACACCGAACGGTATAAGCCACATGGCGATCAAAGTGACAAGCTGAAATTTTTGTTCATTCCATAATTAAGATTAGTCAAGAAGATACCAAAATTTTAGAATTTGAGTACGCTGTCATGTATCAATTGACAACAAGATAAGTTGTATTTGTCAAAAACGTCAAGGGCACAAAAAATAGTGCGTTGGTCATTGAATTTTGGATCCCTGTTGAAAATTGACGGGAATTATTTTGCATTAGTGTAAATACAAAAATTCTTCTTTCATCTAACGTCAAAACTCCTGCCAAACTTGATTTTTACATGGAGTTTCAATGAACTCTATGAACCGTCAATCGTCATATTCTAGCCAGAAGAGCAGATTTAATTTCAATAAGACTGAGCCAATGGTTGACATGGTAAAAATTTAAAATGGTGGTCAATGCATTGAAAAATGCATACACGTAAACATGTTAGGTGTCAATGACGCCCTTGATGGTTCCATTTGTACTATATTTTGGTCAATTAAGGGATTTCATATATCCAGAATTTTTAGAAAATAAATTTTTTTTTACCGCTTAGTGTTCTTCAAGCCTTCAAAAACGCAAAAATGAATTTCGTTCAAAAATTTCACCTAGTTATAACATCATAACGATAAATAAGATCGCAGGGCTTTGCGCCATGAATAGTATGCAAGCAAAGCGTTTATATCGCAACTACTTTTTGTGCAATAGCCAGCACAATAATTGGAATAGTTTCCAATCTTTTTTTTTAGTATGTTTTTTCATTTCAAAATTGTTTTCTCCGTGGTTTATGGAGTTTTTTAAAATATTTTGTTTAGGAATTCTTTTATAAAAAATTGAAAAATTAAATTCATTGTAAAAACGCATTCCTAATTCACAAATAAAAAATACTTATGTGAAGTTGGCAACTGGGTTATACAATAATTAATTTTTATTACTTCCATTCGATTGTACTAGGTGTGTACTCGATTATACCGCTTTTTAAATCGTTTGTACCTTAAGGGGGTGAGAGATATAGGGGTGCGAAAATATGGTCTGCAACCCACTTGAAAATACAAAATTTTCATTAATACCGACTTAAAGAATATCGTTTGTACCGGATTGTACCAGCACCAGAAATTAAAAAAAAAATTGAAACAAAAATTTTGAAACATTTTTTTTTTTTAATCCACAGTGAGCTATTTAAGTTTTCACTAATTCAATGGAAAATTTTGAGCATTCACTGTACTTATGTTACACTATTCTATCAATCTCTATTTGTAAAATTAAATTATATCGTAAAATAGCCGGGTTGTCTCAAAAATACATTCCTGATTTGTGTTTCTGGCTGTTTAATGAAGGTGCAAATAAAGTATTCAGTGGTACAAACGAGTACGAATGATAAAAAATCGAGTCCGGTTCGTAAAATTCTATTATCCCGTGAAATAGTCAAATCAGTTGAAAAATACATTCCTGGATTTCTGTTTCTGTGTGTGTAATGAAGGTAGAAACGAAGTACTCAGCACTACAACGGGTACAAACGATGAGAAACCGAGCACTGTGCGTAAAATTCAATTATCGTGTAAAATACTTAAGTTACCTCAAAAATACATTTCTGTTCGGTGTTTCTGTCTGTCTAATGAAGATGCAAATAAAGTACTCAGCTGTACAAACGAGCACGAACGATAAGAAATCGAGCCCCGTTCGTAAAATTCCATTATCTCGTGAAATAGCCGAGTCAGTTAAAAAATACATTTCTGATTGGAGTTTTTATCCATCGAATCAAGGTACAAATGAAGTACTCTGCGGTACAAATGGGTACGAACGATGAGAAACCGAGCCCTAGTCGTGAAGATGAATTATCGTGTGAAATAGCCGAATTATCGCATTTTTCAGTTATTTCTGAGATAACTCGGTCATTTTAGTAGATAATCAAACTTTACGAATTGAGCTCTGTTACTCATCGTCTGTACCCATTTGTACCACTGAGTACTTCATTTGTACCTTCATCAGACAGACAGAAACACGAAACAGAAATGTATTTTTGAAATAACTTAAGGAAGTGGGTTGCGGTCCATATTTTCACACCCCTATATCTCTCACCCCCATAAGGTACAAACGATTTAAAAAGCAGTACAATCAGATACACACCTAGTACAATTAAATGGAAGTAATAAAAAATAATTATTGTATAACCAGTTGCCAACTTCACATAGGTATAAAAAAATTGGCTTTTTTATTTAACTTAAATATTTGCCACAATAGACTTTATCGAGAAGAATATATTGCAGGAATTTTATTGATGTTTCCTTTCATTCCTCAATGATTTATTGTGGCAATGATCTGAGGTCAATTTTTTCTTACATTTTGAGGGTCAATTGATAATGTATAATCGATACAAAATGAAATTTCTGAAATTGACTTATTCTGGGTATGCTAGACGTATGTAACCCTTTAATGACATTTTGAAAGACAATGTTAAAATTTAGTACCAAATAATTCAAAATGGACAAACAAAGTAATATTCATTCATTTGATAGAGTAATGAATGCTTACCTGATAAGATGAAGAATGTCTTTGTTTCCATTGGACTAATATAAATTGAGCTACCAACAAAGTGACTAAAGTGACGATGACCATTTCGGCATGCATGGATTCATGGCCCTGATGCTTTCGATGCATTTTTATGTGTTCTACCCTTGAAGGAAAAAAAAACAAAAACAATAATTTCAAAAATTTATAATTCAATGTTGACTCGAACAATAAAGTATGTACCTCCATCTTTCCTCAGGCGTTAATTCAGCTTCGCTCTGTAAGAAATTTGACACATTAAAAACATTCAAATTTTCTCTGATTAATTGCCTGTATGAGTAAAAAAAAACTATTATTTTTTACACCCACGTAAATAACTGCTCAATTGATCAGTTTGAAAAATCACTATTTTCGTTTAATTCATCCTAATTTTACAGCACAATTTGACTTTTGAGATTTGAATCAAAAAGATATTGTAATAGTTACAATTTTTTTAGGTTAAATAGCTGTTTGACGTATGGCGAAAGAAGTATCGAAAATGCGACAAGATTTGTGATGAAAAACGTTTTCCTACTTTATTTGGCATCACGTGCATTTCCATATACGAGTCCATTTTTCAAATTTCACTATTTTTTTATTGTCTGGAGAAAAATGCGACAATCAATAGAGTATATAACATATCACACATCTACATAAATATATATATATATATATATATATATATACACACACTCTTGCACTCAAAACGCCATCGTGTGATGCGGCAGGCACGTTCGACCCACTACTAGCAGTAGACGTAGACTGCAACCACGCGCACGAATCTTGCGCACACCCGCGAACGGCTGATCGTATTTTTCATTCTTTTTTTTTTTTCAAAGAACCATTTGCGTACAAATATTATTTTTTTCTCGTGAAAACAACTGAAAAATTGACATTTTTATACGGAAAAGACCAAAATTTTCAAATTCTAAATTTAAAAGAAAAACTTTGTGAATATAAATGTGAAAATTAACATTCTTACGTAAAATAATAAATTAACTATATTCTTTTATTTCAATAGGTTCGTAACGTGAAATCGCGTAAAACTTTCATCAAGAGACTCGATATAATATTGTGGAAAAAAATTAAAATTGTGTAATATAAAAGAAAATATTTCGAATTTTCCCGCCATTCAGAATACCACTGATAGGTGGATTTTCGTCCAATGGGAAAAGACTTTCTTTTTGACATTCCGACGATCTCTTATAGAGCAGCTTTAAGCGTTAAAAGCGCCCAAGTCGAATGCATCCAATATGTATATCGCCGAGTTCTATATACTTGACAGATACATTTCATAATCAAATTTTTTTATTGTTGCTATAAAAATGTATTGGGCGTATAGTTGGCAGAACACAAAGTGAAATTTTTTTCTTTTTTTCACAATCAACTAGAAATTATTTGGGAAATTATTTGGAAATTAAACATATGTGTAATGTTAGAATAGTTTGTGAAGCGATTATATCATCGTAAATAGTAATTTGACCAAGTGTAAATACTATATGACCAAGCGCAAATAGTATTCTCATATATTTAAGGTCTCTACCACCCTAGATTTGAACCACCTTAGGTTTACATTGTATATGGTTTTAAACCATACATGACCAAGTGTAAATAGTATTTCCATGTATTTACTGTCTTAACCACCCTAGGTTTGAAATATACATGATTTTAAACCATATATGACCAAGTGCAAATAATATATAACCAAGTGTAAATAGGACATGACCAATAGTCCAGTCACCTTAGGCCATATTTTACGAAGTTCTATTCAAGAGACCCAGCCTCTGGCCAATTTTTTATAGGTTGTTTGGACCTATAGGAATATAGCCCTGAGTTTTCATAAAAATCTGAGTTGCATTTTAGAGATAAAAAATTATGGAAAATTAAAAAATCGATTTTTTTAGTTATTTTTTTTGGAACGCGTCCTATCGAAAAAAATTTCGAATAAAAGTTGTTCATCATAACGTCCTCTATAAAAAAGGTCCTATACAAAAATAAGCTAGCGTTGTTAATTAAGCGGTTAATTGCGAATGAAAAAAAAATTGTCAATTTCATTTTTGCAACCGCAATCGATTGTTTATCAAAATATCGGTTTGAAGTTCATACATGATGTAGGGGAGCCGAACCCCAAGAGAATCGTGCAAGATTTATCGATCTGCGAGATATAGTTTAGCAACAATCTGCGATCATTCATAGTAAAATGATTTTAAAGCACGGTTATATGTAAAATTTGTAAAAACGATAGTCCTGGGTCTGCTATGGGGTGAACATAATTTTTAAGGATACCATCGTGTTCGCGAGAAAAAATCACGTAAAATTTAAAAAAAGTAAATTGTTCTACGACCATTTTTAAGTAAGTTATCAAATTTGTTAACTAAGCCGCTCGCGCGAGGCTGCGGAGCGAGAGGGGGTATTCCCACCACGCCGCCCGGCCAAGCGGCCGACGCCGCGCGCTCAGCCGCGCGCCGTCGATCGGAATACGTTGATAACTGTGATGGCATAATTCCTCCTAACGGTCAGTATTTTATAGAATTCCGTAGCCGGAAGCGTAGGGAAGGCTAACGAATTTAAATTTTGCAAAAATCTTAATTACAACAATAGAAAATTGAAAAAATGTAAAAATATCCATATCTCGGGCTGTAATCAAGATATTACAACTTTTCTTTTTTTAAATTGTTCGTTTTTCAAAAACGCATTAAATGGTCCAAGAATTTTCGGGATATCTTTGTAACTTTGGTCAGAATTGCTATTTGTTTATAAGCAAAAATCGAAAATCGTCAAAAAACAGTATTTATTTTTAACGAAAACAATTTTTTTTTCCATATCGCTTGTGCACGATGACACAAAGCTCCTCGATTTTTTTCTACGCTGTGGGCCTTCGTCGGGAAATTCTATTGAATGCCAAAGTTTTTTCGATGACCGCAGATTGTTGCTAAACTATATCTCGCAGATCGATAAATCTTGCACGATTCTCTTGGGGTTCGGCTCCCCTACATCATGTATGAACTTCAAACCGATATGTTGATAAACAATCGATTGCGGATGCAAAAATTAAATTGATAATTTTTTTTTTCATTTGCAATTAACCGCTTAATTAACAATGCTAGCTCATTTTTGTATAGGACCTTTTTTATAGAGAACGTTATGATGAACAACTTTTATTCGAAATTTTTTTCGATAGGATGCGTTCCAAAAAAATAACTCAAAAAAATCGATTTTTTAATTTTCAATAATTTTTTATTGCTAAAATGCAACTCGGATTTTTACGAAAACTCAGGGCTATATTCCTATAGGTCCAAACAACCTATAAAAAAATTGACCAGAGGCGGGGTCTCTTCAATAGGACTTTTGCTGAGGTGACTGGACTACAAGTGCAGATAGTATTTCCATGTATTTGAGGCCTCCACCACCCTAAGTTTGAATTATATATAGTTTTAAACCACCCTACGGACCAGTTGTTCCACCTCTAGGTAAATTTTACCTGATGGTTTTAGCATTGGATAGCAGATCTTTAACTGTCAGATAAAATTTACCGGGAGGTGGAAAAACCGGGCCTACGGTGGTAAAGATATTATATAGATGAAAATACTATTTGCACTTGGTCATATACTAATTACACTTGGTCAAATACTATTTACATTTGGTCAAAATGCTATTTACGATGAAATAATCGCTTCACAAACTATTCTAACATTACACATGTGTTTCCCAAATGATTTCTAGTTGATTGTAAAAAAAAAAAGAATTTCAAATTACGTACGTTCTGTTAAGGTAGATCGGTGAATTTGAGCCATCCAAGATGAAGGACTGACAATTTTTATAGTTACACATAAATACGAGATGAATTGATATTTGCAACTTGAACGCTATTTACCATCTAGTTTGATAGTAATTAATTCGTAAAAATCGACTGTTTCCAGACATTTATCCCTACGAGCATAGAAAAATCGTATGCACGTCAATACTTATTGAATTTTTACATTTGGTACTTCCAATATTTCGTAATAAAAAATTGATCACGGTATTCCGCGAATATTCCTGAATATAAAAATACTTGGGTTTTTGAACGTTACCGTTAAAAATCGACTGAAAAATAAAAAATTATTCGTTATAAAATGATTGAGATTTCCACAGGAATGACACGGGAAAGAGCGCGAGAGCGCTTAGCAACTCTGTATTCAGCGTCTGCTAGAACATGCCTTCAGACGTGACAGTTTGCCAATTTGACTGTGTTTTCTTTCTTGTTCTTGAATGTTTTCACCGTATTTGATAAATATCGATAGAATTAATGGTAATAGGTAAACTGGCAAAATCTCTGTCGTTGCGTAATTCCTTTGTGTAAATACTCTATATAGGTTATAAACAAAACTGATAGTTTTGGCAGATGACAGTAACGGCCATGACACGTTTTACAATCCACTACGCTCGTCAAATTTCAATTAGTAAACATTTTTTGAACAATAAAATCATATAAAAATATCCATTCTCCGCTGTTTATATTTCGAAAATAATAAAATTATAATTTCAAAGACAATTTTACATTTGCAAACTTTGGTCTATAATAGGTACTGCAAAGATCACGTAGCCGTCACCGATCTACTTTAACTATACACCCAATACATTTTTATTTATTATCAATAAATTATTATTTCAAAAATTATAATAATAGTGTCAATAAATGGCATAAATAATTCCCAAGATGTAGCAACAATAAAAAATTCGAATTATTAAAATTGCTGCTAAGTATACAGAACTCGCTGTACGCTTGTACGCTTTAATTCGGAACGCGGCCTGGCTTTCGCCAACTTTCCAGATTAGCCCTCTCGCGGTTAATCGCTGAGTCATTTTCTACAGAGTTTTTCTCCGTTTTTTGGAGTAATCGTGCCGAATAAAAAAAGTGAGTAAAAAATATAGCCATAAGTTAAAATAAACAAATATGCGAGAAAAGTTTCCCAAGTACTATCGACATTGAGAAAATAAATACAAAAACTCATTAATTGCTTAACCTTTCTACAATATTAATGGCGTTTTTCGGAGCCGGTTCAAGCGGCGGTTTTTTTTCTTTTTGCGCATTCAGACCGGCAAAATAAGGAATTGCGTTGTCGCGTCAAAGAATATCAGTTTCCGTGAAATTTCGATTCTACGTTGAATATTTATGGAAAAAATTATACGTTAATGAATAATAAATTTTAAATCTGCGTTTTTATTTGTTTCTCTCCCAAAACGATCGAAAAATGTCAAGAAATAGCTTTGTCTCCAAAAAGGGCATTCGTTTCCATCAATAATAAATTATAAAAATTAATCAGGCTAATAAATCTCGTGTCAGTCAATTAAATTCCATAAATATTGCGTTTTTTCTCTATTTTTTTTTTTAATTTTCCAATAGACCAAAAAATGCTGCCTCCAATAACTAAGGAACAAATGGTAATGTTCCTCGATGCACTGAAAATAAATCCGTCGCTTTTGTACACACCGGATTTTGAGTGTCTTAAGTCATTCGTCGAACACTTTGGTGGAAAAATTCCACCTGCCGCAAAACCCCAAGCAGGTGAACCAATGGGCGAAGAACCGGAAGGAAAAAAATCCAAACCGGAAACTGAGGTCGAAAGCGAGGAGAGCGAGGAAAGTGACCTTGAACTTGACATGACCGGTGTCCTGGGTAATCAAACCACTCTCTTATTGGTCATAATGTTATTTTACATAAAAAAAATTGATAAAGAAGATACAGATATAGGGTAAAATACCCAGTCATCAGCCATGCACCAGTAGTCAGCCTTCTATGAGTGAGTATACAAACTATGAACCGAAGCCGACTACTGTTGCATGGCTACCGACTGGGTGTACATTTTTAATCCTTCTTGGTCATACAGAATGTGAACAATCCCAATGTTTTTTTAGCAAAAAATGCAGATTGTCTAGGCTGCGATTTCAAGATTTTTACCAGTTCATCATTAAATTTTGCACATCGATACGATAGTTTTATATTTCAAAATGTGCAATGGATAAACCAAATTTTTTGGAGCTAATTGAATCGATTGCATCGGTCCAATCAGCTGCAAAAACAGCTGAGATCATTGAACTCTCAGTGACTGGCCTAGAACTTTTATGAAGCATGATCACAGAGAATTAAAATTTGATAAATTTATTATTCCAATGTAAATTTTTCTTATTTCAATTTTTTAATCAATCCAATTTTTCTTCGAGCGAACAATTCTTCAATGAATATTTTCGTCTGCCGACAATTCACCCTCGAACTCCAATGTTGGCTCTTTTGCGTCCATGCCTTTTAGAATAAAACGCCTTCCTATATCCGACTATGCAAAAAAAAATGATGGAAAAAAAAAATTGTTGAGAGTCCAAAGAAGAACCATGAATTCTGTCAGATTATTTTGTATGTGGTAACACAGTCGAATGAGTGATTGAAACCCATGACCCATAATTGGAATTTATCAGCCCTGATGACAACGTTGGAGTTCTAAGGGTGAACTTCAGAAATAAATTTAAAAAATTCGAAAACAAAAGATGAAAGTTCAAAAATGAAAAAAAAAAAATACGAAATAAAGTTAGAAATGTTTATGGCTTCTGGATGAGATCAATTACTTGAAATTTTCGATTAAACAGTTTATTTGACCTGCCTTACGGCAATTCTATTTCCATAATTTGGCTCCATTTTTTGCCTAGTTCTCAATCTAAATTAATTGGAAACTTTGATAACTCACTAAAATTTGAAAAAATTCTTTTGATTGCAAACATCCAGGAAAATTCCTTGAGGTTATTGGAATATTCTCGAACGGACTAGAATTTTGCTAAATGTATATTTTTCCTTCTTATAAATGTCTAAAACTAATCAATCCAAAACGTTCCAGAACTTTCCAGAAAATGATGAATCAATTTCTAAAAAAAAATATCTCGAGAAAATTTTTCAAATTTATGAAAAATATCCACGAATAATCTAAAAAATTTCTTCAAGTTTGTAAAAAAAATAGAAAAATATACTTTTTACACTAATTGTTAATATTTTTTCTTTAGAAGATTCTGGAATAACCGCGGACTTTTCTTGAGATTTTGCTACAAGACGCTACCGCGTCTGCAGATACGATCTCGAATATTTCTTCCATTCCACTGCCTTCTATATTTGTATTTAGAAAAGTCTATGAATTTATCATTTCCGAGTATACATCTCAAATTAATATTAACCCTAGAACTCCAACATTGGGTCATTCGTGTCCATGTCTTTCGGCGTAGGATGCTTACATGTGTGCAATTTTTGCAAAAAATGTTTTTATCGACACGAAAAAAATTTTATCATTTAGTTAAGGGTCCAAAGAAAACTCATGAATTTTTCAAATATTTTCGTACACTGTAACACAGTTAAACAACCGACCAGCACGAATAACCCATGGTTGGGGTTTATCGGTTCTGAAAACAACGTTGGAGTTTATTTAGATTAGGGTTAATTTAGTTGGGGTTAATTAAGATTAATGAAAGAATAATTTTCAACAAAACAAATGAGGAAAAAGCATGAAGTTGAAAAAAATGTAATTATCTATTTTAATCTTTGAATACTAGTTAAAAATTAAGCATCAAGTTCAAAGACACCTTGAATTAGAAAATCCAGCGTTTATTTAAAGAAATATTGAAAATTAAATTAAATTTAAATATTAAATCTCAAGTTTGAAAAAAAAAAGATGAAACGATAATTTCAGAACCGGACAACGATCCTCCACAAAAAATGGGAAATCCAACAACAGTTCCAACGGAGGAAGAAATCGCAGAGTCTCATGCGAAGCGGTCCGAGGCAGTGTCAGCATTCATGGAAAAAGATTACGAGAAAGCTTTGGGTCTTTATACCGAAGCGATTGTTTTGAATCCTCAGGCAGCTTTGCTATATGCGAAAAGAGGACAGATACATTTGTTGTTGGGAAAGCCTAACGCTTGTATTCGCGACTGTGACAGAGCTTTGGAGTTGAATCCTGACAGTGCAGCGGGCCACAAATTTCGTGGACGTGCCAAACAGCTGTTGGGACATTTTGAAGAGGCAGCGGTTGATCTTCGACTCGCGTGCAAATTCGACTTTGACGAGCAAACTGACGAGTGGCTCCGCGAAGTTACGCCGAACGTGAGTACTCCAAAAAAATATCAACAATTCGTAAACTATTTGACAAAACATCAAATTGGTTTTAGATTGTCTTTGGCACATATTTTTTTAGCATTTTTATTGCCTCGGAACTGTTTAGTCCATGGATTTTCATTATTTTCCATTTTTTTTAACACTACGACGATTTTATGAAATGCAAAATTCACATAAAGAAATAGCAAATATTGCAATCCTCTATGTTATTAATCATTATTATTCTTCGATCGAAAGATATTTAAATACCCAGCTCATTAGAATTCATTATACTTTATTTGGGTTTATTTAGGCGAAGGATAGAAAAAAATGTCAAAATCAATAACGCGAAGAAATTTGACTACAGAAAAACTGACCAAAGCCACTGTATCTCGTTACAAAAACAACTATGGCAGGGATAGAATTTTTTTCACGTTTTTTTTTTTTTTTTTCATTCTTTTTTTTGGTTCACAGCACACGATCATATTTTTTGAAAAATACAATTTAGTTTTCTAAAGATTAACCAATCGCTAGAATAATTACGAGTATAATATCCTACCTACTTACCCTAAGCAGTGCACGGTACTTACGTATTTTTTATTCTATTTTATTTATATTTATTTATTTTTTTTTCTTTTTTTACTTTCGTATTTCGTTGTTTTTCAACGTTCAAACTTTATTAATCTCTTACGTATTAAAATACGACACATTGGCCGGACAGTGATTAATGGTAATGATAATTATAATCGTAATGTCGAAGTCGCTTTAATTTACGATCCGGAATTCTGTTGATTTCTTTATTTTTCAAGTGAATAATAAAAAAGCCTCGATTTTTCTTTCTTCTTTTTTGCTACTCCCGGATCGCAATTTTTTTCACTCTTTCCAGAAATCGAATCAATAAATAGTCATAACGTGTATAATGATAATTGGATGAACGTGAGGTATTTATGACGAGAATCTTTCGAACGAAAACGAAGAATTGCTATAAGCAATTTTCGACGATTTCTCGGGACTCAAATAAATTATCCGCTATACAAAAAATGCATATCATAGGCAAAGAAAATTTCATGCAAGCTAAACGATTATTTAGAACAACATTGTGTGTGTATGTGTGTGTGTGTGTTTTTATGATTCTGTCACTTTTTACAATACTTTGATTTGTTCTTTCTTTTTTTTTTATTGACGTTAAAGTATTCTTTTCGGTTGCGAACAAAATCTCAACGGAAATGAGATGAATATAGTATTTCGAAAAAAAAAGAAAGACTTCAACTTCACTCTTCTTGTGGAAAAAAAATCTGCCGTGAACATTTTTTTCGGGTTTTTCCAAAATTTACGACACTTTTGTCGCGTTCTCAATTTTTTTTTTCGGGTGCATCGCGTTTTTCTTCTTTTTTTTGTGATTTAAAAAATTGATTTTAATTTATTTCAATTTCCTGGCTGCCCGCAGCTAGGCGATCGGCAATGAGAATGATCCCGCTCTTTGAATGACGAGTTTTTCTCGATTTTCGCGTTTTTTACATCGCGTGAATTTTTTGTGTTCTTCGGTGATTTTTCAGAAATGAAATCCAGCCAATTTGATGGAACGATCGGCGCTGGAAAATAGCCTGAGAAAAACTCTTTTCGTTGGTAAATTCTCGGTTTTTCTCTTTTTCTTCTTCTTTTAGTTCCTTGTTGTTTTGCTTTTTTTATTTGTTTTGATTGTTCAGTCGCGATATCCTCGCAAAAAATAGTTCAGGTCGCACCGATCGCGCCTCAACTTGCGGATTTTTCGTCGCTCTCGTGCATCGCAGCCTCTACCGATTTTTTGTACGTTCCAACGAGTTCCGGCAAATCGTAAGCTATTGCAACGTCGAGCCTATTTATTGGACAACCCCGGAAATATGTGCACGTCGAGCTCAACGGTTGGAACTCGTACAACGCGTTCAAACGGAAAAAGTCCCTATATACGTCCGGATCCGGAAGGTCGTAACGCGATATATTCGTCAATGTACTCAAACCCTCGTAAATGTGATAATCCTGTGGATTTTCGATTATCTTGTCGCTTATTTCCTTCTTGTTGCCGAAGAACGTTTTATGATTGTAATACGTTGTTAAATAACAGTCGACCATTTTTGCATGATTACGAACGCGCACCTAAAAAGATAAAAAATTGTTATTATCTTGGCTTGGTTAAGCATGAATTGTAAATTCATGCCAATAATTTTATTTCATAAAATTTCAGAACTCAGCGATGCACAAGAAATCTGAAAAAATTCAGCCTTTTTTAAAACGTTACGAACTTCGATGTGCGATAATAAGGCGATCAAAAAAAATTATCAAACTGTTTAAAAACATTACTGTTCAACAGATAATTAGACATTTTTGTTTTGATTGCATGAAATGAATTTATTGTCGAGAATACTTTAGAATTTTTCCTCTTTTTTCAAATTCCTCCTTTCCACTTTTTTTGGAGACAATATTTGAGAAACTATTCGCTCAATGCCTTGGAAAATTTCGTAATTGTGATGTTCAATCTTTTTACCAAAAAGTATGCAAAATTCGTGACTTTTTTTATAAATAAAAAAAAAAAATTTGCGAAATGAAATATTCTAAAAAAATTCATATGCATTTAGAAAAATCACCTGACTCATTTTACCTAACGAAAAAAATATTGCTCGACTATATGTCGAAAAATATTTGATTTAAACAACGGGTGGGGGTTAATATGTAGAATAACCAAATTGTAGAACGGTTAATATTTTGAAATTTTAGTATTCATAACATTCGATTAACGAAAAATAAGAAATTCGGAGTTTATATTTTCGATAGTATATTGAGTTGAATGCGTATTTGATGTAATATTTTTTCTTTGATCGCGCATTTATTCAAAAATATATATTCAGACTGTCTATAGTTCAAATGCAGATGATATAGATTGTCCTAATGTAAGAAGTTTATATTTTCTAAATTCGAAATGGAGAGCAATTCTTTTATTGAGAGATCAAAATATATAGTATGAATAATTCGAAAGTGAATATTTCGAATGACTAAAAATTAGAAGTACAGAATAGCGAACATTGTGAAGCACGAACAATGACAAGCAATACTTTACAGCCCAGAGGCTCTCACTATTTCGACCGTTCGACTTTCTGGTGTTTCGCTATTTTGACCACATTAATATTTTGTCTTTCGTTAAAATATATTTGAAATTGTGAATATTCATAATATTGCCGATTTCAGTATTTGACGACTCGAATGCGTAACAGTCGAACTTTTGTAAAATCGCTATTCCAGCCTTCGTCATTTGGGCTACTGTTATATTTTGTTTTTGACGTAAATGTACTTCGAACTCTTTAATTTCTTTTTTTTTTATTTCCAGCATAAAGGCTATAGTAGAATTAATCTGTCTACATACTACTATTCTTCAATTTGAAAATTCGCAGTTTTAGCCGTTCGAAGTTTTAATCATTCGAAAATCTTACTCCCACCCTAAACAACATGTTAATATCTTTTTAGAAACCGGCGCTCTGGTCTAGTGGCTAGCGTGCTTGCCTCTGAATCAGAGTGTCGGGAGGTCCTCGGTTCGAATCCCGATCGCTTAGCCTGTTCACGAAAATTAAATATGAGCATGACCAGCTCCAGATGTATATATGAGTCATACACAAGTATCTGTGCATGTATACGTCACATGTATACAGCTGTAGTTCATGTTTACATTCTCGTGACGAGGCGTAACGTAGCTCCGGCACCGTGAGGCGAACCCAGGACCGGCTGTAGTGGCACAGGTTTTCCGCAATTTCCCTGAGCCCATGGAATCGAGTGCCATGGCGAACACGCTACAGAGAGGGAAATCGGATGCGGTCACATGAGGGCCTGGTTACTGATCCGGACCAGACCCCCAAGGGGGACTGGCTACTGACCCGAGCCGACCTTGTAATAGGCGAAAACCTCTAGGCAGAAGGAAAATAAATATATGAAAAAAAAAACATCTTTTTAGAATTATTATTATGGAAAATCAATGTTTGTAGAGTCTGGAAGATAACGGTTTTTTTCAGATTTTATCTGAATGCAAAATTTTTACATTCTGACCCAATAAAATTTTTCATTGAAAAACACGTGTAATTCATCCTCAATACGATTTAATTAAGATTTTTATTTAGAGTTTAGAGAATGAAAAAGACGGAATGCAGTGAAAAATTCTCTAAAATTGCAGAGTACATTCCGGGATATCGAGAAATTTCCTAAATCATTCCGAAATCTTCTAGAAAAGAAGATATAATTATTGAAAAATTCTAGATTATCGGGAATAGACCGTAAATGCAAGGAATATTTTAAGATGTTTTTTTTTTTTTTAAACAAATGAACTTTCTGGAAAATTTCATAATTTTCCAAATCGATGACTTTCAGGAATATGTCTAAAAAAGTAAGGAATACACCGTATATCCCAGAACATAAAAAATATTCCAGAATCAAGGACTTTATCCATTGGTGAAATTTCATTTTATTCAAGAATATTCCATAATATCGAGGAATTTTCCTATAATGTTTTTTTTATTTTTTTTTTTCAGAAAAAAAATAGAAAAAATTGATAAAACTGGAAAATTATGAAATTATGAAATGTTTTACAGCCGACTTTTCCGTCTGTCAACCCGACGGGACCAGATCTGTTCCCATGTATCAACTTCTTCTGCATCTCGAAATACAAGAAAATATTGTATAAAAAGAGAGGCAATCCAAAACAAAAGAGAGAGAGAGAGGGGCGGGGGGAGGGAGAGAGAGTAAATATTTCAACTGTCAGCGTGGGGGCAAGTTGACACATGGGAACGGGCGAAGTTGACATAAGGCAACATTTGACACATGGGAACGTGACAGATGGGAGAGTCAACAGTAATTTTGTTAGATTGAAAAATAGGCCAGAAATTTGGCAAAATTTTGAAAACGAAATTGCCATAAAGCCGATTAAATCATTAGTTTCGAAAAAATACCTATTCCTTCAAGAGTTATGAACACACGAAGTTGCATGGGTCATACAGACCCATGGTAGTAAGGACCAGGGCTCAAATGCTCCAGTCTAATATATAAAGGAGTTTTTATGGTAAAAAAGGCAATTTTCCTTACCGCAAATCTTCGAGCGCTCGCGATTTTGTGCTCGACTCGTTTCTCAATGGCCGAACGTAAATCCCGAAGGAAAGCGCGTTCCTGTGCATAAAGTAGCCTGGTGGGGGCGCCTGCTTCATAGGGCATAGACCACAGAGACGTCGAATACATAATCGGAGGTTCAGCACTTGACATCAATGGCGAAATGTTCCAGATTAAAGCTCCCTGAACTCTCATAAGTTCCTCGGGTTTAACTTGGTCAGCTTTGTTGAGAATAATTCGCGTCTGAAAATCATCAAATTTTCCTTAATTCAAAAAATTCCAAGCTATTTTATTTGGCACAGATTTTAGACTTTTTCCTGATTGGTAGAAATTTTTTTCGGAATTCTTTATCACCTGATACTCGCGACCTTTGAGCTGATCCAAAATTGCTTCAGTTTCCGGTCCAACGTCAAGTTTGGCCGGATCGTAAACGAGGAAAATAATGTCCGCTCGATCAATGAACCACTGGCAGGCGTCGTTGAATGGGAACAGACGTTGAACTTGTTTACGAATTTCCAAAATTCCAGGGATCTCCACGATATTTACCTGCGAATTTTTGAAAAGCGTTCGTTTAAATTGAATTATCCTGGAAGCCTTTCATGGTGTTTGTAATGATTCACAGGAAGACAAGAACAAGGTGAAGTTAAACAATGAAACGAGAATTTTTTTTATCCTTACTATTTAAAGAAAAATAGACAATTAAACTTGCCCTCTCGAGAAGTTTGTTGTTCATTTTCAATCCTCGCAAACGATCAAGCATTCCCTGCCCAAACTTCTGTAGACCTGAGAATGTCCAGTCTGCTGCAAGCTGCGTACCATCTAGCACTTCCGTTTCTTCGCCGTGCATTACGATGTTGAAATAGGCCGGAGAAGGTTCAGCTCCTGCAACGATTGAGCAAAACTTCGTTTTAATCAGAATTTCCTTGTTTTCTGATAAATCAAGAAATCTATAATCATACCTGTCCTTAAAGCGTAAGGTGTGTACTCGGTATCCAAAAGATAATTTATTATCGATGACTTTCCTCCGCTCCATGGACCCATGAAGAGTACCAGAGGTTTAGAAAATATTTCCGGATCTAGAAACGAAAAAAATGGGCATAGAATCTCACAAATAAAACCACCTCGAATCTCTTACTTACCACCAAAGTGTCTGTTGCTGAGATCTCTGTATTTGTATAAAGTTTCCAAAGGTTGAATTGCTGTGTCGTACAATTTTTTCAAATCCTTCAGAATTACCTCAGCCGCTTTCTGAATGGCTCTTTCCCTCTCCTCGTTCTCGACATCCAGTCTCAGCAATTGATTTATGTGATCGCGTGGCCTAAGATTTTCCGGTATTTCGATCTCTTGGATCAAGTCTTCCTCGGGAGTGGGAGCTGCCTCTTGGCTCTCTTCGGCTATGAGAAAATCATCGACGTGTCAGGCAGTCAGAAATAAAAATCTCGAAACTAAGCTTAAAGAGTTCGTTTCAGGAAGGACTCAAGAAGTTTAAACTTAAAGTTGAACAATTCTGATTTTAGAAGAAGATTCATTCAAATTGGTGAACTTGATAAAAAGCTATAAGTATACATTTAAATTATATACACCGATAGAAAAAAAACGTTGATTCAATAGCATTTGATGTTATTTGAAGATTTCATTGATTCGACCGCAGTATTCTCGATCAGAACAAATTTGGATTTCTGATTTTGGAAGAAGATTCATTCAAATTGGTGAACTTGATAAAAAGCTATAAGTATACATTTAAAATATATACACCGATAGAAAAAAAACGTTGATTCAATAGCATTTGATGTTATTTGAAGATTTCATTGATTCGACCGCAGTATTCTCGATCAGAACAAATTTGCGGTTTGATCAAAATCTAGCGTATTGGTTTAATACTTTATAATGTTGTGATGATTATATAATAGGTGTGCAAGTAGAAATTCGGCTCTGAAGTTGATTGCATTAAAAAATATACTTGAACGCATAGAATTAGCTCGCCATTTTGGATATATGTAGCTTAGTCATCGCTGTCTTTATGACATAAGTTTCAGTTATTTACAAGCTGTCATTCCGTGTGTATCAATTTTATAAGAGATGGATGTCGATAAGCAACATTTACGCCACTGCATTCTATTCTGTTTTCAAATGAAAAAAATGCAGCTCAAGCTATGGAATTGATTAATTCGACTTTGGATGAACATTCTGTGAGTCATTCAACAGTAAAAAAGTGGTTTTCAAGATTTCGTGATGGAAATTTTAGTCTTGAGAACGAGCCACGTCCAGGTGTAGTAAAAATATTTGAAGACGAAGAACTTCAAGTTTTACTGGATGAAAACCCGATAAATGGCAAAAGACCATAGATAGTAATGGCGAATATTTCGATTATTAATCTTTGTAACAATTATCTTTTTGATAAAGTTAAATTTGACCAAAAAAACTGCCGAGTTTCTACTTGCACACCTATTAATATTATTAGAATTATTATGTGGTTGATTCAATGATTTTTTCCCTCAGTGTACGATTCGAATTGAAAACCTCCGCGTCTTTTACAGTCAATTAATAAACGTGTTCAACCTTTGACTCACCACCTTCTCCGGAATCACCTTCTCCCTCGAGTTTCTCATCTTCTCCAGACTCGTCCTTCTTTTCATCCTCCTCAGTCACATCATCATCCTGGTCAGTTTCTCGCCTGGATCTTGACAGGACCTCTCCATCCTCAGCTGAGGCTTCTTTACCAGTAGCTCCAGCTTCCTTAGAACTATCTTGCTCTTCGGATGGAGCTTCACCCTCTGCCTCTTTACTGTCTTTGTCATCAGCTTCTGTGTTTTCTTGGCTTCCTCCTTTTTCCTCTTCTCCACTGTCAGCTTTATCCTCACCCTCTGCTGCATCCTCTTTGGATTCTTCAGCGTCTACTTGCTCTATCGATTCTCCATCCTTTTCTGCCTCTTCCGAATCGTCCTCTTTCTCGGCCTCTTTGCTCTCTTCTCCGCCACTCGTTAATGTCGCCTCACCAGAATCTGTGTCTTCATCTTCGCCAGATTTGCCTTCCGATTGAGCATCATCTGCCTCTTGGCTAGTACCCTCAACACTAACGCCACCATCTTCGGCATCCCCGTCCTCAGCCTTTGAGTCTCCGTCCTCGGTCTCGGCTTCCTCTTTGCTCGCTGCAGCCTCGCCGGAATCTTCGACATTCTGGGAATCATCCTCACCAGTTTGATCGTTATCTTCCACGGATTTACCACCATCTTCTGATCCTTCTTGTCCCTCTTCTTCGGATTCATCCGCCTTTGTCTCATCTTCGTTGTCGTCTTCTGATTTAACATCCTCTGCTGATTCTTTCTCAACAGAACTTTCCTCCTTTTCCACGGATTCCTCGTTCTTTTCTACAGCCTCGCCACCGTCCTCTCCAGAATCTCCATTCTTTTCTCTCGACTCTTCGCCCTTATCACCGGAATCTTCTCCCTCCTTCTCTCCGGAATCTTCTCCATCCTCGTCCTCGTTGGCTGATTAAAATGGCACATTGATATCCAGCCTCAAGACTAATGAGTCCTTAATTGAAAGCTTCATTCTCACCTTCTTCCGCTGCCTCGGTGCTCATGTCTTCGCTTGAATCTGGCTTCTTATCAGCGTCGTCACCTTCCTTCGAATCGGTCGTATCACTTTCGTCTTGCTCGGCTTTTTGTGCAGAATCTTCATCGGCTTCATCCTCCTTTGTTTCGTTACTTTCGTCCTTTTGTTCTTCGGCACTCACAGCGTCGTTATCCTGAACGACAGTGTCAGTTTCCGTACTCTCCTCAGTGGATTGCCCTTCGGCATTTTCCTCCGTTATTTCGTCGACTTCCTGTGTATTAATTGTACAAGCTTGTAAACTGTAATCCCTCCGAATTCCACACGAGATAGAAACTCTTTGATAATTTTTTTCTTCTCATCTATTAAAGAAAAAACAAGAAACTTTACTTGACTTTCTTGTGATTGGCCTTCTTGTTGCTCTTCATGGCCGACATCCTCCTCACTGCCCGGACCATCCTCGGCGCTGCTCTGCTCGGGAGGTCCTTCAAACGAAATATTCTAGAGATCGCCATGTCCGACCCTGGCTAACCGGCTAACGTCTAGTATTACCTGTTCCGAGATCTTTCAGAGCTTTCTCGATGTACGGCCGACATTGAACCTCGGATGGCACTGACTGCTCCTCATCTTCGCCTTGCACACCTTTAACGTGACGACGAATTACGTTTTAACGGCACTATGAGAGTATAAAACGCTAAGACTCGAATGTAGTAAAACGTAGGATTAGTTGCCATAGAGAAAAGAGCCTACATCGAAAATGAGTCAACTCCTCGTGGTTAAGTTTAGGGATAGTAAAGTTTCGGCTTTTTCCGTAGGTACAAAAGTGCAGCAGACTAAAATATCTGACCCGTCAGGGTGACGCAAGTTATCGTATACCAAAATGCCGTTTACGCTACGAACGCTGTGGAGAGAGAAGATAGAAGACGACGTGAAAACGAGGCACCCAAAAATACGTATATATATACGACTTTATAGACGAGAACCGTGTTCACGATTTGGGAATGGAGTCTCATGAGATGTGACAGGTGTTACGCGAGTGAAACAACGGCCTCAACGCTCATCTGACCCGTGTGGCAACCCGGGCATGCGATACCAGGGCCAGCCAAGAATTCACTAAGCGAACTTCCTCGGATACCAACTTGTTGGATGTTTTTTTCTCTTCTTTTCCTCTCTTTCTATCTCGAGGGCCGATAAATCCGGGCTACATTGACGACTGAAAATTCAGGGTCGTCATTGGTCTTTGTCTCGAACTTCATCTGCGTATCCTCAATTCCCCAACGGACCTCGTTTTCTCATCGAGTCTTTTTTTCTTTCTACACTTCAATCGCTATCGACTATGACTCATTTTTACGCGCTAATCAACGGTTCACTCTAAATCGAGATGAACTCTGGTCGAAACTCTAACAGACTTACAGTGGAATAAAATTATTTATCTCCTGTCTCGTTCTCTCTTGGTACAGAAGGAGACAAGGATTCTAAGTTTAGCTGGTCGGGTAGGCGTTTTCGCGACGAAGCACCAACGCACACGGAAATATTTGTATACATACTCTCATCTCTTTCTCTCTATCTCTTACCCGCAAAAACACCGATGCCGCGGGTTCCTCCTTCCATCCACATCTATACGTCTTCGAATTCGACTAAGTGAATCTTTATTTTTATCGACCATTTGAATTTCAAAAAAGATTCGAGGACTTTTGCTCCAACGGCTGTCGCATGCCACTCACATCTTTTTTTGTCCTCTGTTTCTTCTTCAAATTTTTACAACACCGACGATTACCCTACGGTCCAGAAAGTTTTGCAAAAATTTAGAGAATCCGCCCAATCGATTGTTCATTGAATTATCTTTGGTTTTCAAAATAAAAAAAAACTTTACGCTTCCAAAATCTTCCCTGACTCCATCCTTGGATATTGTGCAGTACAAAAGACCCTGAATGTCTCTATCCTGCAAAACTGGGTCATTTGGGTTCATCGACGCTTCAATAAAGTCAATGAAGTAGAGTGTAGTGAAGACCCTACCGGCCAAACTGTCGAGGAATTTGACTTTAGCCCAGTGTCTGACCGTGATGTTATACCTCAGCCTCGAGGAGAATAAAAAGGGAGGGCACTAAAGCAGCACGCGATTGCACAACTTCGATCGGAGCCTCGACTTGAACTTGAAGACCACATCCGTGGGGATACGACAACAAAATCTCAATAGGCAAAAACAATCATCAAAGTCGCACTAAATCCGAAAAATCCTCAACTTCCAATTCTTTCGGGGTCGACAAAGTGAAAGATTATCAGGATAGAAATTATGGATGACGATGATGATGATGAAGACCTTATGTAACATTGACCTTCGTCAGTCAATCGTCACGTCTGCGTCAGCGTCCCACGTCGAGCGAGAGACGTATGACGACGTCGTGTGTTTCGAAAATCTGGCCCGGAACACTGCCCGAGGATTAATGTACATTTTCATCGTGCCATAACCGCGATACATAGTTGTGCTTGTGCGTAATCGATTGTACTACGATCTTACAACGTTATAAAAACTTTTACTCGTTACTAATTTTCACGAGTACGTCATCGTTCTCTTCGTTACATTTTCTTTTATTTCAGGAACATTGAATTATGAAAAGAATTCCAACCTGATGTAGGCCTTTCATACTCCCCGGTTTAACTTTACATGTTTTTTTTTCTCACAACGATAAAAGTAGCCGGTGCATATGAAAAATTCGATCAGAAAAGCTACAAACAGAACGACCTTACCTCAGCCTTTACATAACTCCCCAACGAAATTTCGTTACCGAGCTGCACTATAAATACTTGTGAATATAGATGACAGCATAAAACCGGGTGTCAATACGAGATAGTACCGAAAGTGCGAAGAAATTAAGCACGACGGCGGGGGATTGAGCGTTGAGAGAAAAAAAAAGTTTAATCGATATTGATAATCCGGGGTAATAATTGGTTACAAAATACCCAGAAGCCGAATTAATCGGTGGCATCGTATTGCCACTGTTTTCAAATTCATGGATTTCCTAGTCCCTGAATAATGAAGGAATGGTAATAAAAAATAAAAACAAAAAATGCAGAAGTTGATGCTTTAAGTGATTGACAAATGGGCAAACTGGGTAGAAAAGAAGCTTTGATGCTTTCTTCCTACATTGGTTCAAATGATTTCCGGATTAATCAATGGGGTATCGTAAATGTTGGGGGAGACCGATTGATGCAATAATAAAACTCACCGTGCAAGGATACGGCGAGAATCGCGAGGATGAGGCCCACCACGTAGACGGGTCTCAAACTCGTCGAGCCCGTCATCCCGTCGCTTCACTATGCACTACGCGATGAGCCAGGCTGCTGGCAACGCGGTCAGTTCTATCACACGAAACGTCCGTACACGTTCGACTCCTCAACACACTCCCCGTTAAACTGCTTGGCCGGCTTCGAAACGACCGCGAAACCTGCGAAACTCTTAACCACACGTATATTTCTCTATCTCCGTCTGTAGCTCTTTTGCCTCTCGTCTTCATTCTCTCTCCTCCCTCCCTGCGTCCTCTACTGACGTCGACTAAATCTGCTGCTCGATGTGCCATCGCTCCTCTCGGACCCTCTTCTTCTTCTTCTTCTTCTTCTTCTTCTTCTTCTTCTTCTTCTTCTTCTTCTTCTTCTTCTTCTTCTTCTTCTTCTTCTTCTTCTTCTTCTTCTTCTTCTTCTTCTTCTTCTTTTACCCTCTCGACCATTTCTGTACTCTCCCTCACGTTCGTTTTATTAATCTCGTCATATTAAACTTTAGCTATTCCTTCCGCACTCATCCCCGAAATCATACACTAGGATTTTTCTTAGTGCATTACAATCGCGAACTCGTGTGACCTATTCAATTTTCCGACTTATTTGCCAATAAAGTGAAGAGAATGTTAGTCCTAAAAACAGAAGTGACGATGTTATCAAATACCCTTGATCAACTTCGTATAACATGGCTCATGTGTCATCAAATTGATATCGATGTCTGATGACATCGCCAAGAGGATCATTTCTGTATTTCTCCACTCATTAACCATCCTCCCTTAATAATTAATGCCCAATCGATATATTTCACCCCATATTTTCACGTAGCACCCAATTTGATAGCCTAACTGAGCCTTGATTTGCCAGTTACTAAATAAACCTTCTGAGGATACCATTGGTTGCCGAACTCGTGAAATATTGGTGACGAAAATCAGAAATAATAAAGACACTTGATGACGGAAGTATGAAGCTTTCGCAGTGAAGCAATCTTGCCAATGTTCGTCATAAATCATTGCTCTTCGAACGAGGTTTAAGCTCAACGGAAACGTGACGTTGCCTTCTTCGTAGCAGCATCTCGTGATCGTATCGATCGTCGAATCTCGTGAATTTGCTGCAGCCTCATCTTGGCTGAGAATTCTTCTTCGCAACCTCTCGATCAATTAGCTTGCCCAGTATTACCGTATAGCGTTATCTTTTCTTAAACTGGTGCGCTTATGCCTCTTCGATATTCATTCGTGTACCCTCGATTGCTATGTGAAGCCTATAAACGCGTGCCTGTATTCGCGTACACACGCTCATGCGCTAGTCTCTTCGTCATCACTGCCCGAGTAGCTTTAAAAATACTCGGTGGCCCGGTTTTCCTGCACCGGCATCCGCATCACCGGCTTTCGGTGACAAAACATCCTCGTATACACGCTTTGATTGGAACACAATGTTGCGTTTACCAACATCTTTCTCCCTAAACCCTCCACCAATATTATGCATTTACTGCCTTAGAACAATCGTTTAAAACTTCCGTTTTACTGTGTTTGCAAGCTTCTCGTCAAAAAAAGCATCGATTTGAGGAAAAACTGATATTCGAATCAAAATATTGTATTTTCACAGTCCCAGGTCTTCAACGAGTACAAATTTCATGTAGTTTCCAAAAGTGCCGCTAGCTGGCGAACGCTCGGAATCGTTCCCGCAATTGCGGCGCTACAACCAGACCTATAAGAAACGACCAATCCAGCTTTTTTGATATCCCATATTTATAACTTTTGACGTCAAAACACTTCTTCTATCCAATACTCAGATGGCACACCTCTCAAAGCCTAAATATTAAATTTCTGTAAATATATTTTTTCTCTATTGTCACTTTACTATTATTATTCAGGCGTTCAAAATCCGACCGATAATTCGCAGTCTGTAATGATGCAAGTTATAAAACTGATCTCACTCTATGCTAATATTAATTTAACCGAAATAGCGGAATTAATATAGACGAGGGCAAGGTCATTCTTTGTATGATAAAGAAGACAGGTCAAGCTTTACCAAAACTACTGATCCTCATGACGGGAATGTCTCGATGTTGCAAAATACTTGAGCTTGTACTATGCCGGAACATACAGTTGGACCAAAGCCTTGCGTTTGCAGTCGAGAATTATTTTCAATTTGGCAAAACTTAACATATGTATGATTATTATTTTTAATCGAACAATTTTGTTTTTTTTTATTTTTTTTCCAAAACAACCGAAACACAATAAAAATTTCATGCCAATTTACTGATATTGAAATTGTAATTATTGTGCTTTTGAAAAAGTATGAAATTTTGAAATTTAGTCACCAAAATCGTTCCCATAGGAGACAGAAAAAAGGACCCTACTTCTCACATTAGACTTTGTCCTTGAGATATCAGATAACGTAGCTGGAATTTGAAAGAGCGTTAAAAATAACAATTGTATATTTTCGAACTTCGTCTTCTGCCTACAAAAAGCATAATTTTAGGCCTGACGCCAAGTTATATTATTATTATTTTTTTTTTTTTTTTTTTTTTCATTTTTTAAATCGTACGACAAAAATATTTTATACCATATATGTTTCCAAATTTATGGAAATTTAAAAATTTGAAAAAATGTGCTAATTTTTGTTTTTTTCTGTCATGCCTAATAATGCTTCAATTTTGTCTATACTAAGAATAAATTTCCTAAAAAGTATCTAGTAATAATTGATTTTTTCTACATTCATTAATTAATTATTAATAATTGATCATAAATAAATAAAGGAAAACAATGGAATTCTATCGTTTTAGACAGATATATTTATTTTGATTATTCGTGCTGCTATTTTCTTACAAATTTCTTATTCAAGCGTAAATTTGTAGCGAGAGAAATATGAAAAGAAAAAAAAATTAAAAATAGCGCAAATTCGCTTCGTTCGTTTTTCGATCGACAGGAGCGAAAAGATGAGTAAGAGAATGACGTGGTAACCCGTGACGGAGTAAGACATCTGAAGATTTTCGTTGGGTGTGAAAAAATAAGAGAGAGATGATTTTTTTTCCACAGCTATAAAAGCGAGAAGAAGATTTTGCTCTCGGATCTGTGGTGAATCTGCTGCTGCTCTCTCTCGTTGTTGGAAGAGACACAGAGTACGCGGAGCAGAGATTCTCTTCGATGTTCACGACTCCCCGAGCGCCTTTATATTTAGACGTGTCCGGGCCGCCGCCGTATAAGGTTGGCTCGCCCCTCGTGCGAACCCCCCCCCCCCCCCCCCCTCCCCAGCTCAATACCCCGATCCTCCACGTTTTCATGATTTTCTTCGTTACTTTTCACCAACGACCTCTGACCAATATTCCACTAAACTTCGTTTCTAATTAATCAATGAGAGTCATCGTCGAACCAATCTTGGTCTTGGACGATTCAGAGTTAACAACCCTTCACCAGATTTCGTAATGAAAAAACACTCCTTAAGGATACATTCCGTACACCATCATAGGGAAAAAATATTCTATGATCAACATTTCCGCGCTTGGCAATACAACATTTATTTTATTTATTCAACTAACTTTCAAATTTTATGGACATTTACGTTCAGTAATAATGGCAAGAGAAAGTTGTTAACCGACGAATAAGAATTTTATTTTTTCGTTGTAATAATAAAGTTTTTGATTTTTCGGTCCAATTTTTTTCTTTTCTCTTTTCTTTTTTTTTGTCGTATTTTTCAACATTTTCCTAGAAATTCACTTTATTCTTATCCAGTTTACAATTTGATTCGAATGTATTATAAATTCGATGGTAATCATACTTTGAACGATCCTGTAGACAGCCATATTTTGTTAAATATATCACACAAGATGTATGTATGTTTTCTAAGGTAGAATCGGCGCGTATGTCCCAAAATATATGTGAAAAGTATAGAAATACGTTTTTCGTGTATTTCGAGATGAAAAAACAAATATTTGCAACGTAAATATTCATCAACAATGTCGAGTATTTTTTCATCGATCGAAGTTCTTTGATCAAATGTAGCAAAAAAGTTGTTTAAATTGCAACAAACTGTTTAATCATTATTACTATTTTTTTTGTTAATTTAATAAAATTACTCCAACTATTTATTTAAAGTAACAAATGTGTACATTTCGTAATTGACTGTTCTATAAAATTACAAGAAAAAAAACGATATAATATGTGCAGGCTCAAAAGATCGAGGAACACATGAGAAAGAGAGATCGAAAATCGAAGGAAAAAGCGGCGAGAAAATCAGCCAGAGCAAAGTCAACCAAGGAAAACGTGCATGCATCAAAATCTGAGGGATCGAAATCAGAAAGTGACGGTGATGCTGGAAAGAAGAAAATGGACTTCACTGAGATACTTCAAGCTTTCAAGGTATTTTTCTAAATTGTCAATTAAATAATTAATAATGCCATTTTCAAATTACCAAATAATCCGAGCGATTCAAAAAACAAGTTTTTACCCTAAATTTTTAAAATTGTACTGTTATTCCGTTTATCATAATCTACCGAAATTTTTTTTTTTACGAGTTTCGAAGTTAATAAATGAGAAAAAAATTTTAACTATTGACAAAAAAAATAAGAGAAAATGTTCTCGTGAAAAATTCGAGGCCAAAAACAATGAAATGATCAAAACAAAAACAGTAACATATATAAATACGATAATAAACGACATAAATAAAAAAAAGATAACATTTATGATAAAAACAAAATGAAATGATATGAAAAAAAATGTTGCCAGAAATTTTCCATTCGATTAATTTTCTATTTTATTGTTTAATTTCTTAAGGATCCGGAGATATCGCAAATGTTTCTCGACATATCGACGAATCCAGCGAATATTAAAAAATACGAGAACAACCCGAAGATGATGGAATTAATGAGCAAATTTAGCGGGTCGGATGGTAAAGATGCGGCGAGTGGTCTTCTTGGATTTTTGGGAAGCATGGGTGCCGGAGGTTTGGGAGGAGGTATGGGAGGCATGGGAGGCCTGGGAGGACTTTTTTCGGGTGCTGGTGGTGCAGCGGCGAATCCAGCGCCGGCGGCTGAACCAAAACCATCGGCTCCAAAGGCCAGCGACGAGGTTGAGCTTGACTAAAACAAAATTCTACTCTTTCAAGATCAAATTAAGGTTCTGCTGATTTTAACATTTTTCTTTGCAAAAATAATTTTTAATTTTATTAATACTGCCTCATTAAACGGTGATTTACTTTTAACGAGAATTTCAGCATATTTTTCTTTATTTTTAACTTTTTTTTCAAGATTTTCTTCAAACTGAAAAAAAACAAAAAAAATATGAAAAATAGTTCGCGTTCATCGAATACAACATCCGTCATTGGGAATCGCGAAACGCGATTCGCTGGTCTGAGTATGAGTGTGTGTGTTTGTTGCATATGTATGTCAATGCACTTTTTAGGTGCCTGCGAGATAAAGGCGAAAAAAAAATACCGCGAGTTTTCAAAACAACATCACGATGTATAATTAGGTGATGCTGAAATCATGATTAAAATGGAGATGCTAGTTCTGTCGTATATTAAATATAAAACATTTTCAACTGTACTTCTCTCGAATTTAATCTCCCCAACACGAAGCAATTTTCAGCAGTATTGGAATGCAAAGAAATATCCTTCATCTTGCTCCAAAATTGAATTGCATTGCAAATTTAATCAATCAACGAATTAATTAATTTCACTGCAAAAATTGGACAATTGCAAAAATTGATAAATCGATAGGAAATTCTTTTTTTTTTTTCATCCAACGATGCAAATTCCATTTGAATTTTCAAACTCTGTGAGGAAAAAGTTAAATTTTGGATAAGGAGAAAAAATAAAATAAAGCTTTTCCGTACCATTATAAATATTTGTTTATTACCTCCGTTTTTTTTTTTCGAGGTTCCAACTCTTCTCGAGCGATTTACCAAATAAATATGTACATCGTTATTTTGACAGGGTTTACAAAATAAAAATAATATTCATTCGTTATTTTATTAATAGCATAATGAATAAGAGCATGGTCGCTGCGCGACCCAACTTTCATGGCTATTTCAATTATTGAAGATTAATTCGCATCGCTTTTTCGACTCTTCCATCAAGGCTCTATTTGAGTGAAAAATCGAGCGAAGGAAAAAAAGAGAAAAAAGGTGCAAATTGTCGAAAACACGAGAATCTCCCTCTTAAAGTTAACTTTACAGCGTTGTACATCAGCTTAAGAAGTAATATTGCACATAAATAATGAAAAAAATTAATCGAAGGGACGCGTATTTAACCCTAATCACGTAAACTTGGTCCGTTTATTTCCAATCAATTTTCTACAATCTTTCTTCCAGAAACCGTATATTCGTTACGAAAACATTTGAAAATATCGTTTAGAAGACGTTTAAAAAAAATTAATTATTTAATTAAATTCATAAATACAGCCTTGTGCAAAAGTATTAGGCACCCTGCAGCTGTTTGACCCGCACAAAAAGTTAAATATCTCTCTCAAAAAAAATCATAACTCAATTTAATAAACGCGATTTTAAAGCAGACAACTCCAGCTTCATTTTGCTTTTTTTTTTTTATTAATTTATGCGATTTTTTTGCGCCCGGTACGTATCTTTGAAAATGGCTATTTTCACGATTTTCTCACCTTAATAAATCAGGCGCTAGGCTCATAAAAGTTAGTAAATTGACTTTTTGGTCAGGAAACCTTAAAGAGGATATCTCTAGCTTCAATTTGGTTTTTGGAAAAAAAAAATGCGATGCTTTTTCGCGAAGTTATTTAATTTTTTTCCGAAAAATGGCAAGTTTCTGAAAAATTGGCGTATCTCGAAAATCATGGAGTTTGAAATATTTTGTGTGAGAGGTAAAAAGTTGTATTTTGTTATTTTCGATTCACCAAATTTTTTTCAGATTGTTTCTTCACAATTTTTTTGTATAATTATTCCTGGTTGATAGTCAACGGCTCGTCTCATTAATTTATTGGCGCAACATAAGAATTAAGAGGTTTTAATCAAAATATCACGACGACAAAAAGGTATATTATTAAATTTTTATCGCTTTAGAATTTTTTCAGAATTGTAATTCGATTTTTTTTTATTAGACAGTAATATAAACGATAATGAGGTATACATATTCACACTTATCCTATGACGACTTTTATAAAACCTTTCAATTCTTAAGTTACGCCAATAAATTAATGAGACGAGTCGTTGATTATCAACCAGGATTAATGATACAAAAAAATTTTGAAGAAACAATCTGAAAAAATGTTGGTGAATCAAAAATAACAAAATGCAGCTTTTTACCTCTTACAAAAAATATTTCAAACCTCATGATTTTCGAGATACGCCAACTTTTCAGAAACTTGCTTTTTTTCGAAAAAAAAACTAAATAACTTCGCGAAAAAAAATCGCATTTTTTTCCATAAACCAACTTGAAGCTAGAGATATCCTCTTTAAGGTTTCCTGACCAAAAAGTCAGTTTACTAA
Source organism: Rhimphoctona megacephalus (assembly GCA_963989365.1). NCBI lineage: Eukaryota > Metazoa > Arthropoda > Insecta > Hymenoptera > Ichneumonidae > Rhimphoctona > Rhimphoctona megacephalus. The sequence continues at coordinate 27,596,918 of OZ022415.1, forward strand.
CTTTTAGGAGCCTAGCACCTGATTTATTAAGGTGAGAAAATCGCGAAAAATAGCCATTTTCAAGGATACGTACCGGGCGCAAAAAAAATCGCATAAATTAATTAAAAAAAGCAAAATGTTGCTAGAATTGTCTGCTTTAAAATCGCGTTTGTTAAATTGAGTTATGGTTTTTTTGACCGAGATATTTAACTTTTTGTGCAGATTAAACAGCTGCAGGGTGCCTAATACTTTTGCACAAGGCTGTATATAAGTTTTTCCAGACTTAAGGGGAAACTCCCATGACGAACTTTGAAAAGATCAATCGTTTCTTTCCCGTAATATCACTATATTATGCCTCTAAAACATTGCGCTTTAATAACTGGTAACTAAACTTTTTCGCTATCAGGAAAATTACATGAAAAAAAACATTTATGCTCTTTTCTCACAACTATATTTTTGGATCGGTTCCAGCAATTTAGAAATAATTTAGTCATCCGAATTGAAAAACCTTCCTGTGTTTATTTTTATATTTTTTAGTCCTGCACCTAGAATAAGCCCTTTATATTCATTTTTAACCTTTCTTTGTTCTAAAAAGTAAAAAAAACAATGTGTTTTTGCTGTTTTTAGAACGTTTTTTCCAACTCATGGCATTTTTTATTTTTTTGAATCCAAATTTTTTTAAATTCGTTTGGTTTTTTTTCCAAAGTACCAAAGTGAAATTGTTACTGGAACCGAAATCGCGAGGCATTTTGGCCCGCCATCTCTAGCGTTCTACGGAAAATGATCAGAAAGAAGTTAAAAACAAGAAATTCGTTCGCGTAGTTTAAGCGTGTAATTATCGTAAGTAAACCATAACGAGAAAAAAACTTGAAAGAAAAAAATTATCAAAATATGCTAATTTTCTACTATTGTCACGGGAACTTCCCTTTTATAATTTGAAAAATGGGATGAACACGAACGATCCAAGTTTACACTTTGAAGGTGCTAGAAAAGCCTTTACAGCATAAATATAAATGGAATGAAATTGAGAAAGGCGAAAGAGATATCGAGGATCCCTTTGACTTTCATGTTTAAAAAAAAGGAGTACAAAAAGTGATTGTGGGGAGTAAGAAGAAAAAAATCCACATCTGTGCCTAATCAATTTTGTCTAGTTTTGAGCATGTGCAGATTGGGGTGCCATGGCACTTTTCTGAAGGTCAAAGTTTTCGACGTCTCGTCCGGACTGGGTTCGTCCTCGCTGGCTTCGGTGATGGTTGATTGAAGGAGGCCAGGACGGTGATCGTTACCACCAAGACTGAGAAAACGACGATGTTGTGGGAGGACGTTTTGACTGTTGGAACGAGCAGAACCTCCAGGATCACTGGCCACTCGACGATGATTACGTCTATGACAATGTTCGTCTTGATAATCGTGATTATGACGATATTGATGATGATGATGATGATGATTGCGATAATGATGATGATGATGATGATGCCGTTGATGATCGTTATCGTGCGGTGAATTGTAATTATATGGACGATGATGGCGTTGAGCTTTTCTCTTGGGCGGTGGCATCGCGTATTCAATTACTTGTGGATGTATCACCGGATTGGCGATACGCATTATCGGATTTGTCTCCAGATACAACCAACTTCCGCTCTCCAGATAAGGATGAAGATAATGAATCGAATCTTCGATCCTCGTTTCTTCATAATTAGATGACCGATCGAGTGAACTTCCGGCCTCCCGGAAATCAAGTGTTATCTTCCTCTTTCGACAACGCCGAGTACGTGATATTGGCTGTAATCTGCGGAAAAAGCAATATCCGGTATCAGTCATTGAATGATGTGGAAAATGTTGAAATATAGAAAAAAAAAAGGCACCGAGTTCATGGTGCGAGCTACAAAGGGTTTTAAAGCAATGTTCTGATTTACGTCATGAGACAGGGTGATCCGAAAGAATTTCTTTTTTACAGAAAAAAATGTTTAATCTTTATAAAATTTGAGATCTTTATCTTTAATTGTCTATTTTGAGAACTCAGAAAAAAAAATAATTAAAGTTTTATAATTAAAAATGGCGGAGTTGGAAGTGGTGAAACAAAAAATAGAACAAAAAATTAATTGACCTAAATTCTTCTAGTCATTAAACTGTAAAAGTTTAGGAAAAATTGACAAATCCCAAAAGTTTTGGAACTCGAACGAAAGTGGAGGAGAATTAGGAAGCGAAATTTATCTTTGTGCAATAAAAATAGATAAAAATAACATTTTTAACAATGTTTTTAGTCCATTAAGGATGACTGGTAATATTATCGAGAATAAATGTTGTTTTAGTTCGATAGGTCAAATAGTAGTTTGATATATTTCTCACCAAATTGGAAAAATGACAAAAATAATATTTCGAAAAAACGCGAAGACTTTGGAAATGTAATCTTCATTATTTGAACAATGAGTTATAGCGAAAAAAATTGTTTTTTTGTGCCTCTAAATCAGTCAATTATTTTCATGAATTAATACCTGGTCGAATATCGTCCGGACAATAACCGTCGTCAGTTGAGTGGATGCTCGCCCCTGGGTATTCTATAACACTTGTTCCAAGCCTCGAGCAATAGAACGCAGCTGTGAAATCTATAAAATACAACAAGGGGCAAACAAATCCTCGAGATGATGCCCCAAGCTAGTACACCGAAGAAACGAAGTTGAAGTTCCTGAGAAACCCAATTTTGCGTGACAACGGTATCGAAAGCCCACAGGACAGCGTTACTAAAGAGTAGAAAAGTGACGACTTGACGAGCAGGTTTGGCCATCATTTGGAATCGGGTTATGCAGGATCTTTTGGAGGTTTCGGCGATCAGAGTACTTTGAGCGAAACACTGAGCCAATTGAAGTATCGAGGCTGCCAAAAGCATCGCGTGTCTGCCACGGCTTTCAGGATCTTCAGTTTCTGCGTCATAAGTTGCGAGAGAACAAGCGCAAACTACAGCGGTAAAAACAGCGTACAATTGGACTCCAAAAAGAGAAACATTCGACAACAAAGCATCCAGAGTTGCCGGTGCACGTGTGACCACTGACATTTGCCGGACTTGAACGAGACCACTCGCCGTCATTATACCGCTCAACGCCAAAATACCAATCAAAGTGCCACACGTCAGCCACGAGAGCGTAGCCGGTGAAAACTTGTCATCCTCTCTTACCACCAAGAATATCAGAATTACAACGATTCCAGCTGTCATGCAAAGTATACCGAGGAACAATCCTTTGCTCGAACCATCACAACCTACTCGCGTGTGACTCGACGTCAAGTCTTTGCTCGAATGAAATTTCGCTTTGTGACAATAACGATTTCTACCCACGTTCTGGCCCATTACGAATGTCACCGCAGCTGCGATTAAACTGAAACGAGAATAGACATTTTTTAAAATAAAAATTTTTATTTAGTTTAAGAGGATTTATCAGTCGCGTGAGTGCGAGGAAGATGACTCAAAAGCAGATCCCCATTTTTCTAAAGAGCAACAACTCTTTACCCTGTTCAAAGGTCTTAATTTCGCACTGTTTATTGATTTCGCGAACTTACCTGAACTGAACGATGAAAGGGTATAAAAAGGGCATGCTAGAGGTCCATAATTGACCGAGAGTATTCGTGTTCAAACACTCTTGAAGAGTTACTACTTGAGATATTTGTTCCGGTGAAATAGGCTGATAGGGATGTGAAACAACATCGTCCGAAGCTGATTTGCCTGAAAATGTATTTTTGATGATTTGACTATGAGAAAATAGACAGAAAAAAGTTTGAAGTTGAAAAAAACTCGAAAATTCACCTAAAAGGTCCCGAGCCCTTCTCGTAAGGGAGCCAGGAAAGCCCCGAAGGTTCAAAGGCGACGAGGACGTTCCAGGACCTCTTTGAGCCAAATGTACGAAATAGGTCCATTCTTGTGCCGAATCCCAGATAACAAGACGAGCCCATACTGCGATATTCGTCGCTGCTAAATGCGTAAAGCCAAATCTCGCTGCTAAACCAAATCGTTCTACTAAAACCTGTAGAAAAAGTAAAATATATTGGAGGACTTTTGTATTGTTATTCTTAATTAAGAACGAATTACACATTTCCCAGCCAAACATTTTATACGCTCAGAATTTAAAAAGTTAGAAATTAAAGAAAAATTTTTAAAAAATCAGCCATCTTTAAAACTTCAGAAACTTTGTTTTTCAATAATAATAATTCAATAAAGTTATTGGTACATTAAACAATAGATTCTTCGACAGATAGTCGGACAATTTTTTTTTTTTCATTACGTGAAACCAGTTTGTTGATTTCTTTCTAAATGCATATGAATTTTTTTAGAGTATTCCCTTTTTTATCATTTTTTTCGAAATTTCTAAGGCATTGAACAAACAATTTCTCAAATACCGTCATCAGAAAAAGTCTAAAAACAGAATTTCATTTAAAAAAAAAACAAAATTTCGGAAAGATCAAAAGTATTCTACAAAATCAACAAATTTATTCCATATACAACGACAAAAATCGCTTATTTATTGAACAAATATTTTTTTTTTTTTACAATTTTTGTATAATTTTAATATTACATCTCAACCGCTTAAAGATGCCTGAATTTTTTTACATTTTTTGTGAACCGCTGAGCTCTGAAAATTTGTGGAATAAAATAAAATTCATGGATATAATATATGTAATTCGTCCTTAACCCCTTCACTGGTAGGCCCACCATATGGCGGGTTATCCAAAAAATAGGTTTGTAATCATAAAAAATTGAATATCAATAGTATTCTCGGGTTTTTAACATCGCTGATTAATATTCTGACAAAAGAAAGAAGAAAAAAATTGTGTATATAAAATTTCGCATGATTATTGCTATTATTGACTAAATGATAAATCATGATATTTCGTACATATCAAGAGACTCGGTAGAGTCTCGAGACAAGTACATTTGACAGCTCTGTCGTTTGCTGGCTCAAGGATCGCCAAGTCTATATTATCTCTGAATAAAACTTTTCGCGGTGATGGGGATAAAAATGGCACGTCATTTTGTTTAATTTTCATTTATTTCCTCCGACATTAGTCCGTAATTTTTTAACGAAGTGTGCCACGAGGAGACTGCACGATAAAATTTAACACTTTTATTTTTTTGTTTTGTTATTGATTTTTTGATATTTTTTTGGTTAAAAAATTTTTTTGTCAAGTTTAAGCCGTTAAAAACGGTTGAAGCTGAGGAAAGAATCATCTCTCTACCTTTATTGATTGCTTATGAAGTTAAGTTTAATGACAATCGTGTTTTTTAGCCTTTCAAAGTAGCCTACCCCTTAATTAAAAAAAAATATTTACATATGTTACCGACAGCGATAGGTACGCGGTCGGTGTGTGACTCCGGCGATCACTAGAGTTAAGCAACCTTGGGCGAGGCTAAAACTTAGTTAGGTGACCAATTAGCCATGCACCGGCTCGCGTATCAATCGCTGAGCGGGAGGCAGTTTTTCTGAGTTTCTAATCGTGCTAATCAATTGAAACTCAGTAAAAATATAGTCGCCTGTATCGGCCGAGTTTTCGACAGTTTCACTTAGCCCTCGTGCAAATGCGATACAGTAGTGCATTAGGAAAGAGTGACTGTGGGTAACACTCTTGGGGGGGGGGGGGGGTTTCTCAGAAACATGGAAATTAGGAAATTGGAAATTAGTGAAGTGGGGAAAAAGTGGGGTTAACCTGATGGGATGGGCTCGTAAAAAGCCGGAAGGGTATACGCAAGAACAATAAAAATATTCAATGTATATTTTCATGTTTTTTGTTATTTAGGAGTGTAAATATCTTTTACGAATTCAAACATATTTTTTTGCGATTTTTTTGTCCATCAGAAATGTCCACCTCACTCTAAAACCCTACCAGTGAAGGGGTTAATATAATTTCAAATGTTCGTATGGAAGTTCTAAATTGCTATAATTTTCTAGAAAAATACTTAATGTGGCAGGAAATTCTAAAATAAACTGGAAAATATATGCCCAAATCTCAAAAAATGCTCTAAACTATATCGAAATCTTCTAGAATAGGAATACATTCATTAAAATGTTCTAAATTATTCGAGTACACATTCCGTAAAGTCAATGAATTTTCCTAAATTTTTATTGGCAATAAATGAATCTTCCAGATGATCGCGAAACCTTCCAGACTCATCATCAATTCTAAAAATGTATGAAAAGTAAAAAAAAAATTATAGTAAAATCCCAAAACGACTAAGAATGTGCCAGAAACAAGAAATCTTCACGTGCTGGTAAAATTCCAGTTTATCGCAGAATATTCCATAATCGGAAAAAATTTTCCTAAATTTTATCAGACATAAAAATACTTTTTCGGAACATTTAAGTATTTAAAAAACTTTTCGATTCTTTTAAATTGAAAAGTATAGGCAACAAGTTCGGCGGAATTTTGAAAATCTCTCGACGGATGAGATCACTATAAAATATCAATCACGTTATCATATCCTGAAAAAGTACAATCTTCTGCCACAAGAGGCGCTGGAGTGCTTTAAAATTTCGTCAGTACAAACCGCTATCGCTAGAGGGCGCTCCACAAATTCATTTCCACTTACCTGTGAATTAACAAACAGGAAATGCATCTGCAAAAAGGTGAAGAGTCCGTGAAGTACCGGATGAACAAAAATGATGTCACTAAGGCATTCAGCACCTTGCATCATCGTGTGCATAGCCATTTCCAGGCCATTGAAGACTAGAGTGGCCAGGCCGAAAACTGGAATTCGCATAAGATCGCAAATTAATGAAATATTCATAAAAGATCCATTGATTATTGATTTCATTGATTTTCAATGGTGTGTCTTACGTAAAGCTCCGACGCGAATATAAAAACTCGTCGGGGCGGTTCTCGCTCTCGAAATGTGAGCTCTTTTGAGAGAACCAAAACGCGTCAGTGACGCACCACCGAGTTCCGCATCTTCGGCTCGGCCGTTTGCGAGAACTCCGCAACTGTCGATGAGGACCCAAAAATATATGCTGATGATAACTGCTATGCTTCCGACGTAGAGATACATCAGGAAAACGCTCTGTGCAAAAGAAAAAAAAAGTAATGAAAATAACAAAGCTGGAAATGAATTCTTTTCTAATTAGGTCATTTTCGAAGAAGCATAGAAACAGGCAAAACAATTATATATCCTGGAAATATAACCGTAAGGTTATTTTTCATTTTGAACGACGTGGTTCGTAAATAAATTATAGGGGGAATGTAAATACGTGCATAATGGAATTTGCACAGCTTCACGAAGTTTCCGCAAGAGATTCTCGTGCTGCAATTACGAATTCCTTTTTGTGGACTAAAATTACCGCGAAAACCGCGTGGATTCCCAAGAGACTACCGTAAGAGGGCATTTACTAAAAGAAGGGGAATGCAGAAAAAGTTCAAAAGGAGGAAGGACGAGAAAGTGGAGAGGGAATTTAATATTCCCTTTTCCCTCAACCTATCTCGTGTGTTACAACTATTTTTTTTCTTCTTTTCTCTTCTTTCTTCTGAGTAGATTAATACGAACCGGTTAAACCTCGACAAACCGGATTCATTTACGTCCCTTATCGTATACATTCTAAATATACATGCGCTAACGTGCAATCATTCGGAGCGTTGAAATCACCTAATGAATTCCCATTCTATATGTCAGAAGTTTCGCTACCATACTGACATTAATTGACGTTTTAATATACTGCTGTAATAATCCTCCCCATTCGCATTAAAATAACTCACATTGATCATTTTTTCAAACATTTCCCTTATTTAATTATTTGTCATTTTTTCAATGGCATCATTTTCAATATTAAACTTTTTTATATCAATTTCTATTGAGGGAATTATAACGATGAAATTAAAAAAAAAAATCGATCGATTTTTTCACATAATGTTACTGTTTTATGCCTCTAGAATATTGCGTTTTAATAGCTGGTAGCTAAACTTTGAGGCTGTTTGGAAAGTAATACTAAAAAAAAAAATTTCACTGTATTTTTCGTAAAACTATGTTTTCAAAATCAATTCCAGGGGTTGAAGAGAAACTGTTCATGCGATTTGAAAAACGTTGTGTCGATTATTATATTTTTTTAGTCCTTTATCTGTAATAAGCCCTTTGTGTTCATTTTTAATCCTTTTCGTCGCTTTGGAATATTTTTAACCCTAGCTACACACTACGGGATCCAATGGACCGACAGCAACACTACATTTTCCCCTTTTTTTCACCACACGCCTTTTCATAAACGTTATAACTTCGTATCAAACGACTTTTTGGCTTTACGGATTACTTCTCCGGATTGGTCGGAGTCTGGTGTTTCGATTTCACTATAATTAAACCTCAATAGACGCGTTTGTTACAATGTTATAAAGCAATAAACGTCGTCGGTCGAGTAGACCGATAGTGTGTAAGTAAGGCAATAAAAGTTACAGTGTGTAGCTAGGGTTAAAAAAGTGTTTTTTTTTTCGTTTTGTGAACTTTTTTCAAACTCATGCCATTTTTTTATTTTTTCGTTGAATCCAAAGTAACCGTAAGAATAGTTTTATGTATATCCTTTAAAAAAAATGCTTTGATTTTTTGTCTAACAGATCAAGGTGAAGTTGTGACTAAAACAGAAATCGTTAGACATTTTGGCACGCCACTTTAGCGCCCTGCAAAAAAATAATGAAAATGATTTTTAAAAAATTGATTCATGTGGTTGAAACAAAAATTATTTTATGTAAAAAGTATACAATAAATGTGCTAATTTTTTACCATTGTCATGTGGCCTCTTATTTTTTTTTTAACAATTGGAGGATTTATTCGATTTTCTTTTTCTCATATCACGAGAGTTTACCTTCTTTTGCAGAAACTTCATTTTCAACTAATTTTTAATTGTATTTGCCATTGCCCAGGGTTCTCCCCTTTTTAGCTTGTCCCCCCCTTTTCCAAAGACACCCCCCTGTGCGGCTGCAGCCGACTTATCTCCAACTGTATCGCATTTGCCGAAGGCGAAGGGAAACTGCAGAAAACCTTGCCGATACAGCCGATACCTACCTAATTTCCCCGGGTAGCAATGCGAGCATGCTCAAGCGCAGCTACCAGAGGCGCTTAAGAAAGGTACCTCCTCAACTGTAATGCAATGGAGCTAGCCAGTACACGGCTAAGGAACCACCATCCGCACGATGAGAACCGTCCACGGGAGGCACCCGGAGTCGTACACCGACCGCTCAGGCATCACAGCGAGGTCTGGACATGATTTTTATAAAGGTGGAGTTCAAACCACCGGGGATTACAGTGAAAACACGTGAAAAAAATCTCAATTTTTCATTGGTGTTTTGGTCGGGATTCGAACCCGGGACCCACGGCGTGCGAGCCCGAGCCCTTATCCACTAGACCAACCGCTCTCCCCACTTTATTTTCAATTATTTTTTTGCTATTATCAATTCAAATATTTATTAGTGAGATTAGATTTTACGAATGGCGAATTTTCCAAAGATAAATCATCGTATCGGTCAGCGAGTTAGACGAATGATACGCGTGGGTCTCTATAAAACTTTCACCGTACTGTTTTCTCTCCGGAAAACAGGAGGCACGTTCTTTCGTCGAATAAATTTGCTTCTCTGTATCACCTTAACTCCATATTCCAGTATCATTATTTCTATATATATATATATATATGCATACAAAGTATCCATATTGAGAGTATCATCTCACCGGAAGTAAAATCTATGATAATGAGAAGCAAAGTCCACGCTTACTTCCGGTGTGAATTCGCAAAGAAACCGGTTTCTGTTTTATATTCATGCACCAGCCTTTTTCGATCTGTATCAAAATGGAGTTAATGTTCGGGCACGCGCGAGTCACAGCGGGATCACCGGACGCTGATTTCACTCTTCTCCTCCACCTCCTCCCCCCACCACCTCATTCGATTCTTGTGCAAAAACTCTTCGAAATTATACACTTTACTTAAAAGTATAATATTATTTATATATAAAAGCCTCTATCTACGAGATAGTCCACGAATTAGAAATCGCTTTGCGATCGAGTGAACAGATTACGGGCTCTCGGCGAGGCGAACGAGAAGAGGCCACTTTGACGAGTATTGAATTAGCTGAGGTATATCCAGCGAGCAGTACTTCTATTCGTACATTATCTTTGCACAAAAATTGGAACTCTATTGCTCGAAGAATTAGATGAAGAAAATAAAAAACGATTGAAAATCGTTGTCGAAGAAGTCGTGGGCTTCTTACTTCCGGTCTGGGCCCGAGACGCCACTGAAGTAATGAGATGGCAACACTTTAGCAAAAAAAAAATATTATCCAGCAAAAATAATAAAAAGATAAGTTTTTTGTTGATTAAAAACGGACGGACGGTTAGTAATTTGCCATTAACGATAAAAGAAGATCGGCAGTGACGTTTCAATCACGATTGCGGGAGACTAACAATTAGGTTGAGTTAATTGGGCCACTGTCACTCGAAGTGTTTCTTTTTTTCAGCACCTTTTCGGCAGATTCTTCAAGATAATTGCATTTTTTTTATTCTTCTTGCTGTCAACGTATGGAAAATCGATCACGCCACTCACCTCGGTGATCGTGAACTCGAACGAGGCCACAGAGTAAAAATTTAATTAAAACGCATTCAGACGCGGTTTGTGTCAAACGCTCGCGGGTTTTACATTCACGCTTGTGGGTCTCGTTATCCCCGAGACTTTTTACTTTTTACTTTTGAAGAGCACTTTGTAAGAACAGGTTTACCGAGAGTGGAACGTCCATTTACATCCCGGGTATCTCGTACACGACACCGGTACACGATACACGCGATTATAACCATCGTTTACCACCGCGTTATCAATACCAACATCATTCCTTTTGATAATATTATTGAAGAAAAAAATTCTTGTGCGAGGAACTATTTTATTTATATTAATCGTAAAATTCCGAAGAGAAAAGTCCTTGGCCATTTTTTTCTAAGACGCACCATTGCTGAGATATTAATTTATTTGTAATAGCAGCCAATCCGGAACACCGATAAAAAATGCAGAGTGGGGAAGACACGCCCCTCCCTACTCGCTACTCGCAAGATTGGTCAACGCTAATATATCAATATATCAGTAACGATATATCTGAGAAAAAAAAGCCTGAGAACTTTTCTACTCGAAATTCTGCCCTCTATAAGAAAAGAAAATAATAATTTACGCGAAATTTTCTTTTTGTTTTTCAATCGATTATCCTAACCTTACCTGGAGGCTTAAAAGGGGCACAGGTGTATCCATAACCTCGGCCAAACACAACGCCATCATTAAAACAACCACGAGCTCCCCGTAAACGTTGCTCAAAACGATCCATAATTGTGAACTGAAAGACAAATGATTTTTTTTGTTATTCAAATCGTTGTTATTATGAGTGGGAGTAAGATTTTCGAATGATTAAAACTTCGAACGGCTAAAACTGCGAATTTTTAAATTGAAGAATAGTAGTATGTAGACAGATTAATTCTACTATAGTCTTTATGCTGGAAATAAAAAAATGAGAAATTAAAGAGTTCGAAATACATTTACGTCAAAAACAAAATATAACAGTAGCCCAAATGACGAAGGCTGGAATAGCGATTTTACAAAAGTTCGACTGTTACGCATTCGAGTCGTCAAATACTGAAATCGGCAACATTATGAATATTCACAATTTCAAATATATTTTAACGAAAGACAAAATATTAATGTGGTCAAAATAGCGAAACACCAGAAAGTAGAACGGTCGAAATAGCGAGAGCCTCTGGGCTTTAAAGTATTGCTTGTCATTCTTCGTGCTTCACAACGTTCGCTATTCTGTACTTCTAATTTTTAGTCATTCGAAAAATTCACTTTCAAATTATTCATACTATATATTTTGGTCTCTCAATAAAAAAATTGCTCTCTATTTCGAATTTAGAAAATATAAACTTATTCTTACATTAGGACAATCTATATTATCTGCATTTGAAGTATAGACAGTCTGAATATATATTTTCGAATAAATGCGCGATCAAAGAAAAAATATTACATCAAATACGCATTCAATTTAATATACCATCGAAAATATAAACTTCAAATTTCTTATTTTTCGTTAATCGAATGTTATGAATACTAAAATTTCGAAATATTAACCCTTCTACAATTTGGTTATTCTACATATTAACCCCCATTATTGTTCGGAATAAAAATACTTACTATGGCTCAGAATGGTCGAGTAGATCGTCGGTTGAACGTGCCCTTGCGAGAATCCTGGATACGAGCGACCTGGGTGGTGCCGTATTGGAAATGGGCCTTCTTTCGGTACTTGGGACTTGTTCATTTGGGCCACTGCTTCTCTCACCCCTGGCGGGGTTCCCCGAGTGGTTTCCCTCCACCGTGCCACCCGTCGTGCTTCCGGTCTCGTTCAGGCTGTCTTTGTCATGTGGTTCATTGCTCGCTGAACCATAAAAAAAAACAAATTAAAAATAGCATTAAACAATACGTAGTCTGTAACGATAAACAATAATTTTTTCGAGGTTCTTTGTATTCGAGAATATACTTCTTTAATAGGAAAAAAACGAAAAATTTTAAATGGAGAGAACTATTCTTTGGAATAAAAATTGTGAAAAAATGTAAAAATTTGAAGAGGGGAGAGCGGTTGGTCCAATGGATAGGGTTCGGACTCGCACGTCGCGGGTTCCGGGTTCGAATCCCGATCAAAGCACCAATGAAAAATTTGAAAATTTTTTCAAGTGTTTCTGCTGCAATCCCGGGTGGTTCGGATGGGTGGGAGTAAGATTTTCGAATGATTAAAACTTCGAACGGTTAAAACTGCGAATTTTTAAATTGAAAAATAGTAGTATGTAGACAGATTAATTCTACTATAGTCTTTATGCTGGAAATAAAAAAATGAGAAATTAAAGAGTTCGAAATACATTTACGTCAAAAACAAAATATAACAGTAGCCCAAATGACGAAGGCTGAAATAGCGATTTTACAAAAGTTCGACTATTACGCATTCGAGTCGTCAAATACTGAAATCGGCAATATTATGAAAATTCACAATTTCAAATATATTTTAACGAAAGACAAAATATTAATGTGGTCAAAATAGCGAAACACCAGAAAGTCGAACGATCGAAGTAGTGAGAGCCTCTGGGCTATAAAGTATTGCTTGTCATTATTCGTGCTTCACAACGTTCGCTATTCTGTACTTCTAATTTTTCGTCATTCGAATTATTCATACCATATTGGGAGACCATATTTTGGTTTCCCAATAAAATAATTGCTCTCTATTTCGAATTTAGAAAATATAAACTTCTTACATTAGGACAATTTATATTATTTGCATTTGAAGTATAGACAGTCTGTATATATATTTTCGAATAAATGCGCGATCAAAGAAAAATATTACATCAAATACGCATTCAATTTAATATACCATCGAAAATATAAACTTCGAATTTCTTATTTTTCGTTAATCGAATGTTATGAATATTAAAATTTCAAAATATTAACCGTTTTACGATTTGGTTATTCTACATATTAACCCCCACCCGTTCGGATTCCACCTTCATAAATCCATGGCCAAACACCTCTCTGCGATGCATGAGCGGTCGGTGTACGGCTTTGGTGGCCTCCCGTGGACGGTTCTCATCGTGCGGATGGTGGCCCTCTAGCCGTGCACTGGCTGACTCATTGCATCACAGCTGAGGAGGTGCCTGCCTGAGCGCCTCTGGTGGCCGTGCTAGAGCGTGCTCGCATTGCCACCCGCGCGAAGATTAGTCGGGCACCGGCTGTATCGGCAAGGTTTTCTGCAGTTTCCCTTCGCCTTCGGTAAATACGATACAGCGCGGGAATAAGTCGGCTGCAGCCGCACATGTGGGAGAATGGATGGAAGAGTAGAGGAATAGTCGGAAAGAGTGGGGAGGCTAAGAGGGAAAGACCCTGGGCCGTGGAAGTAACAATCGCGGGGGCGATTGGTTAGAAAACCCCAATTGTAAAAATTTGAAGAATGTTAATTAAACATAAAAATTCGGATTTTTCTTTAACAAGGCGAGGGTTAAAATCAAGTCCATTTACTAATCGTGAAAGGGCTGATATATGAGAAAATTCTAAGCTACGCATTGTATTCTTCGCGAGTGGGCATGAAATCTATTGCTCACGAGTGCATTAAATTGGCGCTCGGAGTCTTGAGAGTTGCATAGTCTCTCGCACTCGTGGAATTTTTGTGATTAGAGTGGCATCCGAAGAACTCGGTTCTCGGTAACATACGATTTTATTAACCATTTTGAACCTGTCAAATGTTGCAAAAGGCTCAATTTATTTGTAAATTAATATTGACCACTTTTGAAAATTAATTACGATTTTTTTAAATTCATAATTAAAAGTTCTTATCCTCATTTAGTCCCTTAGCAGCAAACACGTGCTCGTCGAGAGAAACACTTAAAATTATTTTCATAATTTTTTTTTCTCATACGAATATCAAAAAGTTCTGCTTTTGTATTTCCTTGGACGAGGATAAAACAAAGCAGATCGTTTTTAACCGAGACAGTGAATAAATTCACCGGCGGACAGCTACACGCTCGATGAACAATCACTTAAACTCCGAATTTAAACGAAGTTTCACGGTAGATAAAGTTGGCAAGATAAAACAGCAATTAGCATGGAATTGTGAACAAACGAGAGTGAGAAAGAGGAAAAATCTATGTGCGCACGATGCGTTGCAAGTGGTCGTGTATAGATATATTTACAATGCTAAGTATCGCGGTTGATTTGGGTGGCTGACGCTGTCGAGTGTGATCAATTTTATCATAAATGCGAGGTATTTCGAGCCAAATCTACGATCTAGAATTTATTTGAGAATTTTTCAACTGCCATATTTCCCAAAGTACCAAAAAAACTGATTTATCGCAGGATTTAATGTTCTTCATAATATTAACAATCGTTCAAAATTACTTAAACATTTTTTGTGCACTGTTTGTGTGTATCAAAACGTAAATGATGGCCTTTTGTTGTGTCGAGATAGGATGTTAACCGACGAAGATAATACATTTTTTAAAAACGTCTCATTCGTATTTATCGAAAGATCGCTACTGGTGGTCCGTTGATTACTTCATGCTAATGTTTCTAACGGTCGTATTTTATAAAGCAAATATTAGCTCGGCACTCCGCATGTGTTTGTGTCAAGTACGAAGAAAGGAAAGAAGAATCAAACAAGCTCCTTGCTATATCGAATACTCAAGTCGAGACTAAAATAACACGTAACCACATTTGTTATTTTCTACTTTACCTGAGCGAGAACGAACTTGAGTCGTAACTATTCTCGATCTATAAATTACCGGCGGCAATTTAAAAAACAGTAATTATATCGACACTTGTCAACATCGAGTTTATTTGCACTTTATAAAATGAATTTTCATGATGTTCCAAATAAACACGCACTTTTGTAAGCTCGATTAAATTTTCATTTTTATCTCGAGTCGATTGAAATTATTAAAATTGAGAATTTTTATTTTAATTACGATTTTATTCTTGATCGATGAAAAAGTAATTTATTTTTTTAAGTGTAATTGTTTGTTTGATAAATTATTTATGCGCGATGAAACAAAACGATGCAGTCCGAACGATATGTCGATCGACAGTGCGACTGGAATCTTTTGCACACGTGCATTCCCGTCTTGGCAAATCCCGGAGAAACGGTCCCGTCCGCTACCGTGCCATCTCACACTTAATTTAATACTTGAGGCTACGCGGCAGCCTGAGGAAGATGCAAATATGAAAAAAAGATGAACTAGCGGCGGATGAAGAGGCCTGTTGTTGGGTCACGTCTGTTCGCATAAAACACCATCTGTGTTGACAAGAGGAAAAAATATCCCCCCACCAAAATCCAATAGTATAACTTACGGGAACCAATTTGCCCTCACTATATTTATCATCGTTATTTAAAAAATCGATTCTTGATAACCAAGTGGAGTCCGAATGACCTAATCTTAGTTCCTAATCACCGAAAATAATAAAAAATTTAAAAAAAAAAACAAGAATAACGCTAATTACTATGATCACTTACAACCAGAACCATATTTTTTTCAAAATATCTCCAAACTATGCAACACGACCTTCCAACATTTTGGGGACATAATTCCGTGATCCTAAACGTATAAAAAAAAAATCTATTTATCCTGATCGAATAAAAACTCTCTGCGAAAAAAGCGCGTGGAGAAAAAGGCAAGATCGATTTGAGTTGTTGGTTAAACTAAGAAAAAAGTTTCAATCCTTTTTCATTATTTAAAAGTATGAAAATTTACAATTGATGAGAAAAATTAGTTTGATAATAAAGGAAAAAAATGGACTCGTACAATAATATCACAGTAAGGTACAAGTCAATATAATTAATAAACTCAAAAAATTGAATATACGTTCAAGGCATTAATTCGAACACAACCACAAATTTAGGATGGATAAAACTTTCGATAGAACCGACAACAAAACATTCAGAAATAAGGATTCAATTGGCTGCTAATCATAAGGTAAAGCACTACAAAATGCAATAACTTTATTTAATTAACTAACTAAGTATTGTTTAATAAAAAAATTGTTACAATACGGAGTAATATACAATATATAATATAATTCTCTTGACACACATAAATTATAGTTTAAAACTTTGAAAAGGGCTCGGACCTTGAGTCAAAACGTGAAAAACAATTAAAAAAAGAAGACTTTAACATCAATCGACTCTCTCCGCTGAGAGATTAGGTTGGGCAGCAGCCGTTACTTATTCGCTCATTCAACCACCAGCCACAACATTCTTGACAATAAAAAAAGCGTTTTATTATATTTTCAAATTTTGCCGCCTCCCTGCGCGGGCAAACTTGAAACTAATTTTCATTCAAAATACAGCCGCAGGGGGCGCTGCAATCTCTACAATGTTTTCACTGAAGTATACCGAGAAGAGTATATACTTGAGTGAATAGAAACAACAGCTGAAGTAGAAAAATTGGCTGTGCGAGAAAAATGAAAGATAACTGTAATCGCGCATAACCGAGAGAACCATTGAGATATGCGCGTCGAGACCCAAGATAAGCGGTCCAGATGCAATATCGCAAACATCATCTTCGTTGTGTATATGCGCTCGTTATTGCTCGAGAATGTTTGCGAGGATATTAACGGTCATAGCATGTGTTCGATTGAGTAAATATTATTATTATTATTATTATTATTATTATTATTATTATTATTATTATTATCATTATTATAAAATAAAATAATTTGAATTTTACTTGCTGCAAATTTAAAACAAAAAATTCTGGATGCGTGTGTACACAGGACAGAAGCTTTCATTAAAACATTATTGCGAAATCTATCAGTTTAAAATAATACTGCAATTTGATGACACAATAATTATTGCGACCCGGTAATTATGTTCTCTTTTGTTTCTTTTCAAGAGGACTTAAAAAAAAAAACCCCCGTGAAATGATCGAGAATAAGTGAAAAAAAAAAACAGTTTTTCGTTCGGATTTTTTTTTTGCGTCCGCGCATGAATTAAGAGCCTCAAAATAATAATTATAGTAGAGGGAAATCGAGTAACTGGATCTCGAGGATCCTGGTTAAATTTTATGCACGCGATTATCGTTGAAATGGTGGTCCAAATAAAATTACAGACTCAGGCTGATTCTTGGGCGTTCCTTTATACAGGCTGTTCCAACAATATAAATTCCAATCGTTTTAAAATGATAATTCGAAATAATTGAGATTTCATTAGGAAAATAAATTTGAAAAAAAATGTAAAATTTTATGAATTTCTCGGTTGGCCAATTTCATGCAACTATTCGTGTTTAGTATTAATATCGATACACTCCGCAAGGTGGTCTAAAAGCTTGTTTTGAAGATGTTTTTTAAGAATTTTTTTTGAAAAAACCATTGAACTCATAGGGCAGAGGTTTTGCACACATATTTAGTCTGATTGAAACTATCAAGACAAATTTTTATAAGTCATTCCATTGCTAAATATGCTACTTATAAGCGGATAAAATAGTCGTCCCGTAAAAATCATGTTCGATCGGGTGCAGGAATTGTGGACGTCCTAATTGACGGAAACAAAAAAACTAAAGATTTTTATAATCTACAGGAATGTAAGTTTTATTCTATCTAGAATTAATGAATTCCGAATATTTTTACAAAAATCCCAGTAGTTCGAAATTGGAGGTTCGATTTTTTGCAAAATTTTCAATCGAATTCATTCTCTCACGAAAATTTGAAGTCAATCGGCCCAATAGTTTTTGAGAAATCTGCGCACTCGATCTGGAAAATTATATTTTCAGACAAACGCATTCAAATAAGTTTTCCATAAACCACCATAAACTGCCGCGCGGCGATCTTCAAACCGGTATAACTCCGAGAATTTTGTGTATTTCCGTTTTATATTTCAAAGGCACGATTTCGAGACTCCAAACTATAAGGAAATGAACGATAAGTCGATTTTTCTCTGTTCTAGACTAGAATACAGCCTTAATCGGCTAAATTCATTATCGGAGCGTGAATTGTAAAAAAATAATAAATATTAGTAAAATTGTATTGGCACATTGAAACTTGATATGAAAAATTGGCCGTACTGTCGGATCGTCCGTCGATTGGCTCGAAGGGTCGAAGTATCATTATTTTCACAATTTCGTATAACTTGCACAGACACACAGAAAGTCGTAGACACCGATTTAAATTCGCGACCATTTGTTACGGGACTCGCCGAACCGCGTTACAAACAAAATATTTTTCAATAATAGAAAAATGTTTAACAAACATAAATATAATGATGAGAAAGAAAAATATCGATTTGACTTGACTACGATCGCAAAATAGGTGTATATCGATTAATTTTTTAGTCAGTAAATGAAATCGATCGTCGATAGAGGATGGACGAGACAGGACTGATGAAAAAGAAACGAAAATGCATCAACCGTGAGTCTTTTCTCTCTGTGGTTTTCATTTCTCTCGTTTTTTTTTTTTTTTCAAGACAGTAGCCCCGGAACGAGGATTACTCGTTCAAGGAGAACGATCTAGGTCACGAATGTATGTGATGAGAACAGCCTATCTTACCTTTTTGTTTTTTTAATGTTATTCCTTCACGTTTTTATGGCTTTTTCTTTTAATCACACCGTGTGCCATTCACGCAAACAGCAGATATCAAAAGTGTGCTAAAATACTTGTCGTGAATCACATACTTCACTGCGAATTTTATAACTCTACATATATCTGCAGAGGGGAGTCTGTCTGCCTATACGTTTCATCAAAATGGCTGAAATGGTGATTTTTTTATATTTTGCAGCAGCTTTATTGATATTATTATGGAAAATCGCACAACAACCACTTTTTCAAATAGTTTCCCAAAATTATCGTTATGATCGTTTGGGAAATCCATTTTTTGAGAGATATTCTGCCAAGCTGATGGCAAAATGAAGAAAATTGATTTTTATTTTCCCGGATATATCTAAATTTTTAAGAAAATTGCAGCAATTTGAAGTTCGGCCAATTTTTAAAATCCCAAAAATTCTGAAACTTCATATCGTCATAACGCGACGATAATTGAAGCTATAGGAATTAAATTCAAAGCTTATTTCAAAGTTTTTTGGTAGAATTAGAAATTATCGCTGGCTTTATGCCGATACGTCAATAGATCCTACCCGAAAAAGACCCTCGAAAATCGAGGAAAAAAAATGCAAAAGAGCGCATATGTGAAAAAATTAAGAAAAATCGACCGAATAGTTAAAAAAAACCGTATAACATCGAAAAATAAAGATAAACGAAAAAACCAAAGGCCATTTTAAAGGAGACTCGAATACGAATCGATTAAGCACTAAATAAACTCACAACTCACAATATAAGAAGTGCTACGGCCATTTATGATAAGTGGTCAAAATAATTGACATTCTTTTCATTTTTTATTTTGTCCTAACCATCTTATTTTGGTGTACTTTGATTTTTAAACGCCGAAACGACCGGTCGATTTTTCGTACCTTCAAATTTTCGTGAAATAAAACCCTAAACTCCGCTTTTCTTAGGTACTTTGTCGACGATATCTAAATGGTTAGTTGAAAAATTAAATTTTATTGAAAAGTCTATCCCGATTTCTTAATCCTAGAACCCCACAACGGGGTAATTAGTTACCCCACGAGAATGTCAAATTTTCTTCCCGAATCAATTTTTTTAAACCATTCCTTCCGTTTTATAGAGTTTTCTTTTTTTTATATATTTATTTTCCTCCTACCTAGAGGCTTTCGCTTATTACAGGGTCGGCCCGGGTCAGTCCCCCCTGGGGGTCTGGTCCGGATCGGTAACCAGGCCCTCATGACTTCCCCCTCTGCAGTGCATTCGCCATGGCACTCAATTCCATGGGCCCAGGAAAACTGCGGAAAACCTGTGCCACTACAGCCGGTCCTGGGTTCGCCTCACGGTGCCGGAGCTACGTCACGCCTCGTCACGAGAGTGTAAACATGAACTACAGCTGTATACATGTGACATACAAATGTACAGGTAATTGTGTATGCCTCATATACAGTGGCGTGCAAAAGTTTCGGGCCACCCTATTTTTTCCAGTTAATTGACAAAATATTTTATTTCTCCACTCGTTCATTATTCAAAATATTCAAGAGAGTTAGAATAAAGGTAACAACGTCGTATATTATATTTAATTATGGCGTATTTTTCGTGTACTACGTGGAATGACTTTGGTCGGTGTGCAAAAGTATCGAGCCACTATTGGCTGGGTGCACGTACATATACTACTTTAAAAATAAGTGTGTATTGCGTATACGTTAAGCCTGAAAAAATGCGGAGCATGATTTTAGGTGGCGCTGACAGTATGCATGAATATGTAACACACTGATAATTGAATAGTATTAGTATTTTCGTGCACCCTGCCAATATCACCGCGGCTTCGTACGCGCGGTTTGTTTACATTTTTTTCCTCATTAGTTTCAAAACATGTCTTACAATGGAAAATCAGTCTCCTTTCTGCCATAATGCCGAAACACACGAATATTCAGCTTCGTGAAATCGTGTTAAAACTTTCGTCAGAAGGAAAAAGTTCTCGTGATGTTGCGAAGACTTTATCTATTGGCAAAAGTACCGTTAATCGTATTATTACTAAATATAAATTAACAAACTCACTGTGTGACAAAAATCGGAGCGGTAGACCGCGGAAAACTTTGAATCGCGTCAACAAAATTATAAAAAGGAAGTGCATTGTAGATCCACGAAAAAGTGCTGCAGATGTTTCCCGGGAATTGCGAAGTGAAAATCTAGCTGATGTTATTCGGAGTACGGTATCTCGACGTCTCAAAGCTGCGGGGCTGATTGAACGTGTTGGTGTAAAAAACCCAGTGATTAACAAAAAGAATAAGAAGGCTAGATTAGACTTTGCGAAAAAATATCAGCGCTGGACGCTATCAGATTGGCGGAAAGTACTTTTTTCCGATGAATCGAAATTTTAATTATTCGGAAGTGATGGTCGGAAGTACGTAAGATGTCCAGCAGGTACCAGGTATAATGTAAGGTACCAAATTCCTACCGTAAAACACGATGGCGGAAACATTAAAGTTTGGGGAGCGTTTTCTGATGATGGCGTTGGTCCGCTGGTGGAAATTCATGGAAATATGGACGCTGCAATGTACAGAGACATACTACAAGATCATATGCTCCCATTTGCAACGAAAAATTTGCCGCGTGGTTGGGTTTTTCAACACGATAATGATCCGAAACACGCTTTGCGTCTTGTTAAAAATTTTCTTCAAAGCCGGAAAGTCCGCCTTCTTGACGGACCATGGCAGTCACCGGATTTAAATCCTATTGAACACCTGTGGCAAGATCTCAAGCATGGTGTTGGAACGAAAAATTACTCCAACAAAACGGAATTGTGGAACCATTTGCGAAGTGAATGGGAAAAATTGCCACAAGAACGAATCAGACAACTAATTGGGTCTATGTCTCGTCGGTGCGCTGCGGTCATCGCTGTTAAGGGCATGGCAACAAAGTATTGAGTCGAGTGGAGAAGACCAAGACATGCTTCCTTATTTTTCAAGTTTTTTGTTATTTTTTTCATACCCAAAAGTACGCGGCCCAATACTTTTGCACAGCCAGTCATAAAAAATTGTTGAACAATTAATGATTTAAGATCGATATCAATGTATACAACTTATTGTTTCTAAATATAAGTGATTACGTGTTATCATTACTCGTTTTTTTTTCTCCCACCACCATATTTCTGTTCAATGTGCATAAAAAATAGGGTGGCCCGAAACTTTTGCACACCACTGTATACATCTGAAACTGGTCACGCTCATATTTAATTCTCCTGAAAAGGCTACGGGACCGGGATTCGAACCGAGGACCTCCCGACACTCTGGCTTAGAGGCAAGCACGCTAGCCACTAGACCAGAGCGCCGGTTCCGTTTTATAGAGTTTTCACTATTAAATATTTACAAAATGTGACTTTATCATACTCCATTCTCTTCGTTATCAAAAAACGAAACGAATGATATATAATTAAACTTTATTATTGCATACGAGGAACATTTTATGCTAAAGAGAAAGTTAGGGTAATTATTTACCCCAGTGTGGAGTTTACGTTGGAAAAAATAGATTGTGGGGTTCTAGGGTTAATAATAATATTAAGGGCGGATTATTCCAACTTCTAGGTAAGTCTATCTGGCAGTTAAAGGTCTGCAAGTCAATGCTTTTAACCATCAGATAAGCTACCTAGAAGCTGGAACAACCCGCCGTAAGTGAAAAATAAGAAAAATAATTTTAACCCGTCAGCAGGCGCGCTATGAGACTTTTTCTCACACTTATATTAAAACGATGATTACTCGAATATTTCAAATGGCATAAGCATTTGAAATTTTTTTTGTCTTCACCAAATTTATTCTTCTGTATGATAGAAGAGTTAAAAAATTTTTTTGAATTTTTGTTTTTGAATTTCTTAAATTATTATTTTTTTGTTTTTTAGTGTCAATTAGCGTTGTATTTATGGTTTTTTAAAAATAAAAATGTTTAATAGCCACAATCACTGTAGCGAAATTGTTTTCAAGCTCCTATTTATCAAATTAAGCACTTGAAGCTATACATGTGAGAAACTCTCTCATCGCATGCCAAATGTTTAAAGTGTACGTAGCGCGCCTGCTGAACAGGTTAAGAAAATAATACTCATAAATGTACCTATTTGGGCCACTTTCAATACTGCTATTAAAAATAAAATAAAAACATTCAACTGCATTCTTAATATCGCCTTCCGTAGCAATTAAGCCGAAATAACTGTCCATGTACGTGTGAAAAATCGCAAATAATGTTAAACGAATGATAATATAGAAAATTAGCATATCTCTTTATTCGCGCGTGTGCAAAAATCCATCAACAAAATGTGAAAATAATCGTTGAATCGGCTATTCGAAATTGCACTGAGGTTTTATTGCGAAATATCTACATTTCTAATCGCGTTGATTTATACGAGCTTGGTATAAATTTTTAATTCAGATTATGCGAACACAGTCAATTTTGAGATGTATTGAGATTGCCGTTTGTTTACCTTGCGAAATTGGGGAATTCTCTTACTTTTTTTTTTTTATTTCCATGTTTAGCTACATTTGCATATTCCGAAAGTGATAATTGAGATGTTTCAACGCGTGAGAGGAAAGGCTAAAAATAAATAAATGGCCATTAACTCGACGATTAATTTTGATGAATCGAAAATCAATATTCATTCTGACAAATTCATTTTAAATTGCTTGTTGAATGAATAAAATAAACAGCGTGACGACGTTAATTTCGTTCTTTTTTTTTTACAAAATCATTTTAGGGCTTTAAGGTCGTATAAAAAAATGTAAAATAATTTCCTACCGATGTATTTCAGCTTGTTATTTTTTTTTTGGCAAACAATAATTATTTAAAAAATCAATTGTTAACTCCAAAAAAAATCGAAGACACTTTCACCGCAATTTCATTGTAAAAAAAAAAAGATTCTCTTTATAATCAACAAGCATTAATTAACAACACAATAAAAAAATTAGCCACGCGTAAGAAATATTTGCTCTGTGCAATTTATTAAAATTTCTCCTCAAATTTATTTGCACCTTAAAACCTCTTATAAATGTCTATTTGTTTTTGTTATTTTTTTTTATGATATCGACGCTTTGCAATAAAAACTCAACTTAACACTTTCATAATACATTTTCATAAGGAATTCTACCGACACAATATTCAATAAATCATTCTCATGACGTTTATGCGAATGAATAAAATATCTGCTCCATGTATACAAAGGAAAAGATAAACAAATCAAATGTGATATTCTTAATAAATTCAGATCCGAATAAAAACACTTCTAATCTTTTAAACAAACTTTTATTTAAATGAAATTGTGTTTAATATTGCTTAAATGATTTCTCTTTTTGTTTTTTTATTTGTGGGGCACAAATGAAAGGTAAAAATTTGATGTCATCGTACATAGTGGTAAAATAAAAATGTACGTGAGAATACGTGTGGCATTTTAATGCTTTTTTATTTTATACCCGTTGCGCCTACTCGTGGTAGATTGAGATGTATTATTTTCATTACCGTGTACTAACACTTGACCGAACGTTTTGTGTATTTTTATATGTATATAGTGTGTCGATGAGACCGGGTATGCGTAACACGCAGGTTGTGGAACGTTGACTACCGGTACTCGATTCTTTTTAGTCGTCTCGATACCGTACGAAATGACGTCGTACTCCCGCAGCTACGAATATACATGGCTTGCCATAATACTGTACTATATCCATTTTATGGGCACCCCATTTATATTTTACGTGCAAAAAAGTGTGCCAAATCTTATATTTTGATTACTATAAAATTCGAGATGAAGAAATAATTATTGACAAAATAAAAAACAAAAACTCACGCATATTAAAGTAAATTCGAAATTTTATTTTGTCTATTTTCATGTTTTTTCTCCTTCATTTTATGGTTTATTTATTTTTTCTCGAGGAATCCGTATGAAGGCACAGAAAAAGAAATTTAAACCTGCATCGGTAAAGAAGGGCACAATTTATTTCGTAATTTGAATTGAATTTGATTGATTTGTGAAAATGTTTTCTGATGCAAAGAAAATGAAACCTTACCCTCGCTTTTTCTAGAAGTATACTTAGGTGGTACATCAAGATAGTAATTTTCCTTTGCATTTAAATTTTGTGAATTAATCTGATCGGTTGACCAGGCACGATGGAGTTTCGATTTATCGGTAGCGTTGTCGATTTTTTTGGTGATTTCTTTACCGATCATTTGAGGTCCGGTCTCACTGAGTTCTTCGACGAAACGCCATTTTGCTCGAGAACGATGTTGTTGTTCCTCGACAACGATAAATTCATCATCAGCAATCGAATCAACCGATTTTTTCGTTACTTCAACGATTTCATGATCGTTACGATCGACGAAAGTTCCCGCTTCGCTGGGCGAGTCCGCGCCGAACGCAGACTCTTCTTCGTCTTCGATTTTCTCGTTTTCGTAAGATCGGTTATTGAGTCTCTTGTCTTCGAGGTCACCATTTACGCGATTATCGTCACCAACGTCGATTGCTCTTTCTTGGAACTCTTCTTGAAGCATATACTCTCTTTGTTCGTTGGGATTACGATAAACTCTACAAAAAGGACCAACCATACCGATCACACCCCGAGGAATTGATACCCCAGGTGTGGACCAAGAACTCTCCATTTTTTCACTCCCCAAAACGATCTCTTCTCGTTTTCCATCGATTCTCTCAATCGGTGAGTCTTCCATTTTACGATTTATCGATCTTTCCTTCTTACCGATTTCCTCAGAATCGCAGTCAGCCTCAACGGGCGTTGCTGATTCTAACCACTTGTGTAATTCTCGTTGTTTCTTCAACACCTCTTCGCGTTGTTCTTCCAGACTTTCCTCCTCCTTGACGATCGGTAATTTCGATACTTCAGCTCCAGGGAACACGAGCTTCGGAGGTTTTCTTACAACGCTGTAGAGCGCGTATTCGTCGTTCTCGGATTCTTCTTCCACGAAGAATTCCGGGGAACCAATTTTTTGCCGACTATTCGCTAGACAAATGGATGCTTCTTCGCAACTTTCTTGATAAATCGGCAAGGGATCGTTATCGTAACGTGATTCACAATGTTTCACTGCACTTATTTTATACTCGAACGGTTTTTCGTTTGCGTACGATTGCGATACGGGATTTCCGATCGTTGTACATCCGGGATTGTCGCGATCGTCAAGAAAGCTGTAAATCGGTTCACGCGTTGCGTTACGTATCCATCTTGGTCGCGTGGAGTTCTTGCCTTCTTCTAAAATCTTCTCTTCATGATTTTTCGATATATCGCTCGAGGATGATGTCGATGCAGAACCGATATAACACGCCTTACGAACGACAAAGTTACCGATTATTTTAGATTTTAGTGTTTTGGCCTTTGACGATCTGTTCGACACGCCCGCACTCACTGGAATGCCGGTCAATTCTGCCACCATTTCGTTCACGAGGGATGATAGTTCTTTTCTCTCTTTTTTTTTTCAAATTATTATTATCGATTACTACCGGAAGTCACGTGTATCTCTAGTACCGAGATCGGATCGGTACGTGGGGACGCGTCTCTTAACGGTACACCGGAATGTCGTTGCTTATATATTATTCACGGTATATATTCTATAATTGAGGGTTCTATAACCTCGAATTCTTAAAAGGGCCTTGTAAACCGGCTTAGAAATGATATTAGATGATCGATAAGTAATTGGCTTAAAAAATTGTTTTTCGTTACCGATTTTCTTTGTACATTTTCGACCTCTCCTCATACCAAATTATTCTTACGAATAATTTTAATACCAAGTTTCATTTTTCATACCGATTGCCGATTTATTCAACCCGTTACTCGAAAATTTATAACGCTTTTAAATCAGCACAATTTTTAACGATCTTTCATCGATTTTTATTCACGAATAGCAAGAGCTCATGAGTCTCTTGTTCTTGTAGCGTTTACTTCGCGACTACCCGTTTCACTTTGCTATAAAAAAAAATGTCCAACTCGTACACGCCAGACATTTATATTTTTATTTTTTTCGCCAATTCACAATGCAGACGACGTTTTACGATCGCATTGGAGGTGGTTTCCTGGTTAACGAGAGATTGGCCGACTACGAGGTCGATCGAATGGATCTAGCTCTCATTCGTGACCAGACTCACTAAAATATTCCGCGTTGATCTTTTTTTTCTCTCCGTTAGATATTTGTACACGATTGTATGGTCGCACGAAACTTTTCACTTCACCCGCATACTCGCACGTGACCCGTGTATTTAAAGGCACACTCAAATGCATGCGTCTCGTTCGATTTATTGGCTGATGGCCCGAGTCGACTATGTTTTTTTTAATAAGTAATTTAAAAAATCATAACAAATGAAAAAATAACTGAAAACATAACAAAATTTGAAAATGTGGAAGATAAATATATAATGAGTGAATTAAATTATAAATATTAGTTATGGCAAATAAAATCCGTAGTTTTTCATGTTTAAAAAAACGTGGAGAACGATGGAAAGTTATGCTAAATAAAAAGGAATAAAAAAAATTTGATTAATTATATATATTTTCCTTTTTATCGAAAAATCGGTTGAAATTTTTTTTTTCGTGATTTTTTAAATACAATGAACATATTTAATGAGTATTATGGATAATGAGCTAAAAGTTAATTGAAAAACAAGAGTATCATATAAACTTTGAAAGACCCATACGTCAAATTCCATACGTGTCAGAGCGGCGTCTTCAAGCACTTTTTTCCTCTTGTGTCGTTGTACGTGCCATATGAAAAGCAGATGCTGGACGAGAGGCGAACGAGTGAAGAAAGCAACGTTGATACGCGAGTTATTGCATCGTTGGCATCGAAAAACTCCCTTTAGTACGAGGCTTTTCACCTGTGTTGCATACAAACATTGGCGCAAACTCGTAGGAACGTAATTACGTGTGCCTCAGCTACTTTCCATAGCGTCGCCCCGACAACGAAGCCTATTTCGTTATATCGAGGCTATTTATATACATAAATCTACATAGAGGGTGTCCAATTTATTAATTTCGCAAGCGACTATTACAGAAACAAGGCGTTGTGTCAAAAAATGTTTTAGACAAAAGTTATTTGGTTCGAAGAGGAAAAAAATGTGGGAATCTTGTATTGACCTTGAATCTGAAACCCAAGGTTACACGAAGGTCAACTTGAATTTTTCAAATAGGAACGCCTATTTTTTATTTCATATTCTTATAGCTGGTTTCGAGAGCTTTTCAACCCAGTACAATTAATGTTCTCAAGTATTTGTAGACAATAAATATAGGATATTCAAATGAACATATGACGACTGGTTATCTCCGTAATTACAAGTAATTAAAAATGCTCTAAATGAATCCTGTCTCTTTAGAAATTCAGAATGACTATTGGAACTTTTGGTACATCCTGTATAATTATAATAATACACATCCGAATGCATCAGTATGGTTATAATAGACTGAGACGATGATGACCCCCGACAATTGAGGATAATACTACTTTGCTCAGTACCGAGGAAATATCCCTAGAGGGCACGATTAACACGGTGCGAGGCGTATCAAACTTGCTTGCCAGTCATCTTAGAAAGTTTTTTTTAAATGTTCATAAAGGAAAAAAGGTGCAAAAATAGATATATATATATATATATATGACGCTGGATATACAGCGCGAATGCATTAAACATATGCGACGATTATATGTTATAGATACGGGACCGTTGCATCGAAATTTTTATAGACCCGGTTCGAAACCTATAATTGGAAAAAGAGAAAGAAAAAAAAAGAAACTGTCAGACACACTTATTTCCTTCGTTTTCAAATCTTCCACGGCAATTCAATTTACGATTTTACAAATTTTATTGCAACTTTAAGTTCCACAGTCAATTTCGCGTTGATGGAATATCCTGGAAAAAAAAACTCGCGCCATTCACAGCCTTCAAGGTCAAGCCTCCTTAAGCACTGACAGATTGGATGACTTTTTGTCTAGAGGTCACCGTTGACCACGCGGTAAAGTCATAACGCTGAAGAAACGTGGAACAGCTGGTTGCAAACTAACGAAAGAACGCGACGCTTGCAAACGCGGAAATCACCGGGATCCAATATGAAAAGATAAAATGTTGCAGCGGTTGCGAATGAAGGGACACTAAAGATGCTTGAAGCAACGCCGAAGGATCACGAAACCTAGTGATTATTTATATTCCTGAAACGACAGTTGTGAGTCATAACTCATGGTGGGCGATCTCTAACGCAATACTCTGAGAAAACATCTTAGACATCTGTAGTAATGTAATGCATTATTATCATTCTTTTCTTTATTTTCATAAGAGAGAATATAAAGAACTTGAAGAGAGAGCTCATTGAGAGGAACTTGTCTGATTTTTTTTTTCAAATTTTTATCTCAATACGTTCATCGAAAACGAATTTTTGAAAAATGTTCCGATTTTTTTCTTCAAATATCAATAACTATCTCAAAAATGCAGTAAATCGAATGGATGAGGGCTCAAAATTTTAGTTTTAAAACGTACTTTCGTATGAGAATATGCAGGAATTTATCAAAATTTTACATACAACAATTTTTCAAATTCTAAGCGAGAAATGTTATTTTCCTCAGTGTTAGCCCCCTTCGATTTTGTTCTTTAATTTTTATCAAAAACTATCATTTTTTTATCGACTTTTAAGCCTAGTTTGATGATGGGGCAATCGTTCGTTATATTTTTTATAATTAAATTCTGAACTTTTTTACTATTAATCATGCACAAATCCCTGAAAAATCATACAAACCGAATGGATAAGGGGATCAAATTTTTCGTTTCGATAGGTCCTTTCGTTTAAAAATATGTCAAAAATTATTTAAAGATTACATAAATCAATTTTTTAATTATAAACAAGGAATGTTTTTTTCCTGAAATGTTAGTCCCTTTTGATTATGATGTTAAATTTTTATAGGAAACTATTATTCATTTAATGCATTCTAAGACTAGTATGATCGTGGGGAAATATTAATCAACAATAAAAATCTTTAATAAAATTAACAACTTAAAAAATAGAACTAACCATTTTCTCACGTTCGTATTTAGCTTAAAATTCATTAAATGAATCATGCTTCCGTACAAACATTAAAGAAACAAATTAATTAGTACAAGCGCTATAAAAAAAGATTATTTTATGTCTTAGAGTTGGAAAAACTAGGCGATGTAAACTTCGAATAATTTTTTACATATTTTTAAACAAAAGTACATTTCAGAACAAAAATTTTAACCCCCTAGAGGATTCGCTTTGTTCGATTTTTCAGGGAGTTATAGATAATTGATTGTAAAAAATCTATATTTTAATTATAAAAATATACAACGGACGATTTCCCCACGATCAGACTAGGCTTAAAATTCCTCAAAAAAATAATACTTTTTTATAAAAAATTAACAGCAAAATCGAAGGGTGCTAACTATGTGGGAAAAAACATTTCATGCTTAGAATTGAAAAAATTGATTCATGTAATGTTTTGATAATTTTCTGCATGTTTTTAAACAAAAGTACGTTTTAAAACTAAAATTTGACTCCACATCCATTCGGTTTACTGCATTTTTGAGAGAGTTATTGATATTTGAAGAAAAAAATCGAAAAATTTGTCAAAAATTCATTTCCGATCAGCGTGTTGAGATAAAAATTTCAAAAAAAAATTAAACGAGTTCCTGTCAATGCGCTCTATTAGAAAAAAAAAAATCAAAACAATAAAAAATGCGTATTTTAAAAGTGGCCGATTTGGCCTGGAATGCCCCATATATACTAGTGTAAACTTCTTTAGTGCCTGCTCATTTAGTTATTGCCCGAAGGAGCACTTTGATTCATTGCAACACGTACTTTCTCCCACTACCCTAGCTAGAAATTACAATAGGGACTTTTTCAGGATGTTATCAGGCAGCCTCGTGTAACTACTCGGCAAATAATGCCATGTTTAGAGTACCTGACTAGGCCCTGATCAGATTGCCCTGCACGGCCCTCCTTTGGATTGCCTGACCAGGCCATTATAATAATTCCCCAATATAAATATACATACACTGAAAACCAAATTTTGTTGAAATATTAAAATATTTTGTTGCACGTATTCAACAAAATTATTTCGTCCAGGCAACAAAATTTCCAATGTTACAACAAAACTTCGTTATACTGAAAAGAAACTTTATTGAAACGACAAAAATTTTGTTGCCTGGACGAAATAATTTTATTGAATACGTTCAACAAAATATTTCAACTAATACGCGTGTATGCACTCTATAGCCGCTCACAATAAACCAAAACTCTGAATATTTAACCCTCAGCGTACATATCGGGTATAGCATACCCAGATAAAAATTTAATTGATCTGACAACTACAAACCGTGAGGGAAGTGAGGGTTAGTAGTGGGGGGTAAAAAAGTTTATGCATTGGTCTACAAATCTATGATCTTACAGCGTTCAAGCGACAAATAGTGAAACAACAGTGTGTGCGTTGTAAAATTTTCTTTGGGCACGGCATGCCCGGTGTGTGTGCAGAAGGTGGTTAAGGTTCGTTGGGCAACAAAATATTTTTTTCTACATGCGGATTTTTTTACAGTATTTTGTACATAAGAGTGAAAAGGTGAAAAAAAGCGTATCGTGTCAGTGAAACAATTTTTTTTTCTTACAGAATAAATAAAAAGTAACCCACCGTATTATTCGTGGTATTGTGAGATTTCGAGGGATTGTATGTTGTTAGAACTATTGCAAATACGGCTTTAACCCTAGAACCCATTTTTTCCAACGTAAACCCCACACTGGGGTAAATAATTACCCCAACCGTCTCTTTAGCATAAAATGTTCCTCGTATGCGATAATAAGTTTTTATTATATACCAGTCTTTTCGTTTTTTTGATAACGAAGAGAATGGTGTATGATAAAGTCGCATTTTGTAAATATTTAATTAGTAAAAACTCTATAAAACGGAAGGAATGCTTTTAAAAAATTGGTTCGGGAAGGAAATTTGATATTTTCGTGGGGTAACTAATTACCCCGTTGTGGGGTTCTGGGGTTAAGAATGTAGCATAAAACTATCTAAAAAATCAGTTTTTTCGAAATTTTTCATTAAGTAAAGTATGTTTTTCACAATAGAAAGCTGGTTTTTACTTTTAGAAAAATGGTCCAACTTCACTTTTTCAAAAAAATATACTTATTGAAGGATCCCTTAGTGAACCTATTTTTTCCTTTAAATATAACATCATCGTTACAATCAATGTTGCCATCTCATCATAAGAATTTTTCAGTGCGGACTGATCGAACGACTAATCGAGTTTATTGTGATTTTTCCAAGTTTAACCCAAAATTGTGCAAAAATTAATTTGGTAACCCTTTTTTTTATGGTACGATATCAATCTTTGATGATTGATTTATAACTGAGAATCAACTTTATGCCCTAACGGATCAGCAAGTCCCTAAAATAGGTCCCAAAAAAAGTCCCATTTGGGACTCGGGCTTAAGTGGACGAAAAATGACCCCAAATGAAGTCCCAAATGGGACTTTTTTCCCCCGCTCGGTGTGAACCGAACGTGACATCATGAGCCCCAAACTGCAGCTCGGAGTCCCAAATAGGGACCTTTTTTAGGGGTGAAAACAAAAAAAGTCCCTATTTGGAACTTCGAGCTCCAATTAGGGACTTTTCGAGCGAGGAAACTGGAATAAACGATTCGCTATGTATATACCTATTGGTATGCTGTACGAGACCATCTTTTCAGACGGTCACAGAGTGTTACGGCTCCGGTAATATATGCCTACCCGGCGGATGATGCGTACTCGCGAAAACGCTTGACTCTGCGCCACGCTGTGGCCGGAGCGAGAAGCAAAGGAAAAGTCTCAAATTAGGGCTCGGAATCCCAAATAGGGACTTTTTTTGAAATTTCACTCTTAAAAAAAGTCCCTATTTGGGACTTCGAGTCCCAGTTTGAGACCCATGACGTTACGTCCGGTTCACACCGAGCAAGGGGGAAAAAATCCCATTTGGGACTCCCTTTGGGGTCACTTTTGTCCATTTAAGCCCCGAGTCCCAAATGGGACTTTTTTGACTTTTTTTGGGACTCACTACGTCATAAAATACCGAGTTAATGTTACAAATGTTGAAATCTAATTTCTCACTTGAATAATCGACAAAGTGTTCCTAATTTTTTTCTAAAGAAAATGGTGAGTTTATTCGACAACGTGTTTCAAATTTAATATTTTGTCAAATACTCGAACTTTCGCTACGACCTCCTTAACAAATTTCTAGGTGGGACGGTCCGCGAGCTACTGAGCTCAAGCTTTCCCCCACTCTCTCGTACTGACCACTTTCCCCCTCTCCTGTACGCGCCATGTGTCGCCTCTTTCCAACCAATATGCAGCAACTGAACTCGCTGAATAGGCATGCTCAGTGGAACTGAAGCTTTACTTCTTCAATTAAAAATAAAATTTAACTGTAAAAAATATTTAAAAAGAAGCGAGTTTCTACTGTACACGATGAAACCAGCGACTGCAATAAATAATATTGCAAGATTCTCAACGTCCGCTCATAATGGGCCGTGTAACTGCAACGCTTTCTTTGCTCGTACCTACAGCAGTGTGTACTTAGTACTTGACACGAGTTTTCGCAAACGTCATTCCTCCGGGTAGGAGGAACAAATGCCGAAGAACAAACCAACCTCCGAGAAGCATAAAAACATTTGTTGGCGTTTTTTCATTTTATTTATCTTCTGTTCACGAGCTTTACTAGCACAGTGACTCGATTACTGGCGTGACGAAACGTTCTTAGATATGCAGAAGTATATATGGACATATGGTTTTCCTCTTAAGTACACAGACAAGAACGATTAACCATCTTCTTGTACGTGTCATTCTCTTACGTTTCCCATGAAACGAATAATTATGATTTTTCATCGTAATAAAATAATAAGAATATTTGTTTGATAATTATATTGAATTTATAATAGAATATTATTATTAATTGATTGTCAATGGTGATTAAGAGAATAGGAAATCGATTGAGGATAATTTCGAGTCCCATTTCTTCGATCTAACAGCTTTCATTCCGCCATGACATATTACTCTTGAAATTTCCTTTAATGGTTTCTTCTCGATATAATTAATTATAGCTAGTGAATAGAGGCCATTATAAGAATTTCATAAAATGATAAACCGTGCAATTCAAGAGCTCATTTCCTACACAGCTATTATGTCCAGCAAAAAATCATCCTGCAATGTTTTCACTGTAGAATACTCAACAGCTGATGGCCATTAGTGCACGTATCACGTGACCAAACATTTTTAACGTTCTTCCGAGAAATCCTCCAGCAACTTTTGTTTCTTCCTCTCATCATCTTTTCCCGAATGTTATTGAAAAAAAAAAAAAAAAAAACAAAACAGATTAACAAGACGCAAAAATTTTAGATGAATTGCAATAGTTTCATAAAGGGGTCGCTGAGTTAATGAGAATTTAGCTCGATACGTTTTATTCTATGAAATCTAGAACCGTAGAAAAGTTGGTCGTGTGCAACGGAATGCAATAACGATCCGCACCGTGCGCTCGACTGGGAAAGTCCCAGATAAACTTTTATTGCTATATAAGTTTGTGTAGTTTATTGTACCAACATATCTTTAATTATAAACATATAAAATATCATTGGAAACAATTATAATTTGGCTAATGAAAATTTTAATCAGTCGAATTTCTATTAAATACGATAATGGCGAACAAATTTGATATTTCAGCATTTCGAAAAAAAATTGCAATAACTAGATGTACTTTATACGAAAAAAAAAAATAATTTATGTTGAAAAAGCAGTAAAAATAACAATATTTGCTGAAATAAATGATAAAAAATTTGTCTATATAATTTAGGGTCCCTATCGATACTACAGAGAGCTCCAATTTACCAACAAATAATTTCTGTCATCGTCTCATTTTCCAGTCGTTAAGAACGAACAATAAAAAGGAGGTGTGAAGTAGGAAGAAAAAAGAAAAAGTATAACAAACCGAGAAAGTCTTGCTCGTCCTCATTTGTTACGTAAATAGTTTTTCAGGTGATGAGTCTAATTAGCATACTAAGAGCCACAAGTCCCGGTTTCCGGGCATTAGACTGACGAGAGAAAAAAAAGAAGAATATAAATGAAAAAAATAAAATAAAAAAGAAAAGACGGAACGAGAGCACGCTCTCGCGATGACGACGCTTTGGTAACCAGTCTTTTTGTAATTATTATTTTTATTGGTACGAGGGAAAACGGTCTTGAGACGAGAATGAGATAGAAACAATAGCACCGCTAAATACCGAACAACGTCATCTGACGTTATACTGGGCTATTAAAGAAAACTGTAAAAAATGTGACCCATCATGGACTCATCAAAAATTCACGTCTTTCAACTATCATTTTTCGATATTTCTGTTCTCATTCAATTAGCGTCTCATTTCTTTTTACCCTATTTTACCGAGGAAAATCATGTCGTCTCGCTACGTTACTCATCTCGTTACGCTTCATCGGTTCCCGATGAAGATACGACCACGAGATGCCCGCCATTTTCGCACGCACGAGCGACTCGATCCTTCGAAATCAAGAGTTCAAACGCATTTCTTCCTTTTTTTTCCTTTTTTCTACTTTTTTGTTCTTCAGATCGAATGAAAAGAAAACAGCAGGCCGTCGAACGCATTGTTGTACGTGACCGAAACTACAAACTACTTTTCATTATTTATTTAAGAGGGAACGCCACTGTGACGGGTCAAACAATTTAATTTTTTTCTTTTTTTTCTTTTATATTTTATATTTTTTATATTTTTTTTATTATATTTATTATTATTATTTTTTATTATTTATTATTTTTTATTTATTATTTATTATTCATTATTTATTATTTATTATTTTTATTATTTATTATTATTATTATATTTTTTTTATATTTTGTTTTTTTTCGTTTTCTTGCTGTATACATGTTCAAAATTATGCAAACAAAATTTTCAGATTAAAAGTAAGTATCAATATTCAAGTTAACACTAAGGTGTTTTATGTCAAAAACTAAGGTTATAAAAAAACTAAGGTTTTATGTAAAAAAAAAAGCAACGAAAAATTCAAACGAGTTTTCCTCGAAACAACTGCATTTGACCTTGTCCCAGGGAATGCTCGAAGACTAATGAATCGTTTTTTTTCTTTTTTTTTTCAAATGTTTGTAATCACAGTGGCTAAAATTGTACGTGTCCGATTTTTGAAATTTCGATAATTACTATTTTTTAAGATCGCTTAAACAAAAACAAAAGGTCGAAAAATCGAAAAAATGATAAAATAAAATTTCAAATCGCCGCCATTTTGTGAAAACATTTAAAAAAACGGCCACGTAGAACCATAACTGTGTTCTTATAGATAATGAATTTTTTTTTTAGTTTTATTTGTCAGATAACCCGTTACCAAGATTTCCTTGGGACAATGAAGAGGAATTTTTTTTATCATCACATAGAAGCTCATAACATTGTTAAGGGGCCAGTCCACTTTGAAAATTTCAAAAAATCGATTTTTTTTACTGTTTTCGAAAGTACATACATTCAGAAATATTGTGTCAACATTTCATGAAAATCCGAGCTTTCTAAGTATTTTTTTTTTTTACCTGAACGTCAGGACCTCATTTCGTCTACCTGAGCGTATAATCTTCAAACGCGTTTTTCTCGAAACAACGTTTTCAAAATCTAGCTCCATCGTATCTCTAAAACTAATAAACCGATTCTCTTGAAATTTGAACCACATATTGTAAACATGATTCGCAACAAGATGACCCTTGATGGTTTTAAAATTTTGATTTTTACTCTTTTTTTTGTGAAAAATTGCGAAAAAAACGCGTTTTTTTTTACTTTTTTCGTTTTTCATCTGCCATTTTTTTATTTTTTGATAAAATTTTATATCCGAGAGTCATTTTGTAACTGGTGTCATACCGAATCTAATGGACTTTGATTTTTTTGTTTCAGACAAGCCGTTGCCGAGTTGTGATGGAGCTACCTAGCCCACCTAATTTTTATATTATTTTTATTATTTAAACTATTTTGTACTTAAAAATGAATAAAAATGAATTAAAATTTTTTTTTTATGTATTTCAAGACTTTATTTATCAAGCCCAACAACTTTTATATTCATATCTTTTATAAAATCTTCAAAAAGAAATCGCGAAAATAGCCTTTTTTTCGTGGCTCCAAAGTGGACTGGCCCCTTAATTTTTAATATTTTTCAATAAAAATTGTTACTGAAATATTTGAATATATACTATTCGGTTTTAAACTTAATTCCTGCTGTTTTTCAGTAAACAAAAGAATAACAATTTATAGTTTACGGTACATTGTATTTTATTCGAAGTATTGTCCTTCAGAAGCTACGACCTTTTCCCATCTTTCACGCAACAAATGGATTCCACGCCAATAAAAATCGTTGCTTTTTTTGAGGCGATCCATTCATCGATCCATTTTTTAATATCTTCAAAAGATTTGAAACGCTGTGAGGACAAATCTTTCTGAATCGCTCGAAACAAATGATAATCAGACGGTGCTGTGTCCGGTGAATACAATGGGTGAGGTAAGACTTCCCATTTCATATTCTTTATATACTTTTTTACGGTTTCTGCTACATGTGGCCGAGCATTGTCATAGAGAAAAATTAGTTTGTTATGACGTTTGGCGTACTCAGGCCGCTTTTTTCTCAATTCCTGATTTAGTTTCATTAATTGTTGTTTATAGCGAACAGCTGTGATCATTTCACCCGGTTTCACCAATTCGTGGTACACCATACCTTCTTGATCCCACCAAACACACAGCATCATCTTTTGAGCATGAATATTGCGTTTTGGCGTTGATGGACCTGCTTCACCTGGCAGTACCCATGCTTTTTTTCGTTTAGGATTTTCATAATAAACCCATTTCTCATCGCTAGTCACGATTCGATGTAAAAATCACTTTCTTTCGCATCGTTCAAGCAGCAATTCACAAATCGTTTTCGCTTTTCGAGTTGTCTCTCGTTTAATTGATGTGGTAACGAATTTCCCGCTTTTTTAACCGGTTCAAGATTATGTAAACTTTTGCTAACAGCCATTTCAGTAACGTCTAATGTATCAGACAATTCTTTAAGGGTCTGACATCGATCTTCATTGAGTAAAGCCTCCAATTCTTCATCTTCAAATTTTTTCGGCTGTCCTGGACGTTCTTTGTCTTTAAGGTCAAAGTCGCCACTTTTGAATCGTCTAAACCAATCTCTGCGCGTTGTCTCAGATAGAACATGTTCGCTATAAGCTTCTTGAAGCAAACGATGACTTTCAGCAGCACTTTTTTTTTAATTAAAGCAAAAAAGCAAAGCTTCCCGCATATGCTGTTTCGTTGGCTCAAAACCTGATATTTTCAATATTATAAAAAAGCAGTGTGTACAAGTGAATTCACTCTCGAATACTGAATATCGCAGGTTATATCCAATACTTCAACAGGGTGGGGGTAAAATTTTCGAATGACGAAATTTCGAACAGCTAAAATAGCGAATTTTAACATACAGTTATCGACATATATATATATAATTGTATGTTAAAATTCGCTATTTTAGCTGTTCGAAATTTCGTCATTCGAAAATTTTACCCCCACCCCTTCAACACAGTATAGTTTTAGTGTTACTTCTATGAAAATAATAATAGTTACCCCATCTCATATAAAACAGCGGGAATTAAGTTTAAAACTCAATAAATAAAGTCTCCTCTACCCAGTCCTTAAATAATTACTTATACCTGGGCAAAAAAATTCTCAAAAAATGACAATTTTTTGACCCGTCACAGTGGCCAAGTTCCCCCTTAATAGTTTCTTTCAAAAATACGATTCTCTAAAAGGAAGAATATATTTTCATTTCATTGAGTGAATGAAAATGACGAAATTATAAAAATATAAAGAATTAAACAATTGAATTAAGAGATGATAAAAAAAGAATGAATAAATAAATTCCAACTTTTGTTTCGATTATCATTCGATGTTTGAATATACTTCCATTTTCACTTGTCAGTTTAAAAATGAGGTAAAAGTAATTAATGAAAGAATAGCACCAAATAAAAGGATCGTGGTATATTTACCGGTAATTTCAGATGCATTAAATAGCGTACGTAATTTCGCTAATTGAATAACTAACAAAAACGTTCTTAAAACACGTTGTTACTCAAACGTAAACTAAAGGCGTAAAATGCAAACAAAATATAAAATAGCTTCGAATTCCACATCTGCCTATTTCTAATGAGCATCGGTCAATTTATTTTTATTTCCCGGTGAAAACTAGTTCAAATGAAAAAATTCAATTCGGCACGATAAGTTTTTAAATATATATTCATTGGTTAAGGATAATTTCGAAAAATTAGGATTATGATCGTAAAGATTTTAATACTCGTTGTATTTATTTTATGCCAAAATAATAAAGTTAGTATTATAAAAATTAATTTCCTTTTTACATTTTATGAATGAAAAAATGTTCTAAATGCGATTTATTATTTATTTTTATTTATTTTACTTACTTGCATTAGGAGTATTCGACTCCTCGATCGGCTGAAGAGATCCACCAGGACGCGGCATTATTAGCAACGATTTATTTCCTTTTTTCTTAAAATATTTGTAAATTTTTCAATATCCGAAATTAATATTTTAATCGTTTTTCAGACACGATTAAAAAATTGCCACTCCCCGATCGAAAATGTTCGGCTTTTCTAAATATGAGAAGAAACCATATGACCACTCGTTGAACTCTCCGAGTCTCTTGAATATCCTTTTTGAGATTATTACCTCGTATTTATATTTTCCGGACCTTTATTCGGTCCATTTAAGCGAAAAACAATTGAAATTGCGATTCGCAACATTTTCTCAAAAAAAAAAAAAAAACAAATCGTATCCTTCGACTTTCTTCCAAGGTCAAAAACGCGAAGAAGAAATAGTCTTCAATTGAATATGGCGTCTTATCACCTCATGATCGCTAATTTTTCGTCTTCTGCCCGAAATATACACTCGCACATTCTCAAACAAAACTGAACGAACGAATGCAAAGAAGAAATGGTAAGAGAAAGAAAAAGGAAGAACCAATAATGGGCAACACTGTTAAATTAATAATTGTTTTTGATAAATGATTTTTCGCTCATTCCTCGTAATCGAAACGCGCACTCGAAGCTCGAATTTCCAAAACTACGATTAAACACTTTCACCCACGTTCGCTTCCCTTCATCCGTTAAATTATGCGCGCTTTTCCTCAACGCCGCAAGTGGAATAAATCGCGAACGTTACTTCGCGAAGTGAAGAGCATGTTTTTCCAATTAATTTATTTATTTATT
>OZ022415.1:28237469-28532066 GCA_963989365.1 Rhimphoctona megacephalus
TCGTCATAAGTACGGCATTTTTTCAAGGACATTTCTTGAAGACATAAAATAATAAAATACACGGTAAAATTTCACTTGTATCACACAATTTTTTAATTTATTTTCTGCATATTTTATTGGACATAAAGATTTACTAGATACTCCGGTAAAATTTCCTATTTTAAACAAGAAATTTTATTTAATTTTCATAAAAATTTGTCTTTTGTTCAGTAATAATCTTAGAAATTACAGATTGTCACCTCACTACTGTTACCGCACGGTCATTTTACAAGTTTAATTCTCTCCGTGTTTATGTGCTGTAAAATCCATTGAAAGAATCTCGATTTTTTCACATTTTTTTTACATCCACTTTTGAGAAATGACTTTTTTTCATAATTCGATATTTATCGCAATGTTTGAAAAAAAATACGAAAATATGATTGATATTTGTCTTCTTCATTTTTTCTCAATTTAAAGCAAAAAAACATTGATTTCAAGATGTTAGCCCTTTTTAATTTTTTCAAAAAAATCACAAAAAAACTGACTAAATGATTTTTTTAATGAAAAAAAAATTCATTTCTTTTTCCAATCAATGTGGATCAAATCGAACTTTTTTTTTAAATGTTGGTTTTCACTGGAATATAAAAAAATTACGAAAAAATGATTGAAAATCGTCTTCTATATTTTTTTAAATATTTAACGGACAACACCACTGTGACGGCTTCAAAAAAATCGATTTTTTGAAAACCATTTTAAAAAATCTAAAATACTTTTAAGACTGAAATGCCGTTGGACCCAGGTCGAAAAAATAATTATTTTCGTAGATATTGAATATTTTGTGGAGCGGTGCAGCGGTCCGCGACGCTCGGGGTCCCAACTTTGAACGCGTTTTTCTCAAAACCACTTTTTTGAGTGCGGCACGCAGCAGAACTCGAGCAATTTTTATCCGCTCGACTTCAAATTTTTACTGTATCAATAAAAGTAGATTATCTAGAGAAGTACATAAGATTTTTTCGATATCTCAATAATTATAAAAGTTATAGCCTATTTTCGACGAGAAATTTTGCTCAAAAATCATTCTTTAATTTCAAATTAAAAAAGAATTTTTTAAAAATCAATATTTTTCCAAATCCCTATGTACTTCTCTTCAAAATATCATATTATTAACGAAAACACTGAGTATTTTTTTTCAGATCGACGTTGAAGAGAGTTCTGCTGCGTGCCGCCAACCACTACGGAGATGACGCGAGAGCTTCCCCAGCGCCACCATGCGGCGTGAAAAATGTGAAAAAAATGTTTTTTGATACATTAATAAATAAGGAACAAAACCCAAAAAAATTTTTTCGAATATCTCTTTTTTTTCCACAAAAAAAAATTCTTGAAAAATGTGAAAAAAATAGGGGGTCACAGTGGTGTTGTCCGTTAAGCAAAAAGTAATTTAATTCACTTTTGATCTAATTCGAAAAATTCACCAAAAAATCTTGACTAACTAAATGATTTTCGAGACCAGTTCCATTATGGGGAGATATTTCTTTTTTGGTTCTAAAAAATTTCCATTTTTTTCAGTCAATTCAGACCAAATCGCACTTTTTTTTATATTTAATATGTTGGTGTGAAACAAAACACCGAAAAAAGTCCAATTTGGTCCAAATTAACTGGACAAAAATATATATATATATTTTTTTTAGTAAGAAAAGAAAAATAAGGAAGAATCTGTCCACAATGGGGTTGGTCTCTAAAATCATTTAATTGGTCAAAGTTTTTTTATGAATTTTTTGAACAAATTAAAAAGGGCTATCATCTCTAAATCAATGATATTTTGCTTTAAATTGAGAATAAATGTGGAAGACAAATAACAATATTTTCGAATTTTGTTTTTTTGAAAAACCAACCATTCTAAAAAAAAATTACAATTGTTGTTGTTTTACTTTT
Source organism: Rhimphoctona megacephalus (assembly GCA_963989365.1). NCBI lineage: Eukaryota > Metazoa > Arthropoda > Insecta > Hymenoptera > Ichneumonidae > Rhimphoctona > Rhimphoctona megacephalus. The sequence goes on from OZ022415.1 coordinate 28,239,381, forward strand.
ATTTAATTTTGAAATTTTAATTTCATTAAATGTTAACATTTTTTCCTTAGAGAATACCAAGAGCTGCAGTAGCCGCTCGACGCCAAGTATTAAAAAAAAAAAGCCAGTGCAAGCCCTGCCGCACTTTTATATACTCGAATATGACGGCTTTCGGACTGTTTATAGTGTTACTTTTTGGTAGACTCACATCCTTTACGCTCGATTACTTTAACGCAAGAGTCTGTATACTCAGGACACCATTCGCCCCAATACCAGAGCCAATTGAAGGGCGTTCCGCAACCCGGCTGATTGCTGTTGCATCTGTAGCAGAGCATTCGCTCTCCGGACACTAAAATAAATGTTATCTCTTTAAGTTTTTCTGCTAATTAGAAATACTCTCAATTGAAGCACATCACTGCATGGAATTTTTATTTATATAATTTACATTATTGAATTCATTGATATTTCCTCAGTAATCTAATCCATTCGATTCATCAATTTATCCGAATGATGTTGAAGTTTGCACCGTTGCGATGCAATGAAATGTTTTTTTTTTCCTTCAAGAGCCCAAAATTCATTGGCAGTGTTAGACTATGAAAATTATATGTCGTTTTTTATGATCCATGAACTAAATCTGTGAGAAAAACTTAGATAATTTGAAAAATTAGGAAATTGATTTTCAAAAGATGGTTTCCATTGCGTTCCCACGATGCAAACTTTAATAGCGTTTCTTTCGAATGATTTAATTTATTTTTGTCAATAAATACAAATTATAAAATAAGATTTTGAAAAAATGGTGTCCATTTACGATTCTCTATCTAAGTAAATTAAAAAATACATGCATTTTGGGTTTAATTGTAGTTAAACAAGACAAAAATTTTCTTAACCCTTACAGTACACACTATGTTTTCAGAAGATCTGTAAAAATGAGATCTAACAACTTCATCGGTTATAACTGTGGACTAAATCAATTTTGTAAATATAAATGGATAGGATAAACTGACAAACGAATTTTTTAAAAGCTTATTGATTTGGAACTCAGTTTTTGTCCTAATAGTCTAAAAGCTGGGGTCATGTACAATCCCAGTATATACCAGTGTAATGCCGTAAGAGTTAAATTTGATTCATTAATTGAATTATTTATTTGATTAATTTTACTAGTGTTAATGGAAAAACGAAATTAAATAAATAAATAAGCAACCGAGATGTTTTTATTCGGAGAAAATATATTTGTCAGGTTATTCACTTACTGTAAATGAGTAAATTGTAAAAATTTAGCTATGTGCAAAGGGTAATTAAAAACTTTATCGAATATACTATTTGATAATTTTAGCGAAAGTATTGAATGTTATAACGTTGTTGATTATGTTAATAATATACGAAAATAACAAAGCAGCAAACTAGGCCACGCCCTTGTGCATAACAAGAATCGTGACGCTAAAATGGTTAAACGAACTTGTACATTTGATAGAATATTTGTATACCTTGCTTTTCGTATATGATGATTAGAATAAAGGAGAATAATACTTTGTTCAACATTGTTTGTTACGTCGTAGTACGAAAAATGAACAATAAACAAAAACTGTCAAATTTTTAAAGCTTCAACTTCCACACTAAATATCCAGAAGAGAAACGCCTAATTTTTCATACACTTTCGAATATCGTAGAAATACACTTCACACGCACATTACATATATTTATATTTATATGTATCTGATTGTCAGGATAAAGACAAATTTGAAAAAAAACGAGGAGTTTTGAAAACTACACGTGGGTTATAATAATAAAATAAGAATATTATACCGTGCAATATCTTACTCAGGGAGACTAGAGAGAAGGAGTGGACACAGCATATGAAAATAAGTAGTAACGGCGTCCTCAAAATCCGGTCTTGAATTAGTTCTTAGCTGTGCCACCAGGTGTACAGATCCTACACGTATAGTAATAAAATTAGTCCACACGGTGAAAGTGACCGTTTCGCGCTTGTGCAATAGAAAAAAAAGTCTCTAACACAAATCCCAGTACATTGGACAGGATATTGGAGGTTAAAAAAACAGACTATTTATTGTCTTCGGTGCGTGGTTTCGTCTCATGTGTGAAACGGTTAAATTTTGCAAACAACATTTTGTGTCGACAATCTCAGATTGTTACATGCATTGATCCGGAATTCCGACCACCTTTCAAGTTTGGCAGATTTTTTCATGTGGTGATTTCTGTGATACCCGCGTCGTTTTTATGCTGAATAAAAAAAATTTAATGTCATCAGTATTTATGACATAAAAACGGAAATGTGCCATTGAGCCAGATAAACATAACTTTATTTCCAGTATTCACAAAATCAATAATAAAAAAAAAATTGTACTGATGGGTCTGGTAGAATAAAACAATATCAAATGTTTACATTTCATTTCCTTCCAAGATCGAAGCTCAGTACATTAACAAAAAAAAAAATTTTGTACACGTAAACTCCCTGACGTAAACATAGACATTGCACGTATTTTGAAAAATCGAGGTTAGGAAATAAGTAGTAACAGTATGTTTGATCTAATAGGATTTGTACCGTTACAGCGCCGCCGCTTCAGGCCGGGATTTCGTGTACATTTCTAAAGCACGCTGTCCACTCCTTTACTCTAGTCTCCCTGATCTTACTGCTATGAAATTCGGCCACGCATATACACGGCACACGGACACAGCAGCACACGAATACATTCTGTAACGTGTAGAAGGAGAACGAGTGGAGGCCGGTGGAGGATTCGGATGATGATTCTGTCATTCCGTCGATTCATCGTCACTCCATAGCGCTGGTGTCGCGTAAACGAAGTGCGAGAGAGATAGCTGCAAATTTCGAAAGTGAAATTCTTCAACACGGTTTAACCGATTACAAAAAGGCCCTGACAGCGGATTTTTGCCATCGTCCCGCGTCCGCTGACAGAGCTTTTTTGTATTCGGTCAAACCGTGTCGAAGAATTTCAATTTCGAAAATTCGAGGTGAGGTTAGGTGACTGATCCATATTCTTAAACGAAAGAATAAAAAATTGGTTTGGATTATTTGTAACTTAAGGAAAATTATTTATTTTATTCATCAAATTTCTTCATTCGTTAAATTATCTATATTTCTGGTACCTTTAAATTTTTAATCTCAAAAGAATAATAAGAAAATATTAACCCAGGAAGCATTTTTCAAAAAATTGTCAAAAAATTATTATTTACAGGACCTAAATAGCAGTTTTGAAAAACATGCACAAAAGGCGCGTTCGGGGAGTCGCTATTTGCGCTACGATCGCTAACGCTACCATTAAATAGTATTACTATAGGTTGCATTTTTAGCGCAAATAGTGATCCCCGAACGCAGCCAAAATATATCTAAAGGATGTATAGTAATGTTCGTCTGCAAGACGAATATTTGTTGATACACGCTCTGCGGGCGGATATTAGTACATTCTTTATATAAATTTTGGGGACAACTTTTTCGAAATTGCCATTTCAGAATACAAAAAAAATATTCGCTATAAACGTGAGGCAATTTTTGTGTGTTTAGGCACCCCCGCTATAGCGTGCTATCGAATTTTTACAAAACTACTCGCTATAACTGCAAGACGATTTTTTTTAGTCTGTGATCATGTGACCGTACATATTTTTAATGTATTTTTTTTTATATATATTTTTGTTTTTTTACAATTAGTAAGCGTAGAACTTGTAGTACGATATTCAAATATAATTCCTTTATTATATATCTCTTGTTTTTGAATGTTTGTTTCAATCTGCAAATGCCTCCAAAGGTATATCAAATTGATGAATTTATTGGAAATATATAAGAATTATAATTTAAAAGATTGATTTGATAAAAATCAAATTATAAATTGGTTCGAGGCTTATAAGAAGTAGTTAGCCGCCAACCTCGAAAACGCTTCAGGATGGGGGAAGCTTTCGCGTTGAAAGCAGGGAAGAGGCTTATAGCGGATAGGGTTATAACGGGATTCGACTGTACAGATCAAGTAAACACAGATCAATCGATCAACAATATATTTCAAAATCTCAACAGTAAATTACCAACGACGGATATAATGTCGACGGGTATTTCGTCCTGAGGATATTTTGTTGCGGATATTTTGTCTTTGAGTCAAAACGCGCTTTACCGTCATCGTAGATGATCACATGGAAGACGCGTACGTGAATCAGGCGGGTTTAGTTGTGTATAAAAAAAGCGCGTATCGAGGGATACACGAAAAGACTGATGAGAATGCATGGAGAAACGATGCCGAGCGAGGTGATCATTTACCGAGCCGCTGTTTCATGATAACTAATGATTTCTAAACGAAAATTAACGCATTGCGGTGGCCTGAAGAGAGCGGTGACAGGCGGGGGATTCGGGTGAATAAGACCGCGACAATGTTTGCACCACGGTGTATACAAGACCGTGGTTTGCACGAATAAGAGCGACCTTGATATACGGTCGCTCAATGTTTACTTTCGGTCATTGCGACCGAAAGTCGAGAATTTAGACTTTTTAATCCCTTCGCTGTGAGGGGAAAATCAGCAGATAGATGGTGGCAGTACGTTTATTGCTACCCCATCATGTTCTCAAGTATGCAAACGGTAGAGAAAACATATGAGGACTACGAAGACTATTTTGGTACCGAATAGCTATTGTATTTAGATTTTAATTAAGTTGAAATTTAATAATAATAAATAAATACTGTATATATAGCTTGACAAATCAAGTTAAAACTATCAAATGCTAATATCAAAGTATAGCAGAACGACAAAACTCCGCTCGTGAGGGGCGGGAAGGGGGGGAATTCCTACCAGTGAATTCTTCCACTTCGTTCATATCTGGAGCATATACGGCTATACAATTTGGAATGTAAAATTTTATAAAACAAATGTGCTTATCAAAATTCCTCTCATAACCAAATATCAAGCACGTATCAAAAAGTATAACAGAATTAATAGCGACATAAATACGTAATTTTCTTAAAATTCCATGAGCTTAGAAAGAAAGTAGGTCACAAATATGTACGATATGTAGATCAGACTGAAAAATTAATGTCTCCAAGAATTTGTGTTGAGTAAATACTTAGCACTTAACCCTAGAACCCCACAACGGCGTAATTAGTTACATCACGGAAATGTCAAATTTCCTTCTCGAACCAATTTTTTTAAACCATTCTTTCTATTTTATAGAGTTTTATAGAGTTTTCACCATTAAATATTTACCGAATCCAACTTTATCATGCACCATTCTCTTCATTATCAAAAAACCAAGAGAATGATTTATAATTAAACCTTATTATCGCATACGAGGAACATTTTATGCTAAAGAGAAGATTGGGGTGATTATTTACCCCAGTGTGGGGTTTACGTTGGAAAAAATAGATTGTGGAATTCTAAGGTTAATACCTACCAAATTTATTAACCAAATGCACGTAATGGGAAATTTGTGAGTGATACGTTTTTTCAAGACCGTCTTAATTTCTATTTGTAAAATTTCCTGGATCTAACAAGCACATGCATTTTATTTGTTACTAGATGATTTAAACGCGTGCGCAGCGTTAAGGGCTTCTTGCCTATAGGCCCTTCCGCAGAGTCGAAATATCGACAGAATAAACTATTAATTTATACCACGCGAATTATTGAGTGAATAGGACCATTTTGACTTAAGGGGGTCATCCCATGTGACAGCTATTTTTTTTCGTTTTTTTGGATGAACCATTAAAACACATTGTCTTTGAATTTTTACTATACATTTATTAACATTTTTACAGTCCTTCAGAATTTAATCAAACAAAAATAAAGAGTTGAATCGATTTTACACTGTTCGGAAGACACCCATGTGTTGGTTGACGGCTGCCATGATTCCGAAGATTTTGCTCATCTTAAATCAAAAAATCAACCGGCATTTTAATTTGCAGACCTGAGGCTATCGTCGGAACTAGAGTAAAATAAAAATATCGAAAATTCAGTTTTTGGCACCGTTTTAAATGTCGAAAAAAAATTATGAAACTTGGAACTTAACTTTTAAAAAGTTTTTTATTTTCCCAATACCTTCCGTTCCAGATTCAAGGTCGCAAAATTCAATACTTCAAATTCAATTTTTGTATCTTATGTCTAAATCTAAATATCAATGAAACCCTGTTCAATGATTAAACGAAATCAAAATCGAATAGAATCATCGAAAAATTATAAAATTACTAATTTATAATTATTCAATGTAGGCAGCAACGATAAAACGTTGATCCACACACGATGGTACTTGGACTTGCTATTGATGAGTCCATACAACGAGGAATCTGCTGAATCAACGTTTATTTTTGCTGCGAGTATACTGACAACGAGCAAGCCTCAAAGATTCATTATTCTGAAAGTGTATATACGAGTTACGTGTATCAGGAAATCTTCACTAAATGACTATTGGAAAAATAAAAACAAAAAATACACCGAAAAATCATAAATACGAACATAACAATATTAAACGTTATAACCACCAACAGATATTGAAATACAGCGTGACCTCGATTTTCTACCGCTTGGGGAAGGACTGGTAAAAAAATCGAGGTTCAGCTGAGAGGTGTGACTTAAGGGGCCAGTCCACTTTGAAAATTTCAAAAAATCGATTTTTTTTACTGTTTTCGAAAGTACATACATTCAGAAATATTGTGTCAAAATTTTATGAAAATCCGAGCTCCAAGTTTTTTTTTTTACCTGAACGTCAGGACCTCATTTCGATTACCTAAGCGTATAGCGCGCTCAAACGCGTTTTTCTCGAAACAACGTTTTCAAAACTTAGCTCCATCGTATCTCTAAAACTAATAAACTGATTCTCTTGAAATTTGAACCACATATTGTAAACATGATTCGCAACAAGATGACCCTCGATAGTTTTAAAATTTTGATTTTTACTCTTTTTTTTGGTGAAAAACTGCGAAAAAAACGCGTTTTTTTTACTTTTTTCGTTTTTCTTCTGCCATTTTTTTATTTTTTGATAAAACTTTATATCCGAGGGGCATTTTGTAGCTGGTGTCATACTGAATCTAATGGACTTTGTTTTTTTTGTTTCAGACAAGCCGTTGCCAAGTTGTGATGGAGCTATCTAGCCCACCTATTTCTGAGGCGTTACGTTAAACTATAGTTTTTGTACTTAAAAATGAATAAAAATGAATTAAAAATTTTTTTGTTACGTATTTCAAGACTTTATTTATCAAGCCCAACAACTTTTATATTCATATCTTTTATAAAATCCTCAAAAAAAAATCGCGAAAATAGCCTTTTTTTCGTGGCTCCAAAGTGGACTGGCCCCTTAAATGTTGTGGGGAGGTACGAGTTGGCGCAAGCACGGTCTTACGTACAGGTCAGAGAGACTAGAGAGAAGGAGTGAACACAGCATAGGCCAATTTGTAGTTCCAGCGTGCGCAAAACACGTTGATGCTATAGTTTCTGGTTTTGCCATTGCAGCGCTCGTGACCGAAAGTACTAATGCATATAGTAATAATAATCCTCAGCGACGTGAAACTGACCTTGTACTTTGCGATCGCAGCGCCTCATTTTCTACCAATTTTTGGGAATAATTCTTAAGTACGGTGTGTTCACTCCTTTTCTCCAGTCTCCTTGATACAGGTTTTGCAACTCCGGGTTTCGACGTGATCCCCTTACCGAAGCGAGCCGCTGGCGTCGTTACGTTCGAGGGATACGGTGCGACAAAGATGACGATAGTCGCACATGCGAATTGCACGTATATCGAACCCTAACCCAAAAATCTCATGTTTACAAAATATTTTTAAAAAATGTTGGTTGTTTAACGAAAAGTAGATGTTTTTCGACCAATAAACTCGAAACTAATATATAATTTGTTAATTTATGTTTAAACTTCTTGTTAAACATCAAGCGGCCCTGATGAACATGAACGAATTTCAGCTCATTTTTTTATAAGTGTATCGTGGCTCGATGCGTTGAGACATAAAATGGTAATCAGGTAATTTGGGTTCAAAACCCGATTGGTTTTTTTTTTAAAGCCCTTATTTACATTACATTTACGTGAAAGAAATCGGAATAGTTAAATAATTTGTTAGTAATAAGAGTTAAAATCTTCTGTAAAAAACCAAGCCATTCTGCTATAAGAATATTTATGCATGGCGCAGCGTGTATTTAATTATTAAATAATTTTTTGGCATATTTTGACACCCAAGGAACAGAAAAAAAATATTTTTTTGCTTTTTTTGCTCTGTTTGCTTTTTCAACCAAAAAGTAGTGAATATTTGTCTTTCTCATTTAGAGTCAACCAGAACAAAGAATAAACAATGTAAAGTGAATGTAATTATTTTTAAAATTATAATTTAAAAAAATGTAAAGTGAATGTAATCATTTTTAAAATTATAATTTTAAAAATAATTACATTCACTTTGCATTTTTTATTCTTGTGGTGTGAACGTGTACCAACCAAATGCTTTTTTGCCTCGGTAAGGTAGGTAGCCTCTGTACCTTGGGGTATTCGCTTAAAACGTTTCTGTGTTTGATAAACACAATAAGATTTTCTCATCGACTAGAGAATTTCCATTGTAAATCATTACATTTGTGAAAAAATGTTGTGCAGCAACTTTCAACTTAAAAAACAAAATGCGCTGACGACTTGGCACTCTGAATGTATATGGAATAGACTTCTCTTAAATATTATGATAACTAATAAAAAAAAACCTTTTTCTATATGTAATTTATATCAGTTTTTTTTATTGAATGTTCGGGCACGTCGAATTTTATAGTTAGAGTAAAAGCCGTTGAATAGCGCTCCATTGTGGCGCGCGGCTCCACAGCACAATTAGTTCAAACCATAAACAATATAGTTTGAAAATGGAACGGGGGAAGAAAATTGCGTGCGCATCGCCAGCTCGGCGGCTCTGGGCGGCTCCGCACGAGCGTAACAGGTGGTCGACGGTGGTTGGTCGAACTCTCGCCTTTGGAATACTGGCGTAAGACCACGTGCCCGGAGCCGTGTATCGTGCAATCGGCGCATTCACGCGGTGAACGCTCGCGCGTGAACATTGCCGAGACAGTTTAATCGTAAACAAAAAAAAATTCAAAAAAAAATTCAAACGTATGAATCTGTTTTTTATGTAACCTTAATAGAATATAAGTATAAAAATATTAACAGGTGGATGAAAAATGTGTGAATACGGTTTCAAGTGCGGTGATAAAAATAGCAAAAAAAATATGCGTTGAAATTATTTTGACGTGATTACTTTTTCCCGCGTACGAGAATAACATCGAGTGGGGGCGTTTTTCATATTGAGATAATTTTTGGCGTAGAATCACCGATTTTGAAAGTGTTGCCAAGTTCGAATAGTTTATTTTTTTGCCCAACTGTTTTATAAGCAAAGTGACTGATGGCGTATAAAAAAAAATAATAATTTTACCAGCCGCGATCTTGACGTTGTGGGCTCGCAACGGCGATATGCGGGTGTGGGCTATCGATCCTGTAGCCTGCTTTTGTGGATTTACATCTGTATACGTATTCACGAATGCATAACACGCTGTAAGTTGACTACAAGCATATTATTGCTTTGTATAAAATCGTAGAGACTAGTTAAACCCATTAACTCACGTATTAAAGCTATTCATATATATATATATATATATATATAAATCAAATTCTGGCTCGTAAGTTTTAAACTCGTTTCATGTTATAAAAACAAAAATAACGTTGCAAATCTTAATAATACAAATTAATCCATAAATCAAACAACAATGAAAGTAACGATTTAAAAAAAACGCAATAATAATGTAAAGAGCAATGTACGAGACCCACACTCAAAACTACTGTTATTTCACGCAGTACACCAATATGAAAGTCAATAAGTGAAATATAATTTTGTACAATAATAAAGATTAAGAAACGTACATTCAGTAATAAAATAAATAATTTAATAAGGAAAATGACATTTTTCTGGTTTTGGTTCGCAAATTTAGTACAGATGTTCAGGTAGGGATGTTTTATTTTCCTGCGATTCAAAATTTCCGCCTTTTCGTATATTCCTAATTGATTATTTATACTGTTTGTTATATTGATTATTTATACTGTATTGTTTTCATTTTATATCAATATTGTTTGTATTGTTTTCAAATCATTATTATTTTATCGTTTGATGGGATTTTTTGTATTTCTAAGAGAAACTCAATTTTCTCACGATTATCCCCTTTTCACTCGCTTGTTATTACCTATAAATAGCGGAGCATTCATGGGATAAAAATGATAAATGTATATCTACAATGCTTTTGTGCAGGGCTTTTTCTTTCTCTCTCTCTCTCCCTCGATTTTACCAGCAATGCGGGTATTCCCAGCATGAAAGAATTTTTTCCTCAAACGAACATCAGTTCAATCTTCGTATTCACGTAATCGACAAATGAAAAGATTTTGAACGAAAAATAAATGAATAAATAAAGGGAAAAATAAATTCTAATGAAATAGTAGTCAAACTTGGTTACTTGTCAAACGTATGGCGATCGCACAGAATTCTATAGTGGGTGGTGTAAAGCGATGACGCTTTTTGCCCGGCGAACGAGCATTAGCATCTTCCTACGCGAGGCCAGTGCCGCGAATTTTATCCGATCCATAAGCCGACTCTCCGATATAAATTAAAGTTTAAATATACGTATTTACGTATCTTTATTCTAGAGAAGATATTCATATAAAAGGTGTTCCAAATGTTACTCCTAGGATTTGTGAGACAAATAGATCCGACAATTATAAAGCGAAAAGTTCTTATGCATTTTTTTCCTCGATGTATAATTCATGAGATATCAATTGATTAAGAGACAGCCAATCCGGTATGCTGCTGAGAGAATTGGGCGTGGCAAGCATCGAGCGTCACGTTTGGAAGGTGGAGCTCCCGCTTATCCCGCCTGATGATTTAACAACGGCGCAACGGATTGGCAAACATTTGCTTCATCGATATCTCGCTCATAGTTTCTCGTAGAAAGAAATGACTCAAGACTATTCTTTTAAGAATTACATTATTTTTCCATCCTGTTAATTTCAAGCCAAATTTTATCGTCACCCTATGTGTACGATAAAATTCACCATTCACGAGAATCGTCCGTCCCGAAAGACTATTTGTATCTTTCCTATAGGATACATCTTGAGTATGCGATCCGTATTCGTTTTGTTTGTGTAGGGAAACATCCTGCACGTCGTGCTCGCCTTCTGTAATTGGCGTAATGCACTGATTACTTTCCACGCAGTTAAGTTTTCTTCTACAGAGTTCATATTATTCATGAGTTTTATGAATTATACTATTATACATTGCCTTTTGGTGTATAATTTATCGCCATTCTTGCGTGTTATAAAAACTTTATATACGATGCAATTACACGTATACAGCTTTTTCATTTATTATTTTCTTCATTCATTCTTCTCGATGCTGGGGTTCATTCATTCCAATGTATTATTGTACTAAATATGTATATAATGGTTGCAAATTAAAAGCTTGTACCTTCATGGACTTTCCTTCAATATCGAATTTTCCCAAATAAAAATAACAATCGAAAAAAATATAAATAAATTGATCAATGGAAAAAATATATATGATTATTATTATTATTTTTTTTTTCAATACAGCATGATTCCCGTTGAATATAATTTATGTTCCGTTGTTCAAGGACGATGAGAGAGGATTTCTCGTAAGAAATATTGCTCGGACTGCATGAACTATCGACCTGTGAGCTTGTGAAAAAAAAGAAAAATTGCGACTAAAAAAGTCGAGGAAAAAAGAACACGAAAGAGAAGGATGGAGTTCTATGACCCGGGAAGCAGCGATCTCAAAGAGTTATGGGAATCGTATCTTGCCGAGCCGGTAAGTAGATCGTTGAAAAATAAACAATACCAACAAAATTAATATTTATTGAAAAAAGCGTATAATTAAAAAAAAAAAAACAGTTTTTGCAACAGCGTTTTCTTCGAATGCGTTTTCATCCATGCACGATAAAAAATGAAATAGAGAATCTGTTTCTGTTTAGTCAAAACCCAGACGTTCGTGTGCCCTTGGAAAAAAAAAATCCTAAGCGCGATTAATTTTATTTCAAATATTCTCGAAAACGTTGCAACATGAATATTTAATAAGGGTGGGAGTAAGATTTTCGAATGATTAAAACTTCGAACGGCTAAAACTGCGAATTTTTAAATTGAAGAATAGTAGTATGTAGACAGATTAATTCTACTATAGCCTTTATGCTGGAAATAAAAAAATGAGAAATTAAAGAGTTCGAAGTACATTTACGTCAAAAACAAAATATAACAGTAGCCCAAATGACGAAGGCTGGAATAGCGGATTTTACAAAAGTTCGATTACTACGCATTCGAATCGTCAAATACTGAAATCGGCAATATTATGAATATTCACAATTTCAAATATATTTTAACGAAAGACAAAATATTAATGTGGTCAAAATAGCGAAACACCAGAAAGTCGAACGGTCGAAATAGCGAGAGCCTCTGGGCTGTAAAGTACTGCTTGTCATTCTTCGTGCTTCACAACGTTCGCTATTCTGTACTTCTAATTTTTAGTCATTCGAAAAATTCTCTTTCGAATTATTCATACTATATATTTTGGTCTCTCAATAAAAGAATTGCTCTCCATTTCGAATTTAGAAAATATAAACTTCTTACATTAGAACAATCTATATTATTTGCATATATAGACAGTCTGAATATATATTTTCGATTAAATGCGCGATCAAAGAAAATAATATTACATCAAATACGCATTGAACTTAATATACTATCGAAAATATAAACTTCGAATTTCTTATTTTTCGTTAATCGAATGTTATGAATACTAAAATTTCGAAATATTAACCGTTCTACAATTTAGTTATTCTACATATTAATCCTCACCCTTTGGGTGGGAGTAAGATTTTCGAATGATTAAAACTTTGAACGGCTAAAACTGCGAATTTTTAAATTGAAGAATAGTAGTACGTAGAAAGATTAATTTTACTATAGTCTTTATGCTGGAAATAAAAAAAAATGAGGAATTAAAGAGTTCGAAGTACATTTACGTCAAAAACAAAATATAACAGTAGCCCAAATGACGAAGCCTGGAATAGCGATTTTACAAAAGTTCGACTATTACGCATTTGAGTCGTTAAATACTGAAATCGGCAATATTATGAATATTCACAATTTCAAATATATTTTAACGAAAGACAAAATATTAATGTGATCAAAATAGCGAAACACCAGAAAGTCGAACGGTCGAAAAAATAGCGAGAGCCTCTGGGCTGTAAAGTATTGCTTGTCATTCTTCGTGCTTCACAACGTTCGTTATTCTGCACTTCTAATTTTTAGTTATTCGAAAAATTCACTTTCGAATTATTCATACTATATGTTTTAGTCTCTCAATAAAAGAATTGCTCTCCGTTCCGAATTTAGAAAATATAAACTTCTTACATTAGGACAATCTATATTATATGCATTTGAAGTATAGACAGTCTGAATATATATTTTCGAATAAATGCGCGATCAAAGAAAAAATATTACATCATCAAATACGCATTCAATTTAATATACTATCGAAAATATAAACTTCGAATTTCTTATTTTTCGTTAATCGAATGTTATGAATACTAAAATTTCGAAATATTAACCGTTCTACAATTTGGTTATTCTACATATCAACCCCCACCCGGTGTCGGGTGTCGAGCGTTGAGGTGCCCGTGTTATTTATTTTCGTAAACGTTTTATTATAATTAGAGTATGTTTTCTCTCGATAATATTATTCATTTGTACAATTAGACAATATTAAATTAGACCATATGTTGGTTAAGGAAATGTTCCCGTTCCGAAGCGTATTCAAATCAAACATAATTCAGGCGATATATGCTCGATAGTTTCCTTGTTATGCTAAAAAACAAACACTACGTATCTGACGAGAAAAAAAAATATAAGAGATAAAAAAATACGTTTATATTCCAGTATAAACGAAACGGGCTGTAAGACAATTATGACATTATCAGTGACAATAAAAAATACTTTTAAGGTATTTCTTTCACGAACTCAAATATTTTACAATTAACAATTTTTTTTGTACAAAAAAGTAAAAATACATCCCATTCCACTGGAAAAATATAGAGCCAAGTTACCGAACCTTGAGAAAAGAATTATAACTTTGAAAATTGTCTAATTTATACGACACACTTTATGGAGATGATCTGCTGCTCGCATTTCTATTTAAAAATTCATATATCAAATAATGATAGATGTTTGATATAAACTGTTCTATGGTTAAATCAAATTCTAAAGATTCCGTAGCAACGATAAAAACAGAGAGTCACCGGACGTTTGAAAAAAATATTCACGATAGAATTTGAAGGAATGTGGTCAGCAGACGATTTTTTGTAGCCACGACGTTGAAGAGGTTATGTTATCTTCGACAGTTTTTACAACATTTTTAACGCTATTCTTGTTTTTTCCCGTTACAAATTGGCTTACATTTTTACCAATGTCACTTTCTACGTATTTTCACTCATATATCACTACTTTTTTAACCAAATACATTAAGGAAGTTCTGTTCATACTTTGAGGGACGCGTGGAGCGTCGGGGCTCCCTATGCTTATGGCTAGCCGCATTGCTGCCAACCTGATTTTTCAATATTCCTCTCTCTCTTTCTTCTTTCTGTTACTCTTTTGTGCTCTGCGAAGTTGCCGCTCCAAAGGCTTTTGCGGCCATGTCCAGGGAATTCGACAATTTTTCATAAGTTAATTCGTTATATATCATGACATGCGTGGTAAATCAGGTCCACTTTTTTTTCTATGTCACTGTAATATATAAGTCTGTACTTGATCCAATTTTCAATGAGCCACCACCTTTTTAACTACATGATATTAAATCATTTCTCACGTCAAAACAGTACGTGCCATAAGGCGCTGTGCAATTTGGAGGTAACTTTACGATTTTTTGTTTCAGAAAGTAGATGGTCAATATTGTTTGAATTTTGCAGGTCCACGCGGCATATCTTTCCGAAGGTGCTATTAAAATTTCAAAGACCTGCCATCTTTTTGAGATTCGAGAAGAACTCTCTTAAGAGGATGGATCAGTCACCTAACCTCACCTCAAATTTTCGAAGTTGAAATTCTTCGATACGGTTTGACCGATTACAAAAAAGTTCTGTCAGCCCACGCAGGACGATGACAAAAATGGGTTGACAGGGCCTTTTTATAATCGGTCAAACGGTGTCGAAGAATTTCACTTTCGAAATTTGCAACTATCTCTCTCGCATTCACGGTGGTGAGATACCGACTGACCCATACCCTTAAGTCTAGCTTCTCCCTTTGACAGTGTGGCTGTTGACATTTGCAGCTCTCCAAAAAATATCAAAAAGTTTCATAATTTACACGATTAAGCTTAAATTTGCGATTTATGTTTACAGTTGGTACTAATAATTGGTTATAAATTTTTTAAACAAAATTCAGCCTAATTTATGAACAAATATGGAGAGCCCTGCTTATGCGTCCAAAAAATACGGCCCTTCGCGAAAGGAATACCTTAACATTCGTTGAAGCGAATTCCAATATGGCGTCGATTTTGCGCAGTCGATCAAAAGTAACAAGCTTCAACTTTTTTTTTTCATCAAATCGCTATCTCGTCTTGTATATCGAGAAATCTGGTGTCTGCGAGGCATCTCAAACGTCTCTCTCTCTCTCTCTCTCTCTCTCTCTCTCTCTCTCTCTCTCTCTCTCTCTCTCTCTCTCTCTCTCTCCCCCTCCCTCCCTTCCCCCCTCCCCCCCTCTTTTTCCCTCGTTCATTTACGGACCAAAATAAAAAAAATCGTGCAATCTCAAAACGCGAGTAATGCGATCGAGGCTCTGTCCGACCACTTGTTCAATCATTTAACATTTTATTCTTCGTCCCTTCCACTCTTATCCTCTTTTATCGCTTATTCTGAGCATCCTTTTTTCATTTCCTTTTTCTTTCTCGTCCCAGTAAACGGCTGGAGATATTACGTAATTCATAATTACACAGATTGTTTGATCGTAATCGAAGATATCAAAATGGATCTCCCGAACAAAGAAGCATTCCTTTAACAATCATTTATCCGATTGCTGCAATAACTTTATTAACAAAGGCAACTATAACAACAACAATAATAATATCAATGATCAAAAAAAATATTTTTAACAACACAATCTATGAATATTTATAATAAATTACTGTTGGGAATAGAAAAATTACAAAAAAACTAACAATCAAAGTAATAATAATAATAATAATAACAACAACAACAACAACAACAATAATAACCAATGATTTATGAACACGTGGAGTAGCAGACAAACCGTATTTGATATCGTTTTTCCACCATCTGAGTCATTACCATCTGTGCAAGCATGGAGACCTCGAAGAAAATATTCCAAATTCTCGTCAATAACTTCCCCTCGACGTCCTCTTCAGTCATATTTAACTTTTTTTTTTTTCTACCAACATCGCTATGACAAGTTTCTATAGACGAGAATAGGAAAACAAGAAAAAAAGACGATACTAAACTAAATATAACGCAGACATCGTAACACACTTATTTATTATGTCGTTCTAATGACGGATGTTACGAATACTTCGGCCTGGATTCGATACAATACGTACTTTTTTTTCTTCAACATTTATATAGCCATAGATAACGAGCATAAAGTGCACCGGATATGTATAACTCCTTTCGTGCGAGAAGCATGAAAATTTAATGCATCGTTAGTGTGAATTTGGTTTTTTTTCTTTCAATTATGGACAGTTAATTTGGGGCAAAGAAAAATGATTTGGATTACGAAATACGGAATTTGAATTTTTATTAATTATATTTAAGATCAATTTCCTCATGGGATGAATACTTTTGAACTTTTTTTGTATCGTTCTGGAGATACCGAAGCGGATATTCGTAATATATATATATATATATTTGTGGGGAGTTTGAGATAACTTATCGAAAAAAGCACATGTTGAGATATTGGGAAGCATACACCCAACGTCAATCGTTATTTCTATCCTCGTATGGTTCTAGTATTCATCAGTTTTTTCTTCCCTTTTCCGCCCTTTTGTCTCTCTCTCTCTCTCTCTCTCTCTCTCTCTCTCTCTCTCTCTCTTTTCTTCTCTCTTTCCATATCGATCGTCGTATCTAATCTAATTGGGCTATGCTGGAGCGCAAAGTGGCAAACTTATTATTGTACCTAATACGGTCGAATAAGCTTTGTGAGTGAAGCTTCAGTGTGTTATGACGACGCGATTGGAACGACGACAATAATTGTTATTGTCATTAACAAATTTTTGGGATCGTCATATTTTTTCTTGATATATTGACCCAAATGAATTTTTATTATATTTGTCGTTTTTTTTTTGAATGTGCTTGCATTTAATGTATTTTCGTGGCCACTAATAAGATAAAAAGAAAACGAGAGAGCACGCATTTGTCTGTGAGAGATTCACGCTAGGCCGAGTTCTTCTCTTCTCACTGGTGGCGGATGTCTGTATATTCCGCGGAGACCGGAAGTGTTCTCGGAGCCCTTCCCGTTCTCGCGCGTTTGCTCGTCAGCCGGAAATTCACCGGTCTCGCTGTGAGCGTTGAAACGAAGAAAAAAAAGAGAGGGAAGGGGAAGAGCATAGATTTACACGAAACTCACGACATTTTTCATGGGAAGGAAGTGTTTGGACATGTGTATGTAGGAATTTTCCACCTGTTGCTCTGAGCATCCACAGTGATTAGATTGTTTTTTTTTTCTTTAAATTTCAATCTTTTCAACAGCTTACTAATTGGTTTTTAAATGGAACTTGATCCGTTGTGTACACAGAGAGAATTAACAGTGAAAAATTATCATTACAGTAATAGTAACGGGGGATAATCTTGAATGTTTGGGATTTTTACTGTGCAAAGTGTAAATTTTCATGAAAGTAAAATAAAAACTTTTTTATAATACAGTAAATTTTCTTTTCTTTTCATAAAAATTTACCCTTTGCAGTGTAAAAATTCCAATCATTCAAGATTGTCTCCCGTTTCTATTCCTGTAACGGTAACTTTTCACTTTTATTGGGTTTTAAACTTAATTCCCGCTGTTTTTCAATAAAAAAAAAAAAAAATAAAACACTTATTTATAGTTTACCGTACATTCTATTTTATTCGAAGTATTGTTCTTCAGAAGCTACGACCTTTTGCCATCTTTCACGCAACAAATGGATTCCACGCCAATAAAAATCGTTGCTTTTTGAGGCGATCTATTCATCGATCCATTTTTTCATATCTTCAAAAGACTTGAAATGCTGTGATAACAAATCATTCTGAATCACTCGAAACAAATGATAATCAAACAGTGCTATGTCCGGTGAATACGACTTTCCAGTTTATGTCCTTTACATACTTTTTCACGATTTCTGCTACATGTGGCCGAGCATTGTCACGGAGCAAAATTAGTTTGTTATGACGTTTCGCATACTCAGGCCGCTTTTTTCTCAATTCCTGGCTTAGTTTCATTAATTGTTGTTTATAGCGAACAGCTATGATCGTTTCACCCGGTTTCAGCAACTCGTGGTACACCGTACCTTCTTGATCCCACCAAACACACAGTAGCACCTTTTGAGCATGAATATAGCGTTTTGGCGTTGATCGACTTGGTTCACCTGGCAGTAGCCATGCTTTTTTCGTTTGAGATTTTCATAATAAACCCATTTCTCATCGCCAATCACGATATGATGTAAAAATGACTTTCTTTCACATCGTTCAAGCAGTAATTCACAAATCGTTTTTCGCTTTTCGAGTTGTCTCTCGTTTAATTGATATGGTAACCAATTTCCCGCTTTTTTAACCAGTCCAAGATTATGTAAACGTTTTCTAACAGCCATTTCAGTAACGTTTAATGTATCAGACAATTCTTGAAGGATCGTACATCGATCTTCATTGAGTAACGCCTCCAATTCTTCATCTTCAAATTTTTTCGGCTATCCTGGACGTTCTTTGTCTTTAAGGTCAAAGTCGCCACTTTTGAATCGTCTAAACCAATCTCTGCACGTTGTCTCAAATAGAGCATGTTCGCCATAAGCTTCTTGAAGCAAACGATGACTTTCAGCAGTACTTTTTCTTAAATTAAAGCAAAAAAGCAAAGCTTCTTGCATATGCTGTTTCGTTGGTTCAAAATCTGACATTTTCGATATTATAAAAAAAGTAGTTTGTACAAGTGAATTTACTCTCGAATACTGAATATTGCAGATTATGTCCAATACTTTAACACTGTATAGTTTCAGTGTTACTACTATGAAAATAATACTAGTTAGCCCATCTCATATAAAACAACGGAAATTAAGTTTAAAACCCAATAATTCTCTCCGTGTATTCTCAAGGAATTTTTTGAAAAGGAAAGTCCATAAACTTTGGACTCAACCAAGTCCAAAAGTGTCTCTGGTTAATGAGAATTTTGCAACGGAGACCAGTTTCTTTTCACACATTTGTTTATTCGTGTCATCATTTACTTTTGTCTTTATTCGACTTAAAAAAATAAGTGGCAATTCCGGTGGTCCTTTCATTCTGCCAGTAGGCATGCTTATTTTGGATGGAATCAGGTATTTTACTGCGTCTTACGAAAAAAGAATCAAGGGAAACGAATGAGCCCGAGTGAGAATGAGACTAGCTGAGCCAGTTGTACATAGATGCCCTCCACGCTCATTGTGAGGCTTATCGGCTTTGATGTGTTGCCTGGTGCGGGCATAACATATCATCTGTGTATAGTCTGTTCCAAAAATTATTAATCACTTGCCTGGAATTATTATTAAAATTATTTAAAAAATCATTAACCTTACTTAATTTCACTTTCGCGTTCGTATTTCGCGCGTTTATTCTACGCATGCTCAGTAAATCTGTGCAGAGGCTCGTTCATTACGACGCGCGCATTCTCTCCGCTCTTTCCCCCTCTCCTTTTTACCCTTAATCGATTAAAACACTCAGAAACCACGATTTATAACGCTGCAAACTTCGACATAATTTCTTTTTAATGTTTTGAGCAAAAATTCGATCGATTTCATCCTGAAAATCATTCTGCGCCCAAACGTGAACGTATTCCAATAGTTTTCAACCTGTGACTCTGTGGAAAAATTCGATAACGAGTTTTTTTCTCTGTCAACGCGTTTTCTTTCGTATTTTTTTTCTATCATGTTCTATGGATATTTTATTTTATGTATATACAAATGTGTTGAGGAACAAGGTTGTATTATCCATTTTTTTCCTTCACTGTCGAGCCATATCTTATCAGCTCCGCCTCCTTCCACACATAAATTTTCACCATTAAGACTCTCGCTCTCTATATATCGCTTTTTTCAATTCGGTCCTCGGCCAACGATTTTCCGCTTTACTTCGGGTTTCTAGAAATACTAAAAATAATATATATATCATGAACCGGTATTTACTGGTGGAAACGAATTTAGCCTAAAAAACGTCGAAAAACCAATTTATTTAACTCTCAAAGTTTTCGAGAAAAGTGACGGCTTTACCATGACGTCTCAATTGGTCATACTCGAAAAACAAAACACGAAATTCAAAAGGGATGAGCTAAGGCCTAAAAGGTAGTTCCCCTGCGACAATCTCAACCAAAAGTTACATACCGTGTGTGCGTTACATATGTGTATAAAGGGTTGATAATTCGTAGTAAATAAATTTAAAAAGCACACAATATTGACTCGGTACCAATAGATAATACGACAGATATCATCTACTGTCGTAAAATTTATTCTATAAATGTTTTTGATCTGACATTGCGAGTAAACTTTTGCCGGAACTGTCCGGGCTATGCCCCAATACACAAAAAAGGTTACATCTCTCGCGCTCGCACTCGTTTGTTTGTAGAATATGTCGTATAATGCCAAAACCGTAGTACTTCTCGAGGTTATATCTTTTAAACTAGGTGGTAAATCATTTTGATGTTTTTTCACAATATTTGTGACATCCTGCTCTTGCTCCTCCTTCTTTTCATCAACTTCTTGATTT
The DNA here is from genome assembly GCA_963989365.1 of Rhimphoctona megacephalus. NCBI lineage: Eukaryota > Metazoa > Arthropoda > Insecta > Hymenoptera > Ichneumonidae > Rhimphoctona > Rhimphoctona megacephalus. The sequence goes on from OZ022415.1 coordinate 28,260,354, forward strand.
TAGTTCTGACGGTAGAATTAATAACATATTGTTTGCCCATGCATGGCCCATATGTTACGTGTTAATCGAGTCAACTTCAAGTATAAATATCTCGGGTTCGGGATGGTAAAACTTGTTAAAATTGCACAGATTTTTGAGTAACGTATTAAATAACACGTATGCCAAATTTTAACCATTTCTTAATTCAACGATCCTGTGGGGGAACTACCAAAGGGAAAGTTTGTTACAGTCATTTTTATGAAATGGTCAAAATATTGAAAAGAAATTTAAAAAAAACGAAAAACATCTATTTTGTTAAAACATGAATAAAAAAAAGCTCAATTAACTACTTTTTGAGTTGGGTTCTTTTTTTTTTTTATAAAATTGAAAGCACTTTGAATGATGAAGAAAAAAATTGAGGGTTTGTAACGTCGAGAAGAAATATTTTCGAAAAATTGTTTTTTTTTCAACCCGTATGGCTCCTTAATGAAATTTTTAAATTCTGTCAAATCACCTTCGTGATCGACGTTGAAGAAAAAAAAATAAACACCTTTATCGATCGTCCGGTTGTTTTCCGTTCGCGAGGTCTTGTCGATTCGACGCGGGCTGCGCAGTTAAAGTCGCCAATGCGTGATAACCAACTCGATCGACTATTAAAATTGTACCAACTATCGAGCTAGATATTTCGTCATTAAGAGCGCCCTCATTTTATCGTGTATATATACAAATTTTTTTGCAACAGAATGCATTATTTATTCCAGTTGGAAAAATGTTTTATCGAAATTTAATTGATAAATAAAATATTGCATCACTGAGGCACCCTCAAAGACAAAACGAAAAATGAGAAATGTTTTTTAGGTGGGAAAATTCGATAAGAAAATCTCGACGTTATTTAATGGTGAATGAAAAAGAGATAAAAAGGCGAAAGACGCTGGGCCAAATATAAAAACTAGTAAATCTTGAGTGTTTTTATAAATATACGAAAATCTCGAGAAATTTATTTTTACGTATTTCCCCAAAGTCTAATTCTGTGATAAAGATTGTATTTCCGTAAAATTCCACAAACAGTTAATTACGCCCCGCTTGATGGTGTCGATAAGTAAATAAAAATCGTCCCGTTCTTTTTTCAGTAGAATCAAAAATCCAATCCAAAACACTTTTAGCTCCATTATTTTCATATTGATAAAATTCATATCAATTAATCACATTATTTGTTATAAAAAAAGTGAAAAGATTTTATACAGTTTTAATTCGCCAGAAATAATTTTTGACAATAATTTCTTCAACGTTTTTACTAAGTATATACTTTGACATTTCGAATACGCAAGAATCAGCAAAAAAATCGCTTTCGTGTCGAAATTAACGACGTTGCCAAATCACCAACGAATATTAAAATAAAAATGCGACGCGGAAAGAGCTGAACAAATTTGGACGAAACAAATTTCTTACCGATACTTTAACGCTGCTGGTTCGAATAAAATCGACGATTTTTCGTTCAATTTCTTATTATTTTTCATTCAGCAAACAAAAACAAAAAAAAACCGATGATAATCATTATAATTTCTTATTGTAAACGTTTTTCGTTACCTAGTCTGTCACGCTGTTTTTTAGACTTTTAGTTTTTTAGATTATTTTTCTCGGCTACCTTTTTTCCCTATGACGAAGTGTCTCCGGTTACCCGAGTTTCTCAGGTTTCTCCAGGGATCGGTTATTCCTCCAAAGTAGAGGAGAAACACGACCAGATTTCTCCCTTCGTCTGTCCCTCTCCCCCTTTTTCCTCTCTGATTCCAGAAAAGTCGACACGCCAGGTTAATCCGTCTCTTTTTTTGTAGTCTTTCCATCTTCTACTTTGTGGACCATGAAATCTATGCTTATTCGCTATTGAAACGAAAGAATTCTAAATATATTTGTTCCTGCCGTCTAGTCCTAAACCCTCCAAAGGGATAAAAAAAAATTTCAACACCATTTCCTACATAAAATTCAAATTCATAAGTTCATTATAAACGAATTAGAAATTAGATACATATAATTATAGATAAATCATGTTTAATAATTCGGAATTGTTCTTTAAAATTGGTTTTCCCGCACGAATATTGCTTGAAAAAATTTCTCACGAAGTTTGGAACGTGACAAATATGCTCAATGATTCACATAAGAACTTGTGCTTTCTCTAATCCTTCGGAGTCATCAGCAATCAGTTTTTTTTTTTATTACCTTTGTTTCAATAAAATAAAAAGAACATCTTTCCAAATCACGTATCGGTCAAGAGACGAGCTAGAGCTAACCTGATTGAGGGAAAGAAGAGAAGAGCCAAAAAAAAACGTCTAAAGAAAAAAAACCGAGAGAGTCTCTCCGGTCGAGTGACCGGTGGCGCCGCCGTTCAACTGCGCATCGGCATTGGATGAGAGAGCCTAGAGTTTGTGTAACATCGAGGACGTTAACCTTTTTTCGTGACTTCGCGGCCGAGTATTCCCAGAGTTTATATTTTACCTCTCTTTTTGGTACGAATTCTGACTTATGAAATGCTTCTGTGTATTCATAGTAATAATCTATTCTGTGTATCCATAGTAATAATACCTTATTGTTATATCATTAATCGTTATTATTTTTAATATTTATTATTGTATAATACCAATATTAATTTACATTGTATATATATTAATGGTTTTTTTATATTGTCGTATAATTGTTAAAATATATTATTTTATAAATTTTGTATATTCATAACAGTCTCCTATACCGATCGTTTGCAAATAATTGTTCGAACGGATTACGAGTGGTGATGAGAGTAACTTTTCGGAAGTTTTAAATATATACTATGTCGAAAAAAAATTCTACCTACGATTTACTTCAAATATAATAAATAATTATTTTATCCATTTATTAGAACGATTCTAGAATTCATTACATCATTCAATCCTCCAAAAAATGTATGATAATTCTATCTGAATAATACAGATTTGAAAATAAAGAGGTCACGAATCACGTTTCAGGGCTGGTTTTATTCCATCATTATCTCCTTCAGGTATCTCTTTTTCGGTACAAATAGCTCTGTCAGGCGGAAAGTGTCTTTTTTTGGGGCGGTATACATTATTCATTCTATGTAACGAATATCAATTGAGTTGTGAATAGCGTTTAAAGTGAAGATGCGGAGATAGCATCTTGGTTATTAGCCCTAGAACCCCACACTCTATTTTTTCCAACGTAAACCCTACACTATGGTAAATAATTACCCCAATCTTCTCTTTAGCATAAAATGTTCCTCGCATGCGATAATAAGGTTTAATTATATACCATTCTTTTCGTTTTTTGATAACGAAGAGAATGGTGTATGATAAAGTTGTATTTTGTAAATATTTAATAGTGAAAACTCTATAAAACCAAAGGAATGGTTTTAAAAAATTGATTCGGGAAGGAAATTTGACATTTTCGTGAGGTAATTACCCCGTTGTGAGGTTCTACGGTTAAAACTTGGGGCTAAAAATGAGCGATGTCGGATTTAATGTATTTTCGATGTTTTGGACGATTCGTCCTAAAGGTCATTTATCCTAATGAGACTATTGATACATTTCTATCTTCTAATAGTGTATCGTCATTAGTATGACGATCAATATTCATTTAAGGTATTCCTTTCGCGGAGGGCCGTATTTTTTGGGCGTATAAATAGGGCTCTCCATATTTGTTCATAAATTAGACTGGATTTTGTTTTAAAAAGTTATAACCAATTATTAATCCGAACTGTAAACATAAATCGCAAATTTCAGCTTAATCATGTAAATTATGAAAATTTTTGATATTTTTTGGAGAGCTACAAATGTCAACAGCCGCACTGTCAAAGGGAGAAGCTGGACTTAATGTACTTGGTTAAAAAAATAGTAACGTATGAGTGAAAATACGTATAAAGTACGCAGTGACATTGGTAAAAATGTGAGCCAATTTGTAACGGGCAAAAACAAGAATAGCGTTAAAAATGTTGTAAAAACTGCCGAAGATAACCTCTTGAACGTCGTGACTACAAAAAATCGGATGCTGATCACGTTGTTTTAAATTCTATCGTGAATATTTTTTTCAAACGTCCGGTGACTCTCTGTTTTTATCGTTGCAACGGAATCTTCAGAATTTGATTTAACCATAAGACAGTTTATATCAAACATCTGTATTTATTTGATATATGAATTATTAAATAGAAATGTGAGCAGCAGATCATCTCCATAAAGTGTCGTGTAAATTAGACGATTTTTAAAGTTATAATTCTTTTCTAAAGGTTAGGTAACTTGGCTCGATATTTTTCCAGTGGAATGGGATGTATTTTTACTTTTTTGTACAACAAGATTTGTTAAGGGGCCAGTCCACTTTGGAGCCACGAGAAAAAGGCTATTTTCGCGATTTTTTTTTGAGGATTTTATAAAAGATATGAATATAAAAGTTATTGGGCTTGATAAATAAAGTCTTGAAATACACAAAAAAAAAATTTTAATTCATTTTTATTCATTTTTAAGTACAAAAACTATAGTTTAACGTAACGCCTCAAAAATAGGTGGGCTAGGTAGCTCCATCACAACTCGGCAACGGCTTGTCTGAAACAAAAAAATCAAAGTCCATTAGATTCAGTATGACACCAGCTACAAAATGACCCTCGGATATAAAGTTTTATCAAAAAATAAAAAAATGGCAGATGAAAAACGAAAAAAAGTAAAAAAAAACGCGTTTTCTTCGTAGTTTTTCACAAAAAAAAAGAGTAAAAATCAAAATTTTAAAACCATCGAGGGTCATCTTGTTGCGAATCATGTTTACAATATGTGGTTCAAATTTCAAGAGAATCGGTTTATTAGTTTTAGAGACACGACAGAGCTAGATTTTGAAAACGTTGTTTCGAGAAAAACGCGTTTGAGCGCGCTATACGCTCAGGTAGACGAAATGAGGTCCTGACGTTCAGGTAAAAAAAAAAATACCTAGAGAGCTCGGATTTTCATAAAATTTTGACACAATATTTCTGAATGTATGTACTTTCGAAAACAGTAAAAAAATCGATTTTTTGAAATTTTCAAAGTGGACTGGCCCCTTAATTGTAAAAATTCGAGTTCACGAGAGGAATATCTCAAATGAGTATTTACTCAAGTATATATATGCGACGTATACAGAATCGAAAATAAAGTTGGTACACAAATGAATATACGACTCTTGATAGTATATAAAAAAAATATGTATTTTAATGAGTTTTCGTTTCATTGGAGGATTTTTAGTCTTTCATTCTATGAGAAGACAAAAGAGATACAGAGAGAAAATAAAAAGGAAAAATCTGAGAGACATTGACGAAGAAGAAGAAGAAGAACCCGATTGTCAGGTGTGCATCGTCGGATGAGCACCAACGGGACATTCCAGTCTCGCTTCCCGTAGAGGCATTCCAATCATTTATTTTCAAATATAAACTTATACACGAATTCAGCCAAAATTTATTCGGCGATTTATCTCCAGAATTTGGGACGTTCGTGTTGCAGATAATGAATAAAAATCAACGTTCGTCACGGCAAAATAAAAAATAAAAAATAATATTGCGTAAATAAATAATAAAAGGAAAAATGAAGAATTAAACACGGACAACTTTACAATCGATTATCGCGGGAAAATAAAAAAAATTTAAATGCTTATCGCGGCATATTGTAAAATAAAAAACTTGTCGATCCAGCGAAATAACTCGAGGTTTCAAATTACCGAGCAAAGCAAATCCCCGGTTCATGCTTGAATGAAAAAAGAGCCAAATGAAAAAGAAAAGAAACCAAATGCCTCATTAAAAAGAAAATGAAAATTTCTTTCTCAACTCCGAGAGAAATTTTTCGATTATGCGATCTCTTAAAAACAATAATAAAACAGCAATCGTCCTCGTGGGCGTCACCCAACCGAGTCAATCAAAGCTTAAAAACCTCGGCAAAAGTACTCTTTGATCATGAAAACGACGAACGACGAGTTATAATTTACCGAGAGATATTTTTAATTTTTTGAAATTATTATCCAATGTGCAGAAGAATTAATTGATTATTATTCATTTATCATTTCGTTTATTTTTATTTTGTCACTAAGCATTTCCTAATTCGATTGATTTTCGGCGGCAGATATTAATATTTTTTTACAAAATAATTATAAACATTGCGCTGTAATTAAATTGAATTTTTGAATATTAGTATTTGTTTTTTTTTTTTTAATGAAAAATGTAGTACAATAATTCATTGGCATTTGTATTGTTTTTTCTCATCGGCATTTCCTCCTTTTCGACACTGTTGCGCATATTTTTTTGCTTAATTGTTCGTCGTTCGCTTCCTGGAATATTTTAAGCTTCCTTACGGTGTTCGAATCATAAATACTACTCAACTCGACGATAAGATAAAAAAGAAAAACAGCAGTAGATTTTTATGTTCATGATGAGTTAAAGAAAAACAAAACCCACGAGTTCGTCAATGAAAAAAACGTTGGAATTGAATATTTATCGCTTGGAATAATGGAAAGTCAGCAGAAGGAAAGGGAGGTGAGAAAAAATGGAGCAGGAAAAAAATGGAGTCGAAAGTATTGCGTACAGCAAAACCGATCAGACGGCTTAGGCCGAAGATAGACTCGAGGGGAAGTCGAGTGTGGCGTCTTTGACCTTGGAGAACACGAGTTCCGCATTGCTGGAGCGTGGCTCGAGGGACGATTCGATCCTTCGAGCCATACAAATACCTTCGAGGTAGTGGTATCCCGTATATAATCTTAGAACAACTACATCTCTCCTTTTTGCTTTCACGCTTAGAAGCCATCAACTGTATTCCGTGAAAGTCTGCAGACTAGGAGAAAGAATAATTAATTAAATGACAATGGGGATTATTTTATACGATTTCCGATGGTCCCTGCGGACCCAGTTGCCAAGTGGCTCATGAATCCAAATTAATCAGCCATTTTGAATTGGTTTGTGTAGGTTTTGTCAAAGCAATGGGAGTTGATTGAGCTTAGGTGGGTGTTAGATCTGGATAAACTTGTTCCGGCTGGTTATCTCTTCGTATGCTTTCACTTACTATTCGGGAAATTCGAAACCTTGCTAATTTGGAACATGGGATCATTAATCAGAAGCCTTCATGAAGTTTTTTCTAGCTTATTATGGCTTTCCAGACCTGTAAGGTCTACGTCTGTAGTTTGGAACTCCAGCCAATCTCTTTCCCAGCCATAAAACGTATTCCCCCGAGTAATTAACGTAATAGGGTAACGTTGTGTGCTACCAGACAACTAAAAAGGCATTCGAACCGGCCAAGAATAGATGACCTTCAACTTGACCGTTCCCTCGGCCGGCACATTGCCCTCACATTCGTTCCCATTCTGCCCAGGGATTCACGATGTGTTAATTTCAAATGTTATGCTAGTAAACCAAAGGTGGACAGTTTATGCAGCGAGTAGAGTAAAGGTTCGTTGGCTTTATTTGTCTTTTACTCGCCGGTGAACGTTCACCGCTTGAAGGATCCTGCATCAACTATGCGGTAATACGCGTCTGGCTGTGTCTGGTTTATCAATAGGTATGTCCCTCTCGCTCTGGTTGCTCCCACCAAGTCGAGATTCCGTGCTGTGACGGGCGGCAACGTTGATCGGCGGGAGCCTAGTTTGGGTAAAGCGAAAGGTCGTTGATCTCTCTGGCTGGCTCGATAGCAGCACGCTGTTTCATTCCTTGGGATCCTTTCAACGGATAAAAGCCTACATTCCTATTACTTTCATATTATAATGATTCGCAAACTTTATTATTACCATAATTATACAAAAAAAAAGAAAACTTTTGGATGAGTTTATAACGCCTCCTGTCCAACCGATCATAGTTATTTACTTAATTCTTCGTGAATCAATAAGCCTCTGAATAATCAGTCAAAACTTACTATTGTTGTTCAGGCACTTGTACAGGATGTCTTGATGGCGACGAGGGAAGAAGAATGGGGAAACGTGCTATGCCTACGAGAAAAAGGCACCTTAGGGGTCGTCCTCCGTGATCGGTTGATGACCGATGCTGCTTTGGGTGGCACCAGACCCATCAAGTCCGAACACAGCTACAGCCTGTTGGCTTGTAGTCCACCGGCTAGCCCTGTTACTTCTGAAACTAGCCGGCACACTCCACATTCCGTTTCCATCGAAGGATTCACAGGGTCGACATGTTCCTCCAGCACGATTAACTCCACTAACAACATGGCTGATCATCACAAAAGCCTAGAGCTTCGCAGTCGAATCGATGGTAAGATTTAGGAATTTTTGTTTTAAACAATTTAGAGTCCTTATATAATAGAATATTACTAAACATGACTTGAGTCATTCAGACATTCGAATCTGTTAAGATATCTCATTGTTGCTCATTCAGATATGGAGGAAGAATGTTATCCCGCAATATCAATGGGAACTGCCTCGGGACGTCCTTGTTCATCACCATCCCCGGCCCAGTCTTCCTCCGGCCCAATCGGCCTGGTAGCCCCGAGACTGCAATCAATGATGGAAGAGAATGACTCCATCGACATAAAGGGTGAACCTTTAAGTGCCCCCAACAGTCCAAGTGAATCGGTAGTCTCTTGCCGATTAGTGGACGATAAAACTACTATAACCGTTGTTGCTCCCCACAGTCTACACGTTACCAGGAATCATCTGATGCAGCAGACAAGCGACAGTGAGGATGACCAGGAAGAGTATTATCAGGTGATTATTAGAGATAATAAAGTTCGAGCTTTATTAAAATTCGTATCGGTCCAGGAATCTAAGAAACGATGTGCTGTATTTATAACAGAGCATGGAATTGGATGATTTCGATGTAAAATGTGAAGGGAGCGAAGCCAGTGTTGATGGATCGCGACAAGGGCTTCCACCGACACCTCCAAGCAGTGCCAGCTCAGACAGCGAAGGCACAGCTTCCGCTTCATGTTCACCGGAACGCCGCGAAAGCTCTTCTGGTCACGTACAAAATCTTCGAGGTCTACTTGCACCAAGACTCTACGTCACTAATGGAAATCACACTCATGCTACCAGACAACCCATACATACTTCGCTAATATCATGCCAACCGGTAAGGAAATAAACTGCAATAGTAGCATATCAATTTTCGTCACAAGTGATGAACTTCAAATCTTTAACTTCGAAATCATTGCAGAAAGGATCGACGGGAATTCTGACCCTTACGGATGAGGAGAAAAGGACCCTCATTGCCGAAGGTTATCCCATTCCAACGAAATTACCACTCACCAAACAAGAGGAGAAGTCCTTGAAAAAAGTTCGTAGGAAAATCAAGAATAAGGTGAGTTCGGAAAAATCAGTTTTCGAATTGAAAATATTTTGATATGTATTTTTATTTAAATTGCGATATCCCGATTTTTTCTGAGACATAATAAAGTTTACCTTGCTGACCTCTGTCGTAGATATCCGCCCAAGAGTCGAGAAGAAAGAAGAAGGAATACATGGACGGTCTTGAGAGGCGAGTTACGACATTGACCAATGAGAACTCATCCTACAGGGATCGCCTCTCGACTCTAGAAGACGCTAATCGTGAGCTCATCCTCGAACTCCAACGCCTGCAGTCTCTCCTCGAATCACAGTCTTCCTAAATACTTTTTTTTTATTAAAGAATCATTTATCAGCGCGTTTAAATCATTCCCTGCTGCTAAAGGAAGTCCCGAGAGTCTTCCCTGTCAACGTCGTATTTAAGCCGAGCAACCACTTTAGGAGATCGAAAATTAGATGATTTTTTGGATTTTTTTTATTGTGAAAAAAAAACGGAAATTTCCGCAACTCCGACAATAATTTATTCATATTTTCATACATTTCTGGTAATTTTTTCAAGTTATTTCATTTATTAATTAAGGTGTAGTCCGCTGTGTCCCTTGGCGTGTCCTCATCGTCGTTGTCGATTTGCAGGAATTGTGCAGCTCGCAATTCGCATCTGAAATAGTCCAACAAATTTTTATACATTCTTGAAATGTTTTTTAAGAACATGAACCTAAATTTTGAAAAAAAAATCGAGAATTGAATATTGGAACGTGTTTGAAAAAAAAATGATCGATTTTTAGCATTTTTCCCCCGGCATTTTGCAATAATAAATATGTTTTAAACAATCTAATCTTTCCAACTTTGGATTCATGTTTTAATAAATTATATTATGTAAACGTGTTCCAAATTTGTAGATGATCCATCAATTAGTTTTTGAGTTATGATTCCCGCAAATTGAAAAAATGTCGTTTCGAGAAAAACACGTTTAAAGTTTGAGCGCGCTTGGGAGTCGAGCAAACAGTCTTTATCATTTATATACATACCGTTAGAAGGAATCCGAATATCGTTTTTAAATCTTCAGGGTGTATTCTTAAGATATTTCGCTAATGATTTATGAAATGAAAAAAAAAATTGATTTTTTGAAGCATTTAAAGTGGTTGCTCGCGCAGCGAATTTTGATATTTCTGACTTTTTATTTTAGTGATAAATTATAAATTCAAGCCGGGAATCATCTGTAAGGAAGCTTCGTCGAATTAATTATTTAAAAATGCGTACCTACAGCGGCTCGGTGCATTTACAGAGCGTTTCTGCTTTGGAAACAAAAAAAATTGTTGAATATTTAACAAAAATACATGCTTTCGGGACACCCTGAAATAGAAGCCCTGTCAGTGAAATTTCATGGCTTACGCCACGTTGATAGCTTCGAAATATATCATTTAAAATCTGTACTAAAAGCCGGCTCAAAATTACAATTCGAAAACGTGCCTCCAAGCTCTCGTTTCGCGTTTACCATAGAAATAACACGGAGTTTTGCTGACACTTGTGTTAATAAAAACTTTTTGACAGTTTTATTGCAGAAATAGTTATATACAACGAGGTCCAAAACAAATGGAAGAAAATCACGTTTTTTGGCTTATTAGAAAATTCGCTGCTCCGAAAATTTGACCGAATTGAAAAAACCAAAAAATTAGCTCGTAGCAAAGTTTCACAGCTCTCGAATGGGATTTGTTGCATTCAAAATAACTGATCGGTCCAATTTTTAGAGCGGTTGAAAAAAATCATTGTGTTCCACTCGTTATGAACGTGACTAAATATATGCATCGTGACAACGATTCGCTCTTGTTCAAAGTGTCAATAATCTCCGAGGATAATTCGTTCGAAAATTGGTCACGTTACTATTTGACCGTTTGCCAATGAATTTCAACGACTGAATGAATTTATCGAATTCGTCCAATGGCTGATAATCCTTATGGTACTTTATGCTTAAATTTATAAAAGATAAAAGTGAAGGCTTCGAGATATGTATACATATATTTTTGTTTCGACAGAGTTATATTTAAACGAGAAATCGTTAAATTTCAGAATTATCTATCTAAAGTTTTTTAGTATTTATAGGAGAATTGTACAAATTTTATAACGACACACCGTGTCATTGAACTTTCCACTGGAGTCCACTAATGTCTTACATTTATACAGATATATATCATTCCTCGATCGAAAGTCAAAAATTATTTTTCAATCTTCCTATTCAATGGATAAATCATTGTACGAGGCATTCCATTCCAACTTGATCTATGTTTTCCCTGTTGCATCTTCAATTTTTGATGGAATCAATGTTGTTTTTATTTTGTGGAGAGAATCTCCAGCATCTCTGAGACTATTTTCCAATTAAGAGAAAACTCAATGTAAATTAAGAAAAAAAAAAAACATAGATGAAAAAAATTGATACTCGACAATTTTGCGAGCTTGGATTAAAACAAATATCGTTACAAAAGTTTGTGGATGATGCGGCTGAGAAGTAGATCGAGTCGGTTTCCAAACTTCCTGAATTTTATTGAATAATGTTATTGCGAGTGAATTTATAGTAATTAGAAGAGTAATTTTTTTCTTTATTTACGCCAGAAACTTGGGGAAAAACGTTTTTTTTTTTTTTTTTTGGAGATCATTATAATTATGTTTCGACCAAAACTTTGTATGTTCTTGATACAAATTAATTACGAATATTTTTATGAAATTATTAATTAGTAATAATATATTAATTAGTACAACGTGCAACGATCAGCGAGCAATATGTCGAGCGAAAATGAGTCCATGCTCTCAAATTGCTCGCTATCCTTCGATCCGTCCACGAAAGGTGATCGGATCTCCCATTTATTGAATTTATATGTGTGTATATATACGTATATTAAGCGTTTCGTGTCAAATTTGTTTCAGCTTCGATCAATTTTAAATTCGGCAATTTTTTTTTTCATACCACTGATATAAAAAAAACCGTCCTCTATATTTTTCTGTTATCCATATTTAATATTCTTTCGTAGCTGGAAAATTATTGAATAATTACAAATTACAAAATTTTTATTTGGTGCTATTTTCAGGAAAAAAAACTCGATTTTGAAAATTATTTTTTTATTTTAAATGAGAATGCACCATTTAAAGTATCGAACAAAAATCTGGGTCATTTTATAGTCATGTTAATGCATGTTGTAGAAAGAGAAGACAGTCAATTGAAAAAATTGATCGGCGCGATTTGACGTGAAAAATCTCGTATATATTGTTGTTTCTATAATTTTTTGCACTATAGGTGCGGGAATATGTGCAATTTTTCAATTAATCGCCTGAACGAGTTATTCTCGAATATTTTTTTTTTGTTTTTATTTTTTTTTATTTTTATTTTTCGAGGAAAACAAAAATAGTTCGTGGTTTATTTAGTTTCGGAACATTTTTTTGCCGAATAATGGTTCTATTAACTTTTTCATCGTTTTTAAAGAAAGCTGGGAATATCGATGAGTTCTTGAACCCGCTCAAAATTCGAAGATCCTAATGAAGATACGCACTCAAAACAAAATTTGTTGAGATAGCCGATTATTTTGTTGAATATGGCGAACAAAATATTATTGGAATTACAACAAATTTTTTGATACTTCAACAGTATATTTCGTTGAGATGTTGATGTTTTGAATAAATGGTATAAATTTGAGAACGATCGGTTCAACCATTTTTGAGAATTCTTTGACATCGATCAAAAAACGTGGTTTCGAGAAAAACGCGGCTGCCGCTTGGCTACCTGCTGTGCGCGGTTGGAAACGGCTTCACTTAAATCCGCATATCTCTGAAATTAATCGTCGGATCGGGTCTGCAATTTTCAGGGAATACTTTCGAGATGTTCTGCTTTCAGAAACTGAGGCAAACTAAAAATCGATTTTTTTTTAAATTCTGAACTCCAATGAATCCTTAACGAAAAACGCCACAGTCCTCGTCACGTTTTTATCGAGTGTGCCTAGTAAAATAGTTATAAAATAAATATAATTATTGTAAATAATAGAAATGAAGAGAAATAAATTTATGTATGCGAATACAAATCTACTATAATATTATAGAAATATAGATAGGTATATATATTTGATGGAAATTTTGATCGAGTGAGGATAGAGGGTTCAATTAAACCAACCCTCAAGAAGGGCTGAATAAGGGTTGGGGTTAAAAAAAAAAAACAAAGCTTAACTTAATTAGTTACAAATCGACCAGAATTTTTTCTCAGAGATGAAAAGTCACTGATTTCCATAGTGTACGAGTGTGTTGTATGACAATAATGAATAAACATGTGTGTGACCTAATAAGTGATTTTCATTTGTATACATCCAGAGCAAAGACGTCGATGTTGTTTTTCAGCCGAAGATGCCATTTAGTTACGATGCTCCTAGTTACGATTCCTTCATCTTCCACTCCTGAAATTCCTTTCGATTCCGCCGGAATTGTTTACTCATCACCCTGTCGATCTCGACATTTGTTCCACGATCGAATTTTCCTAGCTGTCCTTAAGGTACGATAACGAGGAGATTGAATTGATGATAAATTAAATTACCGTTTTCATGAGTTATAGAAGGGTGCGATATATTGAGCGATGGTTTTGAATAGTGTACAGATATTCTTACTAACACCCTTCGAATTAATTCACGATGAATATTTGAAAATGTGAACCAAAAGAAAACTCTAAATTTCAATTGGGAATAGTGCCTGTAAGCAGTTTTTTTTTTTAAATTAATTAATAAAAATCATGTTAGTTGATAATGATTATTTATTTATTATCAGAGAGTCAAGTTAAATCACAATTTTGATCAATCTAACGCAACTTCCTCGATCCCTGATTCCTCGCGAATTCGACTCTCAAGCACGTTCAGACTCACTGGTGAATCGATATCGATTATTTTCTCCTCGGCAATCGATTTCTCCAACGTCATTTCACGTTTCGATCGATAGAGTGGATTTTTGAATCTTTTGGACGAACCCGGACGATCGAGATCGTCGTCGTCGTCGAGACTTTCCTCGATTGCTGGTAAAACACCCTCGTCGATTGTTACATCACCCTCTGGAATGTTCTCAAAGCGAGCAAAACCAAAAAAAGCTCTCGAATTTGGTGCCACTTCCGGTGTTCCGACTACTCGAATTGACGACCAAGCTTCTCGCCATCCGGACTGCAATCTGTAATTAATAATGTTATATTTGAATTGTTCATGAATTTTCGGTATGGGGAAAGCTGCTTTGGAAGAGAGGACGTTTGAGGTTCGCCCCGCTAGATGGCTTCCAGCGAAGTGTTTCTCGCAAGCGCAGTAAGAAGCAAGAGAGTCTATAACAGTTTCTCCTATTTCTTATTTTCAGTTTTTCTTAACGGGTAAAATCACTGTAGAATTTTCGAAAAATCGATTGTTTTTTATTGGCTTAAAATATACTTTGAACCCTCTTGAATATGAGGCAAAAAGTTTTATAAAAAAAAAATTTCATTGAAATTTCGGACTAACGAATTTTTCATTTTTTTCATTTCAGTACCACGTTTCAAAACTTTAAACGCGTTTTTCTCGAAACACGATTTTTCCAAATGGCACGCAGCATAACTCCAACAATTTTCATTATTTTCATTTGAATTTTTGACAATATCTTAAAAATAATATTTCGAAGTGAAATACGTACGGAATTTTCGATAAGTTCATTCACACATTTTTTATCAACAAATAATTACTCCTTTTTTCTGTCGAAAATTGAACCTCTTCATTCAAACACTCGCCAATAATACAAAAATGAATATTTTCAAAATCCCCCACGTACTTCACTAGCTGTAAGGGTCCAGATTAAGTATTTTTTTTAATTCCAGATCAACAATTGCACCAGTTACACTGCCTGCCGTAGAGCGCCTCGAATTCAACAAGACTCGCGGGAATGGCTCTGGTGTCGTCATTTTTAAATATTTTTCAATCATAATTTTTTGTTGTACAGTTAAATATATGCTCAATAACTCTCCCAAATATTATTATTCTATTACCTTTCCTTCTACCCGAAAAAAATTGTCGAAAAAAGGCATTTTTTGAGGCCGTTACAGTGGTTTTAGCTCTTAACCCATTATTACGTTACAAAGTGCCGAGCATTTTACGCGTGTTTATGTTTTAGTTAAATTGAATAAACTTTTCAATTTCTATGGTTTCCGGTTTAACTATAGCGTAGCGTTGTCAGGGTTATCTTTTCATAGATATTTAGAAAATGGTGCGTAAGGTAAAAGAGACGGGAAATGGCGTCACGACGTCAGAAATAATTGAATTCAGTTATAACAGTAGAACTTCGGCTGTACCACCTGTTAGGTGTTCGTCAAAATTATGCATAACGAGGAGATTTCATAGCTTCCTGAGAACATGGTATAATATTGCCGAGTATTCTGGAATCCCTGCTTGGAGAAGGAACATTTAATGGTGAGGCCATTCTGGACAGTAGAACGGGGTGATTTTAACTTTCCCTCTCGACAATTTTCCTCGAGTTCCTATTGTCGCCGTAAGTGTGAGTAAAACCAACCGTTGCCTCGATTCTCCTCCCAGTGAAATAATAAACTGTTTGCTACCGGGCCTGGGGAGCGGTGCTAATTAAATGGTACAACGACTGGACTATTGTTTCTGAGAGAGCCTGAAAAGCCCTCACGCTCGTCAACGTGTTTCGTGAGTAAACGCTATGAGTTTCGATCTCGAGAAACGGTTAAAACTGACGCTGCTCTCCCAAAGGGTCTCACGGAAAGTAGTGAAATTATTCTTGACTGAATCAAGACGTTAAATGACTGAAAAAGAGTTACAATTATCCCGGCACAGGCTGCTGCATGCAGCACTAATCGTATTAGTGTTTGTACTCCTAAATATTCACAAAAATAATTATTCCAATACTTCGAGGAAAAGCCAGAAAAAATCTTAAGGTTGGCCCAAAATGATTCATAAATTGAGGCATCTATTCGAGTATATCTTCCATAAAGGTTAGAACTCCCGATTTTTTGTTGACTTTAATGATCGATGGAAAAATTTGAAATAATTCTCCGACATTCTTCACACTCTACATTGTCTAAAAAAAAATTATGAAGGTAATCGATCATTTGATTGTGCACAAAATATTTTCTCAAATAGCAAATCTACTCAAATGCATATATTGTGGTTCGTATACGTACTTGAATTACTTTTACCTCTCAGCAGTTAAGTATACGTATAGAAAGGTATGCATATGCGGTCGAGAGAGCTACCTAGGGAGTGATAATAGTCAGAGAGACTACGTGGAAAAGCCAATAATAGGCAGACGTAGATTGGCCAAGTGGATGTCATGACAACTGCTATCTCTCTCATTCTCTCTCGTTCAATTCACCATGAGTTCAAGTGGTGTAACGAAAATATTAAGTCCAAGCTCACGTATGTGTCGATGGTAATGGCTCTTGAATGAACATGCTTGCAACAGACCGAGAAAATTGGAAGTATATTGAAAATAAAGGAAAAAAAAAAACAATATTGAAAACTGCATCGTAATAGCAAAGTTGGTGGTCGTTGGATGTTTTTCCTCTGGGAAACAGCACTTGATTCTCGTTAAATTCTCATCTCGAGACTCCATTGGAAACACGTGAAAGCAAATAACTTGGGGTTGCACGTTTCACTAGTATTATTAGTA
Organism: Rhimphoctona megacephalus; assembly: GCA_963989365.1. Taxonomy (NCBI): domain Eukaryota; kingdom Metazoa; phylum Arthropoda; class Insecta; order Hymenoptera; family Ichneumonidae; genus Rhimphoctona; species Rhimphoctona megacephalus. The sequence goes on from OZ022415.1 coordinate 28,277,259, forward strand.
TAAAAACGTTTTTTTCGTAATGCTTAAAAAACCTAACAATTATTATTTTTGGATTACATATACTAAAATTAAAAATGTATTGGGAAAACTTACTGCGAGTATGAGTAACCGAAGTAGGGAAATGCAGCAAGCATAATGAGCACCAGAATTACGGGAATTCCCAGCATGGGTCCGAGTATCATGCTTAAAGATGAATCTTTCCGTGCAGCGCCACTTGTCATGCTTAAGACATTGTTACCGTTAGCTGAAATGAGTGAAAAAAAATTAAGTTTAGAAAAAATTGCAAGGCTTTAACGAGTGAAACCAGTTTAGGAGGCCGAGATTTTGGTGTTTTTCGTGAATTTTTTTTAACAGGGAAGGAATAATCAAAATTTGTTTAAACTTGGAGGATATTTTATTCATGTTTTGAAGTACACTTTGTAATTTTTTCAAGTCATTTCCGCCGGAAATAGTGGAGTTAGAAGATGCTGTCCATGGACGACTTTTTTTCAACTGGTGGGCATTCTAGCTCAAAAAGTTATTGACCAATCGTTCTGAAAATTTGTGTGAATATTCTTTATTCAATTACAATCTATATGAACCTAACTCTGGGATGATATTATTATTAAAAATATATTTTTTAATGCAAAAAAGGTGAAAAAACATGGTATAAAAACATGACATTGTGTTCAGACACCTCAAAAACATGCAATTTTCAACTTTTTTCATCACAATTAGGTTCATATTCTTAGGAAATATGTTGTTGACAAAAAAAGAAAATTGTAATGATTACAGATAAAAATTGTGACTTCAGGAATGCCCACCAGCAAAAAACTCGGATGGCGATCGTCCATGGACAGCAGCTTCTAACTCCACTATTTCCGGCGGAAATGACTTGAAAAAATTACAAAGTATACTTCAAAACATGAATAAAATATCCTCCAAGTTTAAACAAATTCTGATTATTCCTTCCCTGTTAAAAAAAATTCACGAAAAACACCAAAATTTCGGCCTCCTAAACTGGTTTTTCCCGTTAACGATCTCGAACAGCTTTTATTCTGTCAATTTCCCATCCGCCTGGCTCAAATCGCATCGATTCTTTACTTTACGGAATGGATAAATTACAAAATCTGAAAGAGAAAAGTTCTTATCCACTTTTTTTTCAAGACTAATTATTATTGATATATTTATTAAATCAGCGATAGCTAATGCAGTGCCATGGGGACGAGGTGATCTCGTCTCTTGTCCTTGTCACTATCACTTATTAATTAACGTCTCGGCAATGGTACGTCGTAGAAAAAAATGGCACGGGACTTTTGTCTGCAGAATTTCATACTCTGTATGAAATTCCGAATTGCTATCTTCACTTTTAGGACACCCTGTATCGTACGAGAACACGGAAGAAAAAAAGTATGCAAACCTATCAATACATCGGAGAGAATGTCAACGGCTTCCTGGCTATTTATTCCGTTGTACGCTCCTTTCTCAGCTACCAAGACTTCAGTGTTGCCGTCCCACATTTTTCTAATGTGCCACGATATAACATCACGATAATTTTCCAAAGCCTTGTTCACCCAACCCTCAAACTTACGCAAGGAAACCTTGTTCAACAGAGCCACTCTACCCCCACAATAATCGCAGCAGTTACCCTCCACCTGCAATTACTCGTTGATCAATGTTTTATTCTTTTCAATATTTAGTTACAAGCGAAGAAATATTTTTTAAGTTTATGGTAGTTGGTAGTTATCTGATTATCATTATGTTTTTTTTTATTTTTATTTTTTATGTCTAGTTGAATGGAAAAAATTCTTTCTTAATTTATCTGCTATTTTTTTTTTAAACACTAACCCTGAGTGGATATTCGCATGCGGTAAAACCACATTTTTGAGCCTCCCACATGTAATTGCACACTTCTTCCGCAACTGTTTCATCCTGACCACTGTGACACGTGCAGTCGTTGCAAATCTGTAGCATAGACGGTGCATACCTATTGTCCAATCAATAAAAGGATACATTTATTAAAAAATTAAATAAACATGTTTTTATTCGGGTAGTTTAATTGAATAAAGTTAATAATTTCGAAAGAATAATTAAGCTTTTTTGTTTTATTTTATAGTTTCTTCGTACACCCTTTTTGGATTTTCACGATCCTATTTCATCATATTTACCCCACTCAGGAAAACTGTGGTAAATTTGTGCCAATCCAGTCGGCTATATTTTTATTGAGTTTAAGTTGGTTAATACCATTAGAAACTCAAAAAAACTGCCTCTCGTTCAGAGTGAGCGCGAGCTGGTGCATGCATGAGCAAACGGATACCCATCCAAATACTACAAATTCAAAGCGAAGAAAATTCGGGCTTCGCTCGAAGCTTGCCTTGGCTTAGAAAGTTGCGAAACCACGTATTAGTACGCGCACCCGACGCTGTCAGTTAATTGAGACATTTAATTATAGCAAATAGATTTTTATCATTACTAACAAAAACAGCATTATATAACTGATATTTTTTAATGCCCGATTTTTTTACAATTATAAATAATTGGATTTTAAATTATATTAAGATAATCATAATTTTCTTTTCATATCGTACTGCAATACTTATTTTTTTATATTTTTTAATTATTCCTGCATGAACCGTTTGCAGGTTTTTACGAGGCCATCCCATCGCTTTAATTTCATTTCGCTAATTTCCATGTTCCTGTCAGAACCTTCAAGAGGTTGCCAACAGCCACTCTTTCCTAATGCAATTTCCTAATGCTCTTTCCTGCACGAAAACCCAGGAAAACTGTGGAAAACTCGGTCGATACATGTGGCTATATTTTAACTGAGTTTCAATTGTTTAACGGTATCCGAAATTCAGAAAAACTGCCTCCCGCTCAGCGATTGATGCGCGAGTCGGTGCATGGCTAAGCCGTCACCCAATCAAGTATTGAACTCGCCCGATGCTGCTTCATTTAGGAGATCAGCGGAGCCACACACCGACCCCGCACTCATCACTGTCATTTTACACTGCAACGTAATGTATTTTAAAAAATATAAATGTATTAAGGGGCGCAACCACTTTAGATGCTTCAAAAAATCAATTTTTTTTTTAAATCATAAATCATTAGCAAAATATCTTAAGAATACACCCTGAAAATTTAAAAACGATATTCGGATTCCTTCTAACGGTATGTATAGAAATGATAAAGACTCTCCGCTCGACTCTCAAGCGCGCTCAAACTTTAAACGTGTTTTTCTCGAAACGCCATTTTTTCAATTTGCAGGAATCATAACTCAAGAACTAATTGATGGCTCATCTTCAAATTTGGAACACGTTTTTTTCAATTTGTGGGAATCATAACTCAAAAACTAATTGATGGATCATCTTCAAATTTGGAAGACTTTTACATAATATAATTTATTAAAACATGAACCCAAAGCTGGAAAGATTAGATTGTTTAAAACATATTTATTATTGCAAAATGCCGGGGGAAAAAAATGCTAAAAATCAATAATTTTTTTTCAAACACGTTCTAACATTTAATTCTCGATTTTTTTTTCAAAATTTAGGTTCATGTTCTTAAAAAATATCTCAAAAATGTATCAAAATTTGTTGGACTATTTGAGATGCGAATTGCGAGCTGCACAATTCCCGCAAATCGACAACGACGATGAGGATACGCCAAGGGACACAGCGGATTACACCTTAATTAATGCATGAAATAACTTGAAAAAATTACCAGAGCTGTATGAAAATATGAATAAATTACTGTCAGAGTTGCGAAAATTTCCGTTCTTTTCACAATGAAAAAAAATCCAAAACATCATCTAATTTTCGGTCTCCTAAAGTGGTTGCTCCCCTTAAAATCGCCATTAAATCTGTTTTTGCTTTCAGCTGGTTTTTGCAGTTTTTTCGCATTGTGTTCTTTTTAGGTGTTTGAGGTAAGAAAAATATTTGTTTATTTACGTGACGGTTAAACGGGTTTCGATAAATTCTCGCGATCCGCTGTTGAGTTGTTTCCATTCCCAACGATCGAGAGTCGTTGTTTCATCAGCGATCCTCACGGCTTGGACATGGACATCAACCGCCGGTAACGCTACACTCAATGCACGTTTTTTGCTTGGCAGAACAACGATATCATTGTCACAGGGAATCCTCTCGGTATGAGGTGTCGCGGACGTGTAACCATCCCAATTGTCAGGATCGATCCACATGTAAATGCCTTTTTTCGACCATTGAACGTTTTTCAATATTTTTTTCGATCCAGAGAACTAAAATTGTACCATATGATTAAAAAATAATTAAGAACTAATTGAGCACATATTTTTCAAACTTTTTAATTCACTATAAACGTGCAAGTTTTTTTTTCCAATGTGCAAAAAATTCATTTGAACTCATCGAGGATTTGTTAAAATTGTGAAATATCAGTAGAAAATTATAGACAATGCATAAAATATGTAATAACATTATATTAGTACGATATTATTCAAATTTGCTACCATTGGTTGAAAATAAAGTGAAAATATACTGGGTGTTCCATAAACAGTGAATCAAACTTTGAGGGATGATAGCTTGGGTCATGATCTATCAGAATATCAAAACATGACCCCAGTGACAGTCTCACCGTTTTCGAGTTATTTGGATTTTTTTAAAATTTTCGAAAATTTCTACTGTGTGTCAGTTTTTTTGCTGGCGTTTAAACAGATGACCGTTGATTGTATTTTTTTTTTTTTTTATATATGCCCGATTAGTTGCTTCATTCGACCCACAACTTTCAAAAATAAATAGGGATGTCAAGAAAAAAAGCAATTTTTGTACCCTTCCAAAATTTCATGGTTCAACTTAAACCTTCTGCCATAAAATCAGATTGTACTGAACTTGCAATGGCACGGCACCCTAAGAAAGTTGCCCATTCAATGGAGATGCCACGACGGGGCAACAATTCCGAATATTTTCGACAGAGTATGAGATGTTGCTATTTTTATTCAAAAGAGGCTGATTCTCATGAAATTACAAAGTCTAAATCAAAAAGCAAAACAAAGTTCTGGTCCAAAGCATAAAAAAGGCCGCCACTGAGTGCCGACAATGAAAAACGGCAGTTCTCACATGACAGAAAAAAAAGCAAGTAGATTTAGCTTTAATTTATGTAATCTGTAATTTTTTGAGAATAAGCCTCCTCTTTTGAATAAAAATGGCAATAACTCGTTTTCTATCGAAAAAAATCGGAAGTGTTACACCGCCTTGAAATCTTCATTGAATGGGCAACTTTTTGCAGTACCGTGCCACTGCAAGTCCAGTACAATTTGATTTCATGACAGAAGGTTTAAGTTGAGTCATGAAATTTGGGAAGGGTATAAAAGTTGATTTTTTTTTGGAAAATACCTATTTATTTTTGAATAATTATGTTGTACATCCAGTGAGGCAAATAATCGAGCGTATTAAAAAAAATTACAAAAACGGTCATCTGTGTAAACGGCATAAAAAAAAAAAAAATAAAACAAAGTAATGATTTTCGAAAATTTCAAAAAAGTCCAAATAACTCGAAAATGGTGAAACTTTCACTAGGGTCATGTTTTGATATTCTGATAGGTCATGACCCAAGCTATCGTCCCTCAAAGTTTGTTTCACTATTTATGGGACTCTGTATAACAAAAATAATGAAAAGTGTATTATCGTTGAATAAAAAAAATTGAAATTGCAATTAAGATCTACCAGATATTGCTGTCAACATTTTTTTTTTTTTGAACTTGCCATTAAAATTCCATTCAGTCCAAGACTCAAGGATCCTTCCCTGGGCAAATATATTTCAGCAACTTCGAGTTTACCGGTGTTCGGTAGACCAACCGTGTGCCAAGTATCCTCGGGGAAAATGGCGCGACTGTCAGCATCGGGCAAAAGACCACCGATCCAATTACTTTTAGTTTGCCACTCGAGATCGGGCAGCCAGTGTTTTTCAATGCCGAGGATAATTTGTGATGTCACGAGGAGAAGAAATATTCCCATTAAGTATTTTTCTGAATCAGCCATTGTGTGTTTATTTTTTAAACTTAAAAAACTCTAATTAATGGTTGAAAATATTATTCAAAAATCAAAACATTGACAATTGTTGATTTAATGACAAGAAATATTTTTTATTGCAACTTTTTGATCGATGATAAATTTTCACACTTTATTTCTGAATCAACTCAGTACATTATTTCTCTAGATGTGTTTCCACTTTCAAATGTTTATATGAATCATTTCTAAAAAAAATGATGTTTTTTTTTTTTTAATAATCCTTTAATGGCGTAAAAACTTCTTTATTATTTTAATATTTTGGCTTGAAGTCTCGCAACAGACTGAAATAATATAGAGATTTGGTGGGCGTTCTCCAACTGTCGAGGGATTTCCCAGAGGGATTTCTACGATGCCATGTGTACCGTCCGTATTGCCTTACATCGTACATGCATTAAATACTAAATTGGAAATGAAAAATCGAAACTCATAAATATCGAACGAATACGAATATACGTAGTCTGATTTCGATATCCATAAAAAAAAATATAAAAAAATCCTGCTTCAAAGATTTATCCTGATGTAAATTGGCCGTTTTTATCATCGATTACGATTTATTTAAATTGAAACAACCAATAAAAAAAAAGTACGTATACATATGACGTTTGTGATCGTGCCTTTTATTTCCATTTTTTGTTCCAGAGTTCGACATTGGGGTTTGAAATTGCACTTCGCGAAATGGGAGTCCACATAGTATATTTTAACATTATTATTATTATTATTATTATTATTATTATTATTATTATTATACATCATCGAAATTCACAGGGTTCGTATATGTTTATTTTTTTTTTAAGTTCATAAATATATAGTGGTATACAGATATAATAAAATCTCCCCTTTATATTTGCAGACAGTATTTTTAATTAACACACATCGATGAGAGATAAATACAGATATATTGACCCGCAGTTTTTTTTTTGGGTTGGGATAGTTAATCGATCAATTGATCGGAGGGTTGTAGGTACAGGGGTGCAACAGTGAGTCGTGCAAAGATTTTTTTCTTAATTTTTGGTTTTTTTTCTTTTTAATATTCTCGAGAAAATACTGTGAAATTCAGAATATTTTTTATTCTCATTTTTCGTTTGAACAAGGAGCAGGGATTTTCCTGGCGATATATTTAGTCCATCTATCCCAAGTCACTATTTTACGAGTCCTGGTGGCTGAAAAAAAATAATTTTTCAACGCTAACGTGGTGAAAAAAAATCTTTATGAGCCAACAAAAATTCCATAGACAAAATACTCTCAACAATAAATTATTTGAAAAATGTTCAACAATATAAGAAAATGATAAGTACAAAAGCAGTTTCATATCACGAAATCTATCCTACTGATTTTTTTCACAATTGTCTGAGAGCCTCATTTAGGGGTTCAGAGCGTTTTGTAATAATTCCCAAAGAGGTAGAAATATTATAATAAAATACAACAAGGTAAATTTCGTCGCTACGAACAATTTGACTCTATATGATTTCTACGTGCGACCCATTATAAGCCGAAAAAATAATAAAGAACAAAGTGGAAACGCGAATAAATTAATTTTGACACGAGAATTAATTTTATTTTGTTTTACAATTATTTTATTCATTTATTTTCGAACACCCTAATGGTTATGTTTTATTTATAAATTGCGTTAACTGAAAATATTGGCGAGGACGAGAAATCGAGAGTTTTCGTTGAAACACACGAAGGAGAGAGGGTTAAAGGTGTCAAGCTTAAATCATTAATCGTTATTATTTTTTATTTCTATTTTTTATGTTCAAAAATTGTTGTTTTCATAAATTCGTCCCCATTCGTTTATTTGGGTGGACTTTAATAACGAGAATATCTCGTATTCTCAAGATTTCCAATGTTTCACTCCGTTCAGAAAGGGGATGAGAGAAAGTGGGAAGGGTTGAAATTTTTGGGGCAATCGAGCGAAAAAATATATTTTTCGTTTGATTTTATTTCTCGGTCAAAAATTCTTAATCGTCCTCTTGAAGGTCGTCCTGATCGTTGACGAATCTGTTGTTCAAACCGTAAAAAAATCTTTGCTCAAGCTCGTCGTCAATGTCATCATCCTGTTGCTGTTTTTTGATTTCCTCCATATCCTCATGATTCAACCCCATATTTCTTTCATTAAATACCGAAGGTAAGCTCCGTTTTCCAAGACCAAAATCGTACTGTTTCACGCGTCCACCCCGTTTTATATTACCTCTTGTATTTTTTGTCATCACGTCATTTACGTAATTCTCGTAATTTCCATAGGGTGTATAATCCATGCCCATTCTTATCGGATAAAAATTTGTCGAAGAGCTGCGTTTACCAAATCCGAAAGAATATGGTTGGGCACCCTTAAAAATAAAAGAAACAAAATTTCACATAAATTAAAAGGTCACGATTTTTTACAGAGTCATAACGCTATTTGATTCAAGGAAAAACCCAAATCATTTAATTGATTTTTAAAAATATTCAACGGGGCATTAAGGCACATGACACTCAATTATTGACACAAAATTTATCAAATATATTTAAAAAATATTTAACCTTTTTTTTTATCATTGAAAAATAAAAATACTATAAAGAATGTTCCTATATAACACTCAACTGATAAAAAATCTTCAAAATCAACTGATCTCGGTCAAACGAAAAGGGAAAGATTTTGAAATATGAATTAGATGTAAAATACAAGGGGTATCTCGGTATGATTGTAACAGGGTGAAAAATTAAAAGCGCACTATTCCAACAAAAAAAACAAAGCTATAGAAGCACGTGCAGAGGTTTTCTCTCTTGTGAAACGTGCCAGTAGTGCTTTAGCACCATTGACGACCGAGACAAATTCCTTTATTTCTTACCCGTGTAAAAACCATCCCCAGTCTCTTTTATTCCAAAGCATCAATAGCGATTCAATAAAATATAAAATGAATGAATAACGTACAGTAATGAATAAATAGTTAACGTGAATTTTTAACTTTTCAAAAATGGCTACATTGAAATAGGATGAGAAATTTCGCATGGCTTAATTCCTCACAAAAGTTCGGAAATTTCATTCTTCGTGCTCGGATTCATTCATTTTTGGGAAGCTAAGAGGGAAGTGACGTAACGTGTTTTTCGGATTGTGAGTTCTCACCAAAGTGGTCAACGTGACCGAATCTTGGTAGACTCTTATTCAAGGCTTCTTCCATTGTTCGTTCTATATACGATTTAGTTATTTTTTCTTTCTTTATATATATATATATATATATATATATATATATATATATATATATATATATATATATATATATATATATAAATATATATATATAAATATATATATATATATATAAATATATATATATAAATATATATATATATATAAATATATATATAGTGAGATTCATATATAGTTCTCGTATAAATTTCAGCCGCGATTCTCGATGGTGAGTTAGCTTTTCCGTGGAACTTTGTGAAATATAAAAGAAGCCTGTAGACGATACCGAGGATACAGAGCCCGGGCTTTACTTCCAAAAATCCGGTCTACATTATTAATTTCTTTTCTCAACACGAAGAAGGTAAAAAAAAAGGTTCCCTCGCCCCAAAAAGCTCTCGGCTTTTTCACACATAAAGGAGAGTAAGATTAAGCTTAGATCGCGGTTAATGTTTGTGGATATATTAGAGTGATTCAAATAAAATCGATATTTTTTTTTTACGATTGCACAAGAGGGCTGTTAGTACTTACTGAAAACGTAATTCTCCCAAAATTTGGGCTCTTAAAAAAAAATTTTAGAGGTCGCTCAAACGACTTTTTTATATTTTTTCCAATTATAGCTGGTAATTATGAATTAGGAATTCGGGTGTTTCGATTTCACAAGGAAAAATGTTAGTACTTGATGAAATAATAATTTCTCTAAAATTTAGATCCTTGAAAAGAAGAATTAGAGGTTGCGTAAGCAACTTTTTAACTGTTTTTTTTTTCAATTCTGACTGAAAATCATGACATAGAAGTTTCGACTTTTCGGTGATGCAACAAGAGATGTCAGAGCTTTATAGAAAAAATTTTTCTTCTAATTGTGGTTAAAAATTATTATGAATTAAAATTTGAACAAAGAAAACAATTCAATAATACGGTAAAATATATGTATCATAGTATATGGCATAATTTCATTGAAAAATTACAATAACCGTTCGAATATTCAATTGGAAAATAATTTTTTTTTCGCAAAAGCAGCATATTTTGCCTACATTTATTTCACGACTTGGAGGAGCAGGTATAGCTTATTAGCATGATCACAGCGTCACTGTTTACACTGCCATTTGTGCACCAATGTAATAAGTACGCATGGACTTGCTTGGAGTAAAAAAGTACGCATCTAGTCACGAAAAAAGCGCTGTTAAGCTAGTACTGTCGGTTTTAGAATTACCGTTCAGAATTTAATCAAATTTGGTACAGCAATAGATTATGATAAGAAAAAGATCCAGTTAAATTTTCAAGAGGCTACAGAGAACCGGAAAAAAGATATTGGTATTGGTAATTTCATACAGTTAACATTGAGTCTTATGAGAAATCACAGTTTTCATTGTATTTTACAAAAAGTACCGTTCAGATTTCAATAAAAAAGGGTAGAATAAGAGAAAATATTATAAGGAACATTTTAAAGCCTTAAAAATACAGGTTGAGAGCATGTGATAGTAATAATTAGCAAATAAATATCCCAAATGTACGTTTGTATCGTAGTTCAGTATAGACGTGGCAACGTCGCGAAGAGGTTACAACGAACTTGCCACTAGTTCCCTTCAATTTTTTTGCCACTTCAATTTGTTGCAATCTCTTCCGTTATATTTTTTCTGTTACTCAGCGGCCCTTCCAGTGGTAGATTTTTTTTTCTTCTCGTGGTTTTGACATTTTAAAGATGTTTTATTCCGAGTCGACACACAGAAACGTATAATGATGCGCCCGTCACCTGTCAGTCTTTACGCATAGCTTTTGCACACCTCTCGAGCGAAACAGACCATTTCTGTCTCTCTCACTCTATCGCGACGTTGCCTATTCTAAATACTACGTAAGTCAAACATGACGGTGTATACATTTGGCTCTTGCAGTATCGACAGTTCTACCTTAAAACAATAACAGCGCCACTGTTTCTATGACTGTCCGTGAGTTTTTCATACTGGTCAGTAAGCTGCTCTAATAGTTGCTGTAGTAACGCGCCTGTTAGTTTATCAGTGTATGAATTTCATTTTTTTTGAATATTACTGAATATATTTAACATTATCAATGTTGCAATACTGCTCAAAATGACTAACGTCTCCAATTAATTTAGTTGGTTTTGAAATTAAACGAATTGCTGACCGCCAATTGCCCTTACAGCGCAAAGTTTTGTGTTTATTTTTTTTACAAGCATAACTCTCTTAACGGACAACACCACTGTGACGGCTTCAAAAAATCGATTTTTTGAAAACCATTTAAAAAAATCTAAAATATTTTTAAGATTGAAATGCCGTTGGACCCAGGTCGAAAAAATAATTATTTTCGTAGATATTGAATATTTTGTGGAGCGGTGCAGCGGTCCGCGACGCTCGGGATCCCAACTTTGAACGCGTTTTTCTCAAAACCACTTTTTTGAGTGCGGCACGCAGCAGAACTCGAGCAATTTTTATCCGATCGACTTCAAATTTTTACTGTATCAATAAAAGTAGATTATCTAGAGAATTACATAAGATTTTTTCGATATCTCAATAATTATAAAAGTTATAGCCTATTTTCGATGAGAAATTTTGCTCAAAAATCATTCTTTAATTTCAAAGGCGTGCCTATTTTTTAAAAATCAATATTTTTCCAAATCCCTATGTACTTCTCTTCAAAATATCATATTATTAACGAAAACACTCGGTATTTTTTTTCAGATCGACGTTGAAGAGAGTTCTGCTGCGTGCCGCGAACTACTGCGGAGATGACGCGAGAGCTTCCCCAGCGCCACCATGCGGCGTGAAAAATGTGAAAAAAATGTTTTTTGATACATTAATAAACAAGGAACAAAACCCAAAAAAAATTTTTCGAATATCTCTTTTTTTTCCCACAAAAAAAATTCTTGAAAAATGTGAAAAAAATAGGGGGTCACAGTGGTGTTGTCCGTTAAATATAGAAATGGTGGAAATAAATAGTTTTAAATGCGTTGTTCGCTTATTTCTTAAAAAAAAACTAATACCATGTTTTAGCCAAAATTATGAATATGCGCCAGGTGTAATTTTTTTTTTGAACCTACGTTTTTGGAAAATTATTTTTTCATTAAGAACCAACATCATTTAATGCAGCAGCGTAAAATCGATATTTCTGTTCCATGATTGCCGCGAGAATTGAGAAAAAAATTAAAAAATCGCTTGCGCAACTTCTATTTTTTTTTGTCAATGATTCAAATTTTGGGACAATTCCTTTTTTATAAAGCACTAACATCTTCTGTTGCGTCATCGAAAAATCGAAATTTCCATATCATGATTTTGGACGAGAATTGAACAAAAAAAGATGAAAAGTCGCTTGCGTAACCTCTAATTCTTTTTTTCAAGGATCTAAATTTTAGGGGAATCACTACTTTATCAAGTACTAACATTTTTCGTTGTGAAATCGAAAAACCCGAATTCCTATTTCATAATGACCAGCCATGATAGGAAAAAATATAAAAAAGTCGTTTGCGCAACCTCTAAAATTTTTTTCTTAAGAGCCCAAATTTTGGAAGAATTACTTTTTCATTGAGAACTCTAATAGCCCTCTTGTGCAATCGAAAAAAAAAAATATCGATTTTATTTGAATCACCCTAGTATATATATCTGTATTAATAACACGCAATTAATATTTCAATTAATTTAATGTAGTTTGTCTTATAATTATAATGAAATTAACGCTTAAAAATATTTTACGTGAATTTATTTAAAAACGATTATGTAAATAATCAATAAGTAAAAACAAATATGAGAAATAACATTGCATATATACAATACCTTGATTCCATTGACTGCCCATCGTTTACCAATGCCAAAATTGTATACTGGAAGTCTTTTGTATTCAGAGACATAAGTATATGCCTTTTTAATCGGTGATTTATTATCCTGATCGTTGGTAATGGGTTTGAGCCTTTCTGCGATCGATCTTGAATCTCCTAATACCGAGCTACTCGACGACATCATCGCCATCAGGAATATCATCATTATCTGACCCATTTTTCGTCCCATCATACTTGCTATTAACAAATAATTATGATACGTTGATTAATTAATTCTGTAAAGAAAAAAAACAATGTTCGATAATTTTGTTAACGAACACACGTTACTAATTTTGTTTAATTTATCTCATAATAATAAAGTTTTTGCCTTTGTTACTTTTGTTATTAGTTCATTCAATTCGTAATACTATTTGATTATGATTAATTATTTATCGTATTGGAATAGTATTGGAAAGGAAATATTCAACAGGATATAACTATTAATCGTATGATATTTTCCATTGTACTAAAGAATCGAATATTAAAATAAAAAATGTATAATAATTAATTAATATCGAATAATGTAAATTCATAAATATTCTAAATTAGTCAAATATACATAGTGATTATATGTAACAATATTATCCACAACAGTTGGTCAATTATTTTAAATAAATTAGTGAAATATATTTAGTGATAATATATAACAATATTTTCCATAAAAGTTGGTGAATTATTTTCATTGGCTGGTAATAAAGTAAATAAATCCATAGACACATAAATGATTTAATTTCGGTGATATCGATGGTTGGACCGATAGGTTTTTTTCGTAATGAGGTTGATCAATGCCAGCGGGAAATCTCGTTCGTATTACGAAGGAAAAGAAAGTTGTCGTTTGTAATCGACGTGGACAGGGGGTTTGCAAACAGGGGCCTGAAAATAATTCCCGGAGGGATGAGCTTCGATTGTGTCGTATACGATGATACGCGTGCGTGTCTGTAGCGTGCTGATCATCCCCTATTTTCCTCGTCGTTTCAATATTCCTGCGGAGTGCCCAGCAGGTGTCTTTGCCAAGGGACACAAGAGGGTAGAAAAAAAATTGTACACAGTTAACGATCCGGAGACTCGTTAATTGAATCCTACCGCGGTAATTTAATTAGCATCGTTGGCACTTTCTTAATGTTCTCTTTCCATTTTCTTTCTCAATTTTTATTTCTTTTGCCCAATGTGAATTCAGAGAGGACAATGCGAGAATACGAATATAAATGAAATGAGAGTCTAACGGCTCATTTCAACGTCTTTTAAATATACTACAAAAAGTAGGCAACAAAAAAAGCACTCAAGATTAATTATCTTTTTTTTTGCACCTAATTATCGCAGCATCGATTTGTATAATTATGAATTTTTTTCAATCGTTAAAATATACTTTCAGACTCTCATGCTCATGACCACAAAATAATCGGTGCGTATTTTGAAGAAATATTAATTATAAAATTCGCAAAACAAAATTTATTTTTTATTTTTAATGTTTTTTTTAACCCTACTTTTCCCCTACTTCACTAAATTTCATGTTTCTTTGAGTCCCCTCAAGAGTGTTGCCCATAGCCAATCTTCAGTAATGGACTGCTGTATCACATTTTCACGAGGGCCAAGGGAAACTATAGAAAACCTGGCCGATTTAGGTGGCTATATTTTTACTGAGTTGCAGTTGGTTATCACCATAAACAGCTTAGAAAAACCGTCTCCTACTCAGCGATTGATGCGCGAGATTTTTTTTCTGCTATTGATATTTTTCTATTGATATTTGATGGAAGACAAAATTGGGTACTATATGAACGAGAAATCCATGGCAAATTTAATATTCAATCGTTGATCGTCGAACTTCTGGCTTCATGAATTCTATATAATTTTGTGCAGTGTACGTTACGTGATGTATAACGTTTTTAACGAATGAAGAAACATGTCCCTTGTGTAATTTTCAAAATTAGATTAATTATGCACATGTCTGCCGGAATGTTGAGCTATTGTAAGGGTGAGAGAAATTACAAAAGGCATCGAAGGGGTGGGTGTTTAGAGCTGATTGAAAGCGATCCTATAATCGAACTGTACAAACATACCCGCAGGCGTTCTATTCTAATCTTCCAAATATCCACGAGAACTGGACTAAACGTTAATATTTGATTGTTTGAGGGATTACCGGAGAGTGCTCGGTGAGATAGCTCAGCTCTCCTTCTCTGGCCTACAATCCACAATTAAGGACCGTAACGCTTTATTTCCACAAACGTCGATACTAATCAATTTACTAGAGTAAAACACATAGAGAAAAAAAAATCAACAAATCGACGAACCCACGTTATCGACGATAACATGAACCAAAATATCAAAAACCGAATTCATGTACATTTTTAGGTGGCTCTCAAAGATTGAAGAGTCCAAATGTATCCAGCAACTTAGATTAAAATTAAATTATTAGAAGTAAATTTTACCCACGTACTCGACAACTAAAATTTGCTCAAAAGTCCTTAATCAATTTTCCATAAATCATAAAAATTATTCAAATCAATTCTAATATTTTCCAATGTGATCAGAGTTTTCAGATGAATGTAAAGGACCATAATAACAGTTCCGTAGATTAGGGGTTTAATGATAGAGATTTTGAAATCGAAATACCTGCCAATTGTGTTATTCGTGGAGTCACGTAGGTCAGATGGGCTATTATATTTTTATAGCTACTTTACTTTTTGTGATATCGTCATAGACGTCCTTCTACATATTAATATATGGGTGTATGTATATATGTGTATATATAGATGTCAAATAACTGTACAGGGTTTAAAAGTCACGGTGCATCGATGTATAGAGGCATACATCACAATATATACATCACTATAGACCCACGTATAACGAGTTCATGTATATAGTAGGGTCCTGTTCGTTGAGCATTGGCAGAGTGAGGATTCTCGTCACTATTCCCCCACCAAGCAGCCCACCGGTAGCATTATGAGCAGGGCTTTTCTGACCAGTACGATTAGCATAATATACGATGGCCGTAATGTTTTTTTAGAAAGCTGTTTTCGTAGGTGATTTTGAAGATAGAATAAATTTTAAACTACACTGTTGTTGAGACAACTACGCCACGATGTTGCCGCTAAATTTTAATTTATTTGAGGTTGAGTGTATTTCACGTGATACAACCGCAATAAATGGTTACATTGAAAAAAAATAAAACTTGAGACACAAAATTGATTGAATTTGAAATAATCACACGAAGGTTGAGTTGTATACGATTTGTTCGTGACTCGATAAAATAATAGCATCGAATAAACTTCTCTGCGAGAATTGAATTCAATGACACCATAAATCAACGGAATATTTAATTTGTGATTAAGCTAATTACCTAGTAGTAATTTAGATTAAATCTTTTGTTACTGTTCAAACAAATAAACCTTTTACTAAAGTTACTAAAATTTTGTTGCGCAAACAATAAGTTTTGTTTAACATAAATTATATATATTGTAACCGGACAGCCTTATTCCCTGGCTGGATTTCTGGTGTGGCAGAAATGCGCCAGAGGGCCAGGGACGGAGCGCTCTCGCGTAAGCGTCGCACCGCCCGTGTGCACATAAGGCTCTGATATTGAATCGTTAAATGTCGATCGCTCAGACCAATGGTCATCGAGAAAACCCGAATCCTTGTTTTACGAGATAAACAGGTCTAATTATAAGTCCTTTATCGTACAATTAAAGTACGCTGATATAAAAAGGTTTTGCCACCTAATTATATCAGGATAGAGGCGCTCTTACTAGAGTAAAAAATCGATCAATCGTATTTACTATTGATAGTCGCAAAATATAAAATCAAAAATATCAATTAAAAAATATTCCAAAAAATATGTATATAAAAAAAATCAAATATTTCTTACAGTCATTTCAAAATCATAATTATTCGGTACAATCACTATACGTTTTAATAACACAATGCAATTCATTGAATCCAAACATGATTGATACAATTGACTGAAATACTTTTCCCCATTTCCCGAGCAATGCGATGATACTATTTCAAATATTTATTGAATTTCATTCAAAAAACGTTTTGGTTCTATTAAATATTTAAAGTTTTACCTCAAGTTGCGGGCGTAGTTGGCTTAACAAAATACCTTCAACTACGCGCGGAGGCTGCGTCAACTACGCCATTGGTTTCGCCGTATCCAACCTCAGGACGTAGTTGAATCAACTATGTCTCCGTTCTCAACACTATGCCTTTTTTTCAGTGCACAATAGACTGCGCAACTGGTTATGCCCCGCTCAGTAGTGTCGTTGTTCTATCTGGTGCCCATATGGAGTTTCAACTGTACTAAAATATCTAAATTCACGTATTTTCTTATGACTTACCCTAGTAGGCATTATACACATCTATATGTGCATTCCATTCTTATAGCAGCCTGTAACGTCTCGTCTTGCCCTTATAGCCCATAAAACAAGCCCTCGGAGTGCAGCTGCGGGAAGACCGTAAGACTTATCACGGACCAGTTAAAGTCGAAACCCAAAACTACGTGCAGAGGCATTATTTTGAATTCGAAATATATTCGTATATAATTCATATATGTACATAAATGTATGTATATGTATATATACAGGCACGACAATGAAATGGGTCATTCAGGATTTACGATGAGTAACTTCCATGAATTTCATCATCCTACGAAAAAATTATACTGTTCTGGAATTTTGGGTTCTCCTCCCTGACTTTGGATCTATTTCAAACGTATATTGGGATAATCGGCAGTGTTATTTTATTATCGACGTGACGACTATACGGGTAAGTATTTCCTATACCATAATTACAGGTGTTCAAGTATGCGTGCTCACAACTCCTTTGATCTTTGGAACACATAAAAGTGCATTGGGCATACAGATGAAAGTAGAGCTACCACTTTTTCATCTATTCGGACTACCCGAACTAACCGGGCTTGACGAATTCGATACTTCAAACCCGGCTATCCGGATTATTCGGATAGTTCGAGCACTCGAATGCCTAATTATCCGAACTACGCGGACTCATCACAGTATTCACAGTATTCATCACAGGACTTAATAAAGTATCATCATCATCATCATATTAATCATATTAAGTAAGATTATTTTGTGTTCTTTTTCGTACATCTTGTAGACTCCAATAATTCGACACTAAGATTGTTATGACGAAAGAATTGTTCAAATCACTATTACTGAGGATCGGATCATTAATCTACCCATGTAATTACTTGATGTTGATTAAATTGTGGGGGTAATGAGATGATATCGTCTATATTTTGGTTTTACATAACTTGTGATATCATTTCGTATTCTATTATCGTAGATACCCTCTTCCATGCTTATTAAACATATGTTCAAGAGATAGAGAAGCGTGGTACATGGGCATCATAAGCGTGGGTCAATTATCCGAATAAGTAAAGACTAACCATATACTCGCGCTATCCGGATACTTGAACTACTTGAATACTCGAACTAACCGGATATCCGAACTACTTGAATATCCGAATTATCCGGATATCCGAACTATTCGGATATCCGAACTATTCGGATACCCGAACTATTCGGATACCCGAATTATCTGGATTCGATGTTTCAGATCTTACGGATCCGGGTATCACGGATATCCGAATAGTCGAGTAGTTCGAAATGACATACACGCCTTAGATGAAAGTATAATATGGTCAGTTGAAAAATCATCGAAAACAGGTGAAATTTTCAGGAACTAAATTAGAACATTTTTTTATTCAAGTAAGTACCCAGCTGGGAAAGCTGCGGCAATGTAGGCAGGAATTTAGGTATTCAATTGAAAATGCTACCAGTTCTTCGAACTCATAGTTCAGAAACCAACTTTCCAACTCGCAGTTCAAGTTTTTAGGAATCCAATTCAGAATAAACTTACACCCAGAAAAAAGTTCTATTTAGATCTACTAGGATCGTTTATTCGAATTTTTTTAATTTGAATCAACAAAATTTCTATTTGTTTCAGCTAGAAAGTTGTATATAAATCAAGTAGATAATGCTATTTGGGTCCGTTTATTCGAGTACCCACGTTTAAAGCTTCCTGCTCTGACCACCACGTGGGCGCAGAGCGTCAAGGCATTTCTCACATACGAATTGCGCTCTAGTTGTGCATAAATTGCGGGAACTAAAGTAGTATTATTATTCTGACTGACTATGCCTAGGAAGACGAAGGTGAATTTTCATACCTAGCCAGGATCGCAGACCCATGAAAATATTATTAAATAATATCATAATTGAATGTAGTATAATTAATATTATAAATATTATAAATAACAATATAAATATTAATTTTATTTCGACTTCATATTCGTTCAATTATTGAGATAACAATATGTCCGATTTTAATACATATATTAAATTTTTCATTAATCAAGAATATAAAAATATTGTGATAAGTAATAAAAAAAAATATAAGTTGAAGAAGAAAATTACAGTTGTGAAATCCAGGAATCCAATTGGCAATACCAAAAATTCAGTTGCCAATATTAGGGATTCAACAGGAAAATACACTATAGACGTCCCAACCGAATTATCGATCATAAATTATAATTCTATTATAAATCCGGAAATTATAATTGTTATTTCTGTAATCTTCGGAAATCCGCTGATCTATTGAATAAAAAAATAAGTTATTTATTCGTCGTCACGACTGCGTACAAAGATTGTAGACCATTGGTCGACCCTAATCCGAATTTTGCCCTAGATTTCGAGATCCCACAAAGCCGTGGGTTCCTGGAGATTTGTCCGGAGGATTCTGGGCTCCGTTTAATGAATTGGTAAGCCCATTTTCTTGACTCAGCTTGTCGCCTTCTGGACTGCGAAAGTTTTTTCCCTTTTTTCCTTGCAACATTTCCAGCTTTTGCGGCAAAACGAAGCGCGACGAATTAATGGAGGGCGGTGCAGACTACCGTTTTCCTACGCATCATCTTGAGTGAGCTTCGCGAGCTCCAGCCGGTGAGGAAAATTAAAACGGCAATTCTATTATGAAAAGTAATAAAAACGTTTTCGCCCCCTCCTTCAGTCTCCTCTCTGAATCGTTGACACCTCTCGTCCTCCTCGTCGTCGTTGCATAACATTTGCCCTACACGTCACAATGCTCAGCACAGTTAAAGGGTGCCGAGGGGTCAGGGGTCAGGATGAAGAGGGGTGTGGTTGATGCGGTTGAAATTGGTGGTAATTGCGGCGGATCGGGGCCAGAGAGAAATTAAATATACGACCAGACCTGTGACAAGATTCTGTGCAAGATTTTATCATCACCAAAGTACTATGTATGTACAGAATATGTACACGGCTGTATAACGAAAAACCTGAGGCTAGAATATCTCTGAAAATATTACTATTGGTATTTTATTATCATTTACAATTTAGCTCTAATTTGATATATTATTCTTTAATTTACTTTTAGAATTATTAAATTACAAGATTAATGGAAACTATATAGTTATAATAATACATTTATACATTTCCCGCCGATCATTGATTCAACAATATTAGTTCATTCATGTTTGAACGAAGTATACAGCATCGTAAAATTTGGATTGCTTTTATATTAGTACTGAGTGGGCAACAGGTGTTCTCCGCACGTGTTGAACGTCGGTTTCGATAGAATTTCGACTAGGTGGACTGCTCAGTGGTATTATAACATGGTAATAATATTTCAACTTCGAAAAATAAATCCTGAGTGAAAAATCGTTGAACGACACACTTTTATGATGTGAGGTGATTTTTTTTCTTGTCATATCCTTGACACTTTTCTCGTAATTATGAATAATGAGGGAACCCCGAAATTTTCGGGGGTCTTGTACATCGATCTCTTTTAGATACGGAAAATTGATGGATTTTTTAAGTTTTGTTGATATATATATATTTTTTTAAATTTGAATAAATATAAGATAATTGATTTTTTTTTATAAAGAATGCAGTAGCTTACAAGTTGATTTATTGGTTTGCTTTTATTAAGTTATTATTGTTTTATTTATTCCTTCGTTACTACAGGATGAAAGTAAAATAAAACTAATATTTTTTTCCTGCCAGTAAATCCCTCAAATCGTTTCTTATTTCATCCAATACACGCTGGATACGAACGCATAAACGGATCTGGTCAGTATATTTCCGATTGTCGATGTTTTTTCTTCTTTTTTTTCACTTGATCAAACAAACCGAACGAGATTGCCGAAGACTTGGTATTATGTATTGGATCTCTGTGTCGTTTCTCAGTCGTCGTTTTGTCCTTTAGATATGGCTTCAAAGCCGGAAATGAGAAAAAGCACTATCCCTACATATAATAAACGAATATATTTCCAATGGTGCGTCAAACTTTATGTGCAATAATTTTTTTTATTTATTTTATTTGAGAAGAAGAGGGAAATGCTACTATATTTTTAATGGGTTTTTAATTCCGTAGGGTTTATCATGCTGTTTTTTTAGATAAAAAACAATTTAGCAGTAATGTTAAGCAACGTACATAAATTTGATGTTTTATGTTCCAATTATTTTTATCTTTTTTTTTAAGACAAATAAATTGATTATTCTTTTTAGCAACGAATTCCGTATGATTATTAATCTTGGCCATTGCCATTGTGTTTCATATTCATTTAATAATTTATTTATCTATTTTTTTGAGAAAAGGAAAAACATTCAATATTTTTGTTAGTATTATAGTTGCAAGCTGTGCATAATCTCTGTTCAAAAGCGATGAAATATATGGTGATTCGTAATTAGAGACATGAAAGGACGATAATTCAAAACGACGCCATTGTGTTTACGACACAAATTTGCGTTGGCAGATATTTCTGATTGGACATGATGAAGTTTCGTGTGCGATGGATCGACAAGATCATGAAATATGGAAATTACGTCTCGATGGACTTGGCTTCTCGCGCATTACGAAATGGAAAATGAGCATTGATGCACAAACCCATTCGTACGTGATCGGCAAAATGCGATGTGAATTCTTCGACAAACAGGAATAAGTCTCTAGATATTTTGCTCTTTCGATTTTCTACTTTTTTTTCTCTCATATATCAAGATCGGAAATGGGATTAACGTCGCATCGATATTCTCCGATTAATTTGGAAGGAGACGCATTGATGTGAAAAAGCTAATAAAACACAAAAAAAATATGGAGAGAGGAGTGATCTCGTGAAGAAGGGCTTCAGCTCGCATACCGCGGGTGCTGGGTTCGATTTTTCGACAACATCATTGACATATTGAAAACAATCTTCAGGTATTTCTACTGCAATCTTGGTAGTTCGGACCCCACTTTTCATAAATCCATGCCCAAAAAAACGTCGCTGGGCGGCTTTGAGTGCCTCTCGGTGACGGTTCTTACCGTGCGGATGCAGTCCTTTAGCCGCGCACTGTTAGGCTCATTGCATCATAGCTGAGCAGGTGCCTACTTACGCACCTTTGGTGGGCATACTTGAGTGTACTTGCACTGCCACCTGGGGGGATTAGTTAGTTCTATCAACAAGGATTTCTGCAGTTTCCCTTCGCCCTCGGCAAATGTGATGCCATATGGGTGTAACTTCGCTGTGGTTGCACAGGGAAGGCAGACAAAGAATGAAATTGCGAATGGGTTCGCAAAAAGCAAACAATGTCGGCATGATGAGGATTTAAGAAGCTTCTACTGTCAGGACAAATAACTTTATTTTTACAATTACCTGCATGTGTGAAAATATATGGCAATTATTAATATAATAAACTCTTATTTATTAATTGTATTTTTATTTATTTTTTTACTTTTTATTGTTCCTTCGTATACCCTTGCGGGTTTTTAGAAGACCATCCCATCACTATACCCTCAATTTTCCCCCACTTTACTAATTTCCATGTTCCTGTGTGACTTCCCAAGAGCGTTGCCCACAGCCACTCTTTCCTAATGCACTACTGCATCGCGTTTGCACGAAGGCCAAGGGAAACTGTAGAAAACCCGGCTGATACAGGTGGTTATATTTGAACTGAGTTTCAGTTGGTTAACACCATCAAAAACTCAGAAAAATTGCCTCCCGTTCAGCGATTAAGGGGCCAGTCCACTTTGAAAATTTCAAAAAATCGATTTTTTTACTGTTTTCGAAAGTACATACATTCAGAAATATTGTGTCAAAATTTTATGAAAATCCGAGCTCTCTAAGTATTTTTTTTTACCTGAACGTCAGGACCTCATTTCGTCTACCTGAGCATATAGCGCGCTCAAACGCGTTTTTCTCGAAACAACGTTTTTAAAATTTAGCTCCATCGTATCTCTAAAACTAATAAACCGATTCTCTTGAAATTTGAACCACATATTGTAAACATGATTCGCAACAAGATGACCCTCGATGATTTTAAAATTTTGATTTTTACTCTTTTTTTTGTGAAAAACTGCGAAAAAAACGCGTTTTTTTTTTACTTTTTTCGTTTTTCATCTGCCATTTTTTTATTGTTTGATAAAACTTTATATCCGAGGGTCATTTTGTAGCTGGTGTCATACTGAATCTAATGGACTTTGATTTTTTTGTTTCAGACAAGCCGTTGCTGAGTTGTGATGGAGCTACCTAGCCCACCTATTTTTGAGGCGTTACGTTAAACTATAGTTTTTCTACTTAAAAATGAATAAAAATGAATTAAAAATTTTTTTTTATGTATTTCAAGACTTTATTTATCAAGCCCAACAACTTTTATATTAATATCTTTTATAAAATCCTCAAAAAAAAATCGCGAAAATAGCCTTTTTTTCGTGGCTCCAAAGTGGACTGGCCCCTTAATGAGAGAGACGGTGGATGGCTAAGCGATCACTCAATCAAATATTGGCCGCGCCCGAGGTTGCTTAACTTGGGAGATCGCCGGAGTCACTTACCGACCACGCGCGCATCACTGTCGGTATTTATTAATTGTAATTTATTATTTATTTCAACAAGTATTTTTTCATTTTTCGAAAATTTATAAATCTCTAGAAAAATTTGATGAGTATTAGTTTGTAAAATATTTAAAAAATTTTTGTAAACTAAATCTAAACTTTTTCGATGAGGAAAAAAGGTATTTTTAGATTGCCACAATTAACGTCCAGAATGAATTTGTTTGAAAATGAGGAACCTTTCGAAAAAAAACATTATTATGGGCTCATTTTGGCTTGATTAGTGGATCGGAGTAAAGGGTGGATCGTGCTAATCGAAGAGTTAATTGCTCCGAATCCCTTGTTATATTTCCGGCAGACAAAACGAAACTCCTGACTCCTACGTGCCAGTTTGTGTTTCCGTGTGTTTGTCTATGAGTAATAAAAGCTATTTCCAAGTTTAGCCATTTGGATCCACCCATAATTTTCGTCGTTACGTGAAAGATTTACTATTTTTTTTCTTTATATTCTTATTATCAATAATTTTTATTGTGATTTATTATTTATTGCTAGTTATCTATTATTTTTTCAATATTTTTTTCATTTTATCATCTATTAAAAATTATAAAAATGTTCAAACAACGAAATGAAAATAGACGTTGAAGTATTTTTTTTCCAAATATTCATTGAAACTCCGTTGTAAGAAAATTCTCATTAGCTCTGCAGCAAAGATACTCGACCTTCCATTTTTAATTTACGGTCTCATGTACAGTAAAATTACATGACTCTGCAGGCTGGGTTAAAATATTGAAAATCCTTATAAGACTCTGAATTATGAGGTTCTGTACCAGGTGGGCGCTGACAGATAAGTGAGACCGAGAAAGAGAGAAAGAGAAAGCTGAAAAAACGAATTACGAGCTGCAACTACGGTTTTGCTAATAATCCACATCCGAGCTTTGCAGTTTCCGAGATTTTTATGATGATTTTTTTCATCCCTTTCACCCCCACTGTGGTTGTACTCTCGCAACTTTATTCTCTTTCGTACTCTTCCTTTTGGAGTACATGGCCCATTTTTTTCGCTGACATTGTTCAAATTATTGCACAGAGTGGTTTCTATATTTTTTCAACAGGTCTTTATATACTTTTAAATATATTTGATAATAGTTTACGAGTAATTAATTTCAATAATTATTCAAGTACTCAAATTTTTCTTACCGTTTGTAATATTGACATTTTTTCATTTATATCGTTAATTACTATTTTTTTTTCTTTTCAGTACAAGACATTCGAGATATAACAGCTTTGTGATATAAAATTATTACATTGGGATATCCATAATCGTATGTAATGCATAAATTTGGGATTAATGTGAATAACGATAAATTGTGCTCTACTGGATCTTCCTTAAGATGTATGATAAAATAAGATGTATGATAATTTTATTTTCAAATAACGAGAATTCCAATTTTCATCATCTAAAAATCATTATTTACTTCAATAGAATATCCTTGTTTTTTGTTTCTCGTCAAAATTATGTTCGTTCATGTAAGTCAATTTTATATTTTTAATTACTATTCTGAGAATTACCAAACCGCTCATTTCGTCTCGTGATCGATTATGACTAGTGGTTTGATCTGGTGTATGGCAGTTCTGCTTCCAAAATTTTGTCGAAATTTTCGCCTACTTTTTTAAGCTAAAATAATGAAAAACTTCTAATATACCGAAAAAATCGTTTATATTTTTTAACAAATCAGGATAATTTATTGAGATTATGATATTTTCCCGAATAAATTCGAATTTTGTTACGCATTCTTTAACTTTCTAGTGATTCCTAGAACTAATCAATGCAGAAAATTTCGCAATTTACCAGAAAATTCATATCTTTCTGAAAAAATTCAGAAAAAGCGCTTGAATTTACGGAATGTATCTGCGAATAATCAACAATTTTTCTATGAATATTTTTTTTTTTTTTAGCATGTTTTGAAATAATCCAGAAAATTTCTTGACATTTTGCAAGGGGATCTCGAGTGTTCTTGATCTTTCCACTGCATCCTGTCCTTTTCAGAACTTTATGATTTCAGAAATTTCGAATGATATTGAGTAAGATTTGATTCGCACTGAAGCAGATTAATTTAACGTTTAATTGAATTACGACTAATTATGTTCGATTGGACATTCATATAAATTGATAATTTACTGGAATAAAAAAAAAAAATTCTGGATCATTAAAACAAATCCACATTTTTATTATTACACAAATTTCAGTTGAAAAATTAATGGAATTTTTTGAAACATATCTCATAGGTAAAAATTTAACAGAAAATGTTCAATCGTCGAAATTGATTGATTAGGCAAGCTTAATAGATGAAATACGAATCGTTCGATTGGAAGAGATAAAAAAAGACGCTAATGACCCGTTTCTTTTCCTTAAAAATCGTACCGTGAAATATGAATTTCGTCAACGTAAAGCAAAAAAAAATACACATAAAAAAATGACCAACTGAAACTGATGTAATTGTAAAAAAAAATTCTTTTTGTTACTACTACTATAAAAACATTATTATTGTGTGGATATCAAACGAAACAGGTTAAATAATTCATTCCAAAGTAATTCAATTTTTAAAAAAAGCTAAAATTAAAAAAAAGCACTTTATCGTATCGACGAATAAAATTACTCCATATAAATGTTGATTCTCTTCGAAAACGTACAAAAAATATCTGTATATATACAACGAGAATATATGTATATATACAACGAACAATATAGTGACCGAAGCTCACCTGTTGCTGAGGAGTCCCAAGGTAAAATTACAGAAGTTTCAAAGCCACTTTAGAATCGAAAGAATCTCAACGATCCTTAAGAAAATTTCCAAGCAAAAAACCTTTCGATCTTCGTCCGTTTCCAATTTTCCTCCACTCTATCAATTTTTTTTTGCGTAAATTTACACGAGAAAATACAAACGGATTTGAAACGAAGAATTTCGTAAAATAAATATATATATTGTTAAAAATCGTTACGTCGTGATTAAGAATATGATTTTTTTATGACGAAAAATCCGGTTCGAAATTGTAGCACCGGAGTCGCGGAGTCTTCTGTACGAGAATGACGCTGATGGCTCTGCGAGCCGGCTTCTATATAGAGAGCAAGATCAACCCCGCGCGCTTCTATTTCTCCACCAACTCACGACACGATAAGAATTCGACGCATGACGTTTTACCCCTTCCGACTCCCACCCCTGTTAACCTGTTCATTGCAAAATGTTCCCACGTAGGTTCTCACGTGGATTTAAAGAAGTTAAATATTTATGACACGACATTTTACTGCGAGGCTATGTATATTTTTTCTAAATTTATATTTTTTATTCAAACCAATAATTTATCTATTTGAATACTTATGACTCATAATTTATATAGTTATTTTTTAATTTGATGTATTAAATAATATACTTATTTTTCTATTAGTATCTTTAATAATTTTCTTTCTATTTATCGTAATAAATATTTATAAATAAAGTAAATATTTTGAGAAAATCGAATATTTTTTACGATTTTTTTGTCTTTCGAAACTCCACTGCCTAAAATGCGTAAGAGAAGTGGAATTGGATTAAATGAACATGGGAGTCTCGTATCGTCTCGATTTAATTAGTTAGCACAGTGATAACCGTGGTTCTAGCTCGTGTAATTGCTCTCGTACAACATACGCGAACTTGATATTTTCCGAAATTAAATTTTCCCCGCTTGACGATCCTGTCTGACCTTTCACCTTGCTTGTCGTCTTGATCCCTTAATACACCTTTCGTATTCGCTTTTACTAATTTCTCCAACCCTCTTTTTTAATGTGGATTCAATTTCAAACTTCGGCGAATATTAATCGAAACAATTTATTCTGCTTTAATTAGTAATCAGAATCAAGAGATAATCAATTAATGGTCATTTGGGCAATAATTATTCGGAAATTGAATTTACCTGCAATTGAATATACTGAGAAATCTAGATAATGATAATTGCGAAGCAATCAAATTTGTATTAATTGCAATAGCAAAAAACACGTGAGAATTAAACATGTCTCGAAAAAAAAAGCTCCAAAGAAGAAGAAGAATATAAAATTTGGGAAAATGGATACTACGGTTGTTTTTATTGCAGTTAACATTTTTTTCATCTTTAAAGTAGTTTTCAAAACATCACGCTAACCATAACCGTTCTTGAGATTTTTACGATTAGATCCGAAGAAATGGTTTACGTACGCACAGATGCATCGTCGAAAACGGAACTCACCACTAAACATTCATTCGTAAATATTTTGTCATTTGTCCGAGTAGAAAGTGAAAAAATCGAGCTTTTGTTAATTTTTTTATTTATCACCGCGAACACCTGTATATATAACGTAAAATATACATATGGGGCGTTCCACGTCAAATCAGCCACGTTTGAAATTGGCATTTTTTATGGTGTTGATTTTTTCTCTTTCAGCGCTCATTGAAAACAACTCGCCCGATTTTTTCCAATTTTTATCTCAACACGTTCAACGGAAACGAATTTTTGAAGAATTTTTCGATTTTATTCTTCAAATATCAATAACTCCCTCAAAAATCGAGCAAACTGAATGGATATGGGGGTCAAGGTTTTCCTTTTAAAATGCACTTTTGTTTAAAAATATGTATAACATTTTTGAAATATTACATAATTGAATTTTTTGAATTCTAAGCAAGAAATGTTTTTTTCCACAGTGTTAGCCCCTTTCGATTTTTCTGCTAAATTTTTATAAGAAACTATCATATTTTAAATGACCTTTGAGCCTACTTTGTTGGTGGGGAAATCGTTCGTTGTATTTTTTTTTATAATTAAAATGTGGATTTATAAAAAATAAATGGTCTACAATCCCCTGAAAAATCAAACAAATCGAATGGATGAGTGACCAGAATTTTCATTTTGACAATTACTTTCATTTAAAAATATGTCAACATTTATTTAAAAATTACATAAATCAATTCTTTTATTTTGAGCTAGATATGTTTTTTTCCACATTGTAAGTCCCCTTCGTTTTTGGTGTAGAATTTTTTTAGGAAACTATCATTTTTTTGATGACTTTTAAGCCTAGTTTGATGGTGGGGAAATATTAATTTAAAGAATAACAAAAATCTGTAATAGAATTGACAAATTGAAAAATAGAACAAACTATTTTTTCACAATCAGACTTAGCCTAAAATTCATTAAATAAATCATGCTTTCATACAAAAATTAAAGAAGCAAATTAATAAGTGCATGCACTATGAAAAAAAAGGATTTTTTGCTTAGAACTGAAAAAACTAAGTGAAGGAAACTTTGAATAATTTTTCACATATTGTTACACAAAAGTACTTTTTAGAATAAAAATATTGACCCCTTCATCCATTCGCTTTGTTTGATTTTTCAGGGAGTTATAGGTAATTGATTTTTAAAAAATCCACATTTTAATCATATAAAAATACAACGGACGGTTTTCCCATCATCAAACTAGGCTTAAAAGTCATCAAAAAAATGACAGTGTCTCATAAAAAATTAACAGCAAAAACAAAGAGGGGCTAACGCTGTGGAAAAAAAAACATTTCTCGATTAGAATTCAAACAATTGCTTTATGTAACATTTGAAATTTTTTTTTTGTATTTTCATTTAAAAACGAAAATAAGTTTCAAAACAAAAATATTGATCCCCTCACCCATTCGGTTTGCTCGATTTTTAAGGGAGTTATTGATATTTGAAAAAAAAATCAGTAATTTTTTCAAAAATTCGTTTCCGATAAACGTGTTGAGATAAAAATTTGAAAAAAATTAGGCGAGCTACTCTCAATGAGTCCTGAAAGAGAAAAAGAAATGAACTCAATAAAAAATGCCAATTTCAAACGTGGCCGATTTGACGTGGAATGCCCCATATATACTAACCAACGTTAACCCAACGTACATTCCACATTTTCGCCCATCTCGTCTGGATTTTACAGTTAATCAGTCCGAGTGGATCTTACAAGATGTGTGATACACTTACACATAGGAACTTCGATGCAAAATCAAGCCAAAAATCGAAAGTTCTGTTTGTAAAGAATAAAATTATAAATAACTACTTAAAATTAACATTGTGAATGCAGAGATTTTGAAAAATATTTCTTCAATAAATAATTTCGTTAGTATCGAAAAAATGCTGGGGAGAATTTTGCATAAATTCATCGATGATTTCCACTGTATTTTTTGTACCTCCGACATTACAATAAGTTTGCAGATTATATTTTATGGAATTTTTTTTTTTAAATCATTGTTGTAATTGGGAAAAATTTGAAAAAATAGAAAATTAAGTTATAAAAAATTGCAGGTTGTTAGTAAACACGGAATTACTCATACATGCGTATCGTCCACGAGTTATATCTGTAACGTCATGGGTAGATCTCTTGGGAACCGGAGACAGTAAATTCTGTTGTAGGATTGTCTAAAAGCTTCGTGGCTATTTCCCAAACCACTTTTTTTCTATTTCTTTTATTTTCTTTTTTGCTTGTATCGTAATCGAACATGAGCTGAAACGGAAGTGTATAAAGGGGACAAATCTCTCAATTCCTCATCCACATAGCTTTCCATCTCGGCTCTCGACTCAATTTGAAATCCAATTAAAACGTTCCTAAGTCATTTTACACCTTTGCTATCGAATCTGATTTTCCCGAGATTCAATTTCCCGAGATTCATTTATAAAAGCGATAAATCGTCGAATCATATTTTTCAACGCTCATTCTTCATATCCACGTTTGCATTTTCTTTTCTTATATATTTCATTTTTCTTTGAATTTCGAAAAAAAATTTGCACCAACGGAAAGAACTTCTCCGTCGGAGAACGAAAATTATTCCTTCCAACTTTTCCGATATGATTTTCTTACTTTTTGTCGCCCATACATCTTTCTTACTATCCATGACTAAGAAAAAGTTTCCGCATAAAAGTTGAACATAAATTTTGTATAATGTTCTCTTACGACTTTTCTGTATTCATAAAATTTGTTGTTTAATTTAATTATTGTCACTATATTTAGGGTTGTTTTTTTTATTTGGATTTTTCACATTTCGATTCATTTTTCTGTGAAACAAAAATATTTCTTTACACACGGGTCGCGTGCTTTTTTTGAAAATTGTACAGACAATTACAAATGGCTCGGTCGTTAGGTCATATAAACGTCAAGCTGAACGTCAAATTATCTCGACCCTTCATTTCGATCTCGAACGTAGGTGGAAAAACTGAAGGAGCTGCGTTTATCGCATTTATGAAACTTTTAATTCCAATCTGAACACGTGGAATCGTTCCCACCTGATACCATATCATTTGTTTTTCACCGAGCGAAAGCCACAACTTCGAACGATTAATTTCGCCAGCTTGCTCTCATGATTTTCTCGATAATTAGATTTTTTTACCATTTTTGTTGCCCCTCGTGTCGACAACGATAGAATTGTCTTTATACATCGCGATTAATCAATTTTACACCTCAATAAAGTAAACCAACATCAATATTACTGTACTTCAATCATTTTTTTATTATAATACAATTTTGTAATGTACCAAAAAAAATCGATGTAGAACAAAAGTATGTTAACTATATTTATTATATCAAAAACACTATTAATAAAAATTTCGGTAGTCAACTTTATCCAATGACTTATTCAAGCCGTAATTCCTAATTCTTAATATTCATCAAAATCAAAGAGGAAAATTATGCCTCGAGAACCGAAAAAAACATGGCGAACCTTGAAAAAAGCAATGAAAGATTGACCTTTTGAGTAACGCTTCTATTTTTCATACGTTTTATCCTACTTTTTAGGGTTTTTTTTTATAACTTTTTTTCTTATTCTTTATTCATCTCGTGTATTATTTTCATCCAGGGGTGATTTTTTCTTGTACGTGCGAATTGAAGCTACGTCACCCTTATGGGCCATTCAATATCAAGTTTTCCGAATCGTCCTTTCGATTTATTTATTTTTTCTCTATCTCACTCGAACTCGCGTTCTTTCCTATCGCCTCTTTTTCCCTTTCACCCCCTCCTTTTTACGCGCTTTCTTCCTTCATGTTTATACTTCTTTTTCACAGAATAAGTGTCGCTTTCACATATGGCTATATAGCTTTAACAATGATCAAGAATCTTTTTTTTTTTGAGGGAATCATTATCGTTGGGCTTTATCGCCATTATTGTGTAACCACTTTTCGCCCTTTTCATGGGCTCCCTTTTTTCCGTATTTCTCCTCGTGGCTGTGTTCCTGTTCACGTCCATCTTTCTTCTCGTGTCCCTTGTTCTCGTGCCAATTTTGACCTTTCTCATGTTCACCCTTTTCTCCGTACTTGTCCACGTGATAGGCTGAGTCGTGATGTCCGATTTTCTCATGATCCCCCTTCTTCTCCTCATGCTCGTGATGATACTCACCCTCTTTCTCATCCCCGTCTTCCTCGTGAGACTCATCGTAGAATTCCGTCTTCTTCTCGTACTCGTCCTTAATTTACCCCAACAGAACCAGAGTTGATTTTTATCGATTTATTTTCATGTTATCATTATTTTTAGGCTTACTAAAATTTGATATTTTCACTGGCAGAGAACGTAAATTTAGGTGGAAAGAAAATTGAAATACATGGAATGGTTGTCTAAAAATGAGGACGTTTTTTTTTTTTTAATTTTATGAGTGAGCATTTCAAACTACTTTTCTTATTAATACGTGCCCTCAATCAAAGCCTACCACAAGTGAAAAATAATGGATCAAAGGAAAAAATAACCTTTTTGTGTACTACATGTTCGCCTTTGGTACTATGACCCTTTTCGTGTTTTCCTTTCTCCGCAAATTCGGCCTCTTTGCTGCCCTTCTCCCCATGATGATGCTCCTTGTGGTAACCACTTTCCTCCTCGTGCTTCTTTTTCCCACCTTTTTCTTCGTGATACTCATTGTCGTGGTGCTCTTTGTCATGATGGCCTTTTTTACCTTTATCATACTCGTGCCACTCCTTATAGTTCTGTTATCGGTCAGAACAAAATTCGTGAGTGTTTAGGGGTTGAAATATTTGAGAGAGAAAAGAGAGCAGGATCGATAAAAATGGAGGATAAGCCACCATTTTCCGGCAATAAAGTCGCCAAGTGGAGGGATTCGGATTGAGAGAAATTGTAATAAATTATGACAGACGTCTGAATTGGCTAGAGAAATCACCAAATCAAAGATTTATTCTCTGAGATCTCTAGAGA
Organism: Rhimphoctona megacephalus; assembly: GCA_963989365.1. NCBI lineage: Eukaryota > Metazoa > Arthropoda > Insecta > Hymenoptera > Ichneumonidae > Rhimphoctona > Rhimphoctona megacephalus. The sequence continues at coordinate 28,310,300 of OZ022415.1, forward strand.
AAATGAAAGTCATTGAAATGGCCAAATTTTCCAATACCGGTCTCAACCAGTTTTTCAATGATCCCGTTAAAGCTAGGTAAGCTGGAGAAGGTGGAGGGAAATTGTGATCTAAATAATTTAAAACGTACCTGTTCGGCTTTCTCACCGCTGGAATTATGATGGGCTTCCTCATGTTTTTCTCCACCTCCTTTCTCACTTTCCTCGTCACCACCCTCATCTTTTTTTGATTCCGCATGAGTTTCATGATTTTCTTGATGTCCCGAGCTGGCTGGTACCTCGTCTTCATAGTCTTGAGCATCCTGGAGTCTGTTAGATCGATGAACGTACTCGGCAGGTTCCACATAATTTCTAACAGGAAGAATTCTTGGTTGTTGTGTCCGGTCGATTGGCAGATTTAACAATCTGGTTTGATGGGTTGATGGGGGAGATGGTAATGTATTTTGTTGTTTTGAGACCTTTAAGGGTCTAACTCGACTTCCGTAATGAGACGAGTTTTCCGGAATCAACGTTGGCCTCGTAGAAACTGGTGAAACGTTGATCAGTTTATAAGAATCATAGAAGTCATAACCTGGAATTCGGCCTCCATTTTGTCCATTAGGGATTTCAACCTCTTGTGTCTGGATGGGGGATGTTGGTGGATAGATTTTGCTAGCGATGTATCCATCGATAATTGGGGAACTTTTCGTGTGAGCAGGGCTTGAAAGTTTGACCGGCGTAACGAAAGTACTTTGAGGATTAAGCGGAGTCACTTGTGGGGTTGATGAAGAGGCAAGTGTGTTTTTCGATTGCGTTCTGTAATCCTTGCCATTCCCTTTGTCATACACCCAATCCCTATTCGGTTTGCTGCCTTTTGTCAAACGGTTAGTTTTGGCATTTTCTGAATTGACGTAACGCTCTTCAACCTCATTTTGATTACTAACAGGTTCTCGGATGTCCCCAATACTCGACGTTCGTTCCCTTGAATCTTCATAAGGTTCGTAGGCCTTGTTCGGTTCATATAAATTTTGCGAATGTTTCGTTACGGCTCCAGGTCTTTTGTCGATATTACGGATATCCGGAACAATTGGTTTTGGATTCGAGTAAAAATTTTGGTACGGGTAAATTGGCGGACTCACCAAATTAGTCTGAGTCACTGGGCTAATTGTACTTCCCAGGTGGTCGTAATTGATAGGCTCAGTTGGGACACCGACAAATCGGTTAGCAGTCACACTTGGCAATTTTTTGCCAGCGGGAAGAAAGTCCGATTGGCTCGATCTTAACTTTGGTTGATCTGTGACTTCATCACTCTCATAACTTGCGTAATCACGTTCGGCTGAATTTGGACGTGCCTCGGCGCCACTTTCGTACAATTTGGAAGTTTTCGGATCTACCTTGTCCTCGTAAGAATCATACGTTGGAATTTCGGCGTTGAATGTTTCTTTTTCGGAATAATCAACGGGTTTCCGTTGGATCGGCTGTCTTTGCTCGTTGGACTCCTCGTAATAATCATAATCAGCGTTCTTTTCTGGGCTATAGGATTCGACGGATTCCTCCTCGGTATTTTCAGCCGGAATATTCAGCTGGTTGGTGGGTGTGGGAATGGGTGAATATGGATAAGGATTCGGCAGTCTTTTTGTTATCCAAGGTGGTAAATTGTAACGATTCGAGGAACCCAGCTTGGGGTCATTGGGTGCCGAATGAATTTCAGAGGTCCCGTCATCCAAATAATCATCATTTCGTCGATTAACCAGTCGAGGTTGTTTCAAAGTCACTGCGTATGGGTCGTGGTATTTCCTTTGAGAAGCCATGAAAAGCTGATTTGGTCCAATCGTTGAGTACGTCAAAGGCAATGTTGCTGGGAATGTTGTTCGTGTTAAAGGGCGAAATTCGCTTTTGACAGATTCTGAGAAATTCGTAAAATTTTCTAAATGACTGCCATTCACTTTCGGGTATTTTAAATCTTCTTTTGGCATCCGCGGAACGACAATCGTTAATGGATCAGTTCTGGAGGGTAAAATGATAGATTTCAAGTGTCTCGGTCCTCGCAACCATTTTTCCTGGAGGTTGGGCAACTTCTCGCGGAAAGTCAAAGGCAATGACGACTTTCTTTTCTCAGCTTTGTAATTGTACTCTGGCAATTGAAGCCTTGATGCCGTTTGATCTTTGTGGTGCTTGGTCGAGTCCTGGGATGATTCTGTTGAAGTCGACTGGGTTGGAAAATCATTAAGATAGGTTTTCGGGGTTGTTAACCATCTGGCCTGAGTGCTTGGTCTTTCTGGAGTCGCTGGTAAGTTTGTTCGTTTCGCAATGTCGTAATGCATCTCTTCCGGCAGTCTATGACTCGTTGATTCAACTACGTAATGGAGAAGGTTAGAAAACCTGATTCGTCTAAATATTTTACATAAAAATGCTAAAGTGAATTAAAGTGGATTAAGCTAAAGGGGATTAAAATCCAATATTAATTATCTCTGATACCTTAAATATCGTGTATCAGATGATAAATAAATTATTGAGCATTCATTAGTTCCAAATTTAGAAAAATCAATTTACACCCTATTAATTAATGTTTTGAACAAAAAGGACGATTGTAATTTTTACCGATAGAAGTTTCAGTGCTCGTTATTTCGTCTCTTCGGGCATCAAGTTTCTGGGGCTCGTATTCAGCGATCGCCAGAAGATCTTCGATGTTCTCAATATCCTCGTCATCCTCGTAATTTCTGGGCCTCGTTCTCGTACGAGTTTGGGACTGAGCAATTTCCTGATCATTGATCGTTCTCGATTGAGCAATTGGTGATCGGGGAGTCGATAAATTTTCAATTACTATCAGAGGGCCTGAAATTATGTTACTCAAATTTGACTTTTCAGCCTGAGAATTTGATAATATTATTAATTGACCGGACGTCGCAGCTTCCTCCAGAACATTTTTCAGTTCGGTTTTAATTTTTTTTTCTTCTTCAATCAACCCGGATAGACTCGTTGTCGTTTCCAATGCCAACGAAATATTATCGAAACTGTTCAACGAGGTCACATTTTCAATCACATTTACTGAATCTTCATTCAATTTATCCTGAATTAAAATTGTTGACGCGTTGCTCAAGTTTTTCTCAAAATCTCCCTCGATGTTTTCCATCGAAAATCTTACCTATAGGAGCCAAAATATAATTTTTTACATCAGAATCATTTTAATTTGCCACTTTTCACACTTCACGATAAAAAATCTTAAGAATCTGTGAGTTAATTTACGAATTACTAAAAATCTTGAAGTATTCTGGCCTGCAATTTTGATCTACAATTTTTTTTTTTATTTTCTCACTGACTCATACATAAAAAAATAATTTTTTTACATCTAATCAATTATTGAACAATTAACGCAGCAGGAAAAATCCTCAAAAAATAGCCTTCAGACCCGGAAGAAAATTGCAGGTAACACTAGAAAGAAATTGTCCAAAACCATAATCATTTATAACATAAAAAATAAGAGAGAAAAGCATATATCACTTCACAGAACTGAAAAAAATGAATTTATGAAACAATGAACACGTTTGAATAAAAAACAAAATACCAATTGAGCAAGTAGCACAAAAATTGACAAATTTCTCGAAGTTGCCATGATAACCCACGATTGTCGATACGAGACTGAGCTCTCAAAACCAGTGATAATGTTAATTATAGTTTCATCCTATATCACGAGATCTTTGCACAGTACTGAAAACCATTACTCCGAGTTTCGATGATTTATCCACGAAAAATTGTGGTCTCAATTACGATGGATACAAATTTAACGGAGTAGGGATTGAAGGAGGGGGAGGGAAGGTAGAAAGATCACTTCATCATCGTGATCTGGACCATGGCTTCCTCCTTTCTACCTCGATATTGCATCACGATATTATAAATTTCATTTTATTACTCTCGAATGTAGAATCCCCAAAATCCTGGAAAAATTAAGCCTCGAATGCTACTTCGTCTTTAAAAAGTGTCAGATACATATTTCGCTCTTTCTCTTTCGCTCTGTGTTGTTTGTGCATTTGTATAAAATATTTGTAAATACAAATGGTTTATATTTACAAATACCTTTAAGTATATTTATAAGCACAATATTATGATAAATAATAAATAATAATATTGTTATGATATTAACGTATTGTCGTTTATCATATTTATGTAGGGTTTTTTTTTTTTAATAACTAAAAATTGTAGACGTGTCGTGAAAAACTTGAGCGTTAATGAGCGGCCGGTCTAATTTCAACTCGGGCTTAAAACTTATATATTAACGTCTCGAGTTTCTCATCCCTTACGTCCCTTGCCGCGCTGAATTTTAATTTTTGTTGAAGTACACAAAATAATAAGAAGATATTTTAATTATTTCGGAATACATCGTAAGAAATATATTTCTCAAGTTATTTTCTATTACCCAGTACTTTTTGCATGAATTAATTTGACGTTTTTTATCTTTTAGCACGGATATGCAATGTAATAGTTTAGAGCATAGGGAAGAAAGTTAAAAAAAACATCGTTCAGATTGCATTACGAGAATTCAATCAATAATAATAATCACAATAATGGAAAAGTGTCGGCCGAACTGTGACCAATTTAACGCTAGGTTTTCACTTTTTGCGGAATACACGGAATATTTATAGACTATTTATTCGGTGTGTAAACGAAGCTTGTGTAGGTTCGAAAATTGCCAATACAAGTTGGGGTGTTTCACACTCGAGTTATTTGCTGGTTAAAATCATTTTACTTAAAAATGCATTGCTTGTACAATCGTATTAACAATGCATCAAACTTGCAAATTTAGGAGGAATAAAAAATTGAAAAAACAAAACAGAATGAAAAATGATTTTTTTTTTGGGTGTATTTATTAAATAGAGCTTGTATATAAAAAATCAAACAAACATGAAATAAATAATGTAAAATATACTTTTGATAGCAAAACGTTTGTTAAATATAAAACTATTCATATTTTTTAAATCACATGGAAGCAGATTTATTTAATCAAAACATATGGGAAAACAGTTAATGATTTTTTATAAATTTTACATTTATAATTTTTTTGCAGACATCATTTTTGTAGAAGACTGTACGTACGAACAGTTTATCCTTAAAAGCTTCGTCTCGGGCTTGTAACTATAAAGTATATTCTCACCTGTCGAGCTCTCGAGTGACCACAATAACCGCATTTCCTATTGTTCATCGAGCGATGAAACCGCTACGGTTGGTCACGTTATTGACGATGCTCGACGTTCAAAATAAATACAATAAAACAAATTATTTCGTCACAGTATAACTCTTCTTTTACCCGTAGGTTATTTATTGAAAACGTAAGGTCCTGGAATAATATGAGATAAATTATATTGAAAATTATTTATAATTTGGCGAATTAGGTACGGAATAAAAATAATCTCAATTCGAAAAGATGATCTCCAAAAATATTTGGAACGTTCAGTCTTTTAGAATAATTATCAAAAATAACATACTCTTTTTTTACATACAACAACACTCATAACTAAGTTTTCACCTCGTACATATTCAACGCTTGCCTTTTTTATTGAAGAACCATTTATTGCCACCCTCGGCTTTTCCCTTTTTCCCATGGTGGTCATGATGTTTGTGATGATGACTGTGGCCCTCGGCCACCTCGTGACCTTTTTTGTCACCGTCGTGATGACCCTTTTCATACTTTTTCTTCTTGCCATGATGGTCCTGAGAGAAAAAAAATAGCTCTTAATTCATGCTAAGATTTGATAATAATTAGTGAACTATTACTAAGTAATTTCGAACTTATGCCTTCTGAAAAAAATATCTTGACTGTCTGAAGGACACTACTGCTGGTGTGTACTTTAATGCCTCGAAGTAAATGATTATTGAATAAAATTTGTCGTAACAGAGCGTTAAATCTAACCTCATGATGATCAGAATCATGATGAGCCTTTTTGAAATGACCGCCTTCATGAGACTCGTGATCCTTATGATAACCACCTTCCTCTTCCTCGTCTTCATCCTCGTGGAATTCGTCATAAAAATTATGCTTCTTTTCGTACTCGTCTTTCTTAAAAATATTGTGTTCTCCCTTCGTACTATGGCCCTTTTGATGTTTTGCTTCTTCCTCAAAACTGGAATCCTTTTCACCTTTTTCCCCTTCGTGATGTTCACCATAATGGTCTTCTTCCTCGTGTTTTTTTTTCTCGTGGCCCTTGGATTCCTCGTAATCGTGCTCGTGTCCTTCAACATCGTGATGACCTTTGTCACCTTTGTCGAATTCCTTATGAGCCTCGTAAACCTATCAATTGACAGTGGTGCAATTGGAAGTCAAAAAAATATGTATTACACTTGGAAACGCTGTCCTTCAGATTCCAATTTTTCTTTTAAACTCAAAGTTTTTTAGGTCGAGCGAGAAAAAAATGTTTTTAACGCTTGGACTCTGAAGTTACCTTGTCTCCTTTTTCTCCCGAGGTTTCATGGTGATCAGCTTCGTGTTTCGTTCCGCTACCCTCTTCTTGATGTTTCGTTCCTCCATCTAGAAAATTATATATATAAATCTAAAAAAATACTGAACCTCTAAATTGTGTGTTAATTAACTAATTTTTAAAACGTTACAAAGAATGCATCATCCTTTTTTACACGAGCAATCCTTAAAAAAAATGGTTTTGAAAATTCGGTCTTAATTTTGGTCGAAAAACGTTCTAGAAACAAATAAAAAATAATTTCAGTAACAATACAAACCATGATGAGTGGCAGAAGTTTCCAAATCTCCGTTATAACTGAATCTAATTGGTCTCCTCAAAATTTTTCTAATCCCCTCACAATCGTCGATTAGTAATAAAACAATAATTACGCTAATTGTAAAAAAAAGTGGTCCCTTCATTGTTTAACAACAACGCGACTTTTTAATTGCTACTTAATTCATCAATCGTCAAAACGATACTGATATCTCGAGAAATCCGGACGGAACTATTATATCCTCCGATTCGCATTCGAGATGATTCGAACCTTTTTTTTTTTTTAACCCGAGAGCCAGTCGATGAAGAGATTTTTTTTCTTACCGGAAAAACGTGACAATAGAGACTGACAGGAAACCATTTTGCAGTTTCATCGATTCGCTAAGGTCGAGAGATGCATTTTTTTTTCAATACTGCACTATGAAAACAAGAGCGAAGTAGAGGTAAAAGAAAACGAAGAAGAACTCCAGTTATTTATCGTCTACTTTCACTCGTTGGAAATAAATTTTCAAGTTTTATTTAAAAAAATATCATTCATTTCCGCATGAACCTAAACCGGATATTGGGTTGTCTTTATAAAATTATTTTCAACACTCATTTTCTCGTTTGGATAAAATGTTAAATACATTATTATTGTTATCATTATGTATAATTGAATATATATTTTTAAAAAGCATGTAAATGTAAAAAAAAATACAATAATACTATTTCCATAATTTTAGTTATATCTATGTTACAATCATTTAATTTTTGGCAATAATATTTTTTAATGGCGTATATTAGATAATAAGACAGTGGGTTGCATAGCCCATGGTAATCGAGAATAATGATCAAACAGTTACGAAGAACAAAGGCGACTTAAGGCGAAAATCCGCGGTACAAACAGTCCCTTGAATTTCCCTTCATACCCCATTACTTTTTCTTAAGTTACTTTATATCTCTCCGTCTCTCCTTTCTCCACTTTATCGTTTTTTTGTCTTCATCTCTAAAGAAGTTAAAAAAAGCGTCAATCTTTTTTTCAGACGATCATGAAATCTTTGTCGATTACTTTGAGACTGTCATAAAAAGCTCCAACAAAGAACAAGAGCATTATTAAGAAATCAAACCTACGATTAAAAAATTTGATTTTAATATTAAAAACGATGCCTAAAATATCAAATGGACCCTCACCTGTATGTACACATAAGATATGCATGGATACGTACACGCATATAGTTCCACACATCCTATCGAGTAAATTCAAACCCCTTGTAAACTGGCTAACGAGATATCGGTAAGCAAATTAGGGGTGTTGGAAAAATAGTGTGTATAGAGTCTCTGGGATAAAATCGATATATAGATATGTATATTTAGTACAAATGCGCGAGTCATTCTGTCACAAATCGGCCTCTCTATGACCTTCACCTTTTTGTTTATGAATACCATTTTTTTATTATTTTTTGTATGATGCTAGCATTTTTTGCGACAACAATAATTGAATTTGCATTTCTTTTTGCGCAGTACAACAATTTATTCAAGCGTTAAACTATTATAAATCATTGTCAGTATTTCCTTTTAAAAAAGAAGCTTTACACTTTTTTGAGCTCCCAGTTCATTTAGAGAACTCCGTGAATATTTTTTTCAACATTAAGAGTTTTAGACGCAATAAAAAATATTCAAGGGATCGAATCGTGATAAATAAGGATTGGGAAAATGTTTTAAAGTAATGGGCCAATTTTTTCAGCGAGAAAATGATAACGAATGAAGAACGGATATCCAAAAAGGTCAAAGATCAAATACGGGTGGATTTTACGTCGAATTACTCAAACTCACGGAGAGTCGTGGCTAGAGACGTGGATGACTCTGGTATATTCTTTAAATCTACCTGCGAATAAACAGGGTCTGGGTTAAGCTCCCATAATCTAATTTGCATCATCCGGTATATAAGGTCCGACTGGCGCGACATTCGTTTAGCTCGATACCACCGCAACCCCTAAAAACAACGAAGCTCTATGATCCGCATACATCGTCGCGTTTAAAATAAATAAATAAATAAATAAATATATAAATCAAAGAATAAATATATCAAAAGATTATCGATAAAAATAATTAAATTAACAGTTGTCCAAAAATTAAATAAATTTTGGATAAATGAGTGAATGAAAAACTATGATATACAATAAATATTGAAAAAAAAAAAGTTTACATTAATAAAACCGAATTGGCCACAGCCAAATGTACAAAAATTGCGAAACCAAACGATGGTGGGATTTAGAGGTCCGGTTTATCGCTTCAGTGCATTCTAAATCGACGAATCAGCGGTATTATGAAAATGATATAAAAATCTACGACAGCAAGTTTCATCAAAAAAGTGTAATGTAAATCGAAAAAAAAAAAAAAAAAAATAGTTGCATTCAGAAACATCAAAAAATATTGCAGCGTACGAATTTGCAAGCTGTCGTGATCGAACATTTCAAAGTTTTCATAAATTTTAATATTCAGAAATACAAAAATTCAAAGAAGAAATAAAGAAAAAAATCAGTGATGACTTGCGAAAAATCGGAGAAGGAGGTGGAAGCACCACCTGACAAGGTCGACAATTATATTCGCCATCTTCCTCGGCCTCTTACCATCGACGAAAAGAAATATCTTTTGGCGGTCGAGCGTGGTGATTTGGCGAACGTTAGAACAATTTTGCAGATAGCCAGCAAGCCAAATCCTCGCGTGAGTTCGCGTCTATTAACGATTTCTACTTTTTTTTTTTTTTAGTTACGCAAGTAAAAATAACGTTTTGTAATATTTCTTGCAATCCAAGAATAAAATATGTTTTTGTTTAAATATTTCGTATCACATACTATTTTTGATGGGGAAATCTTACCAGCATCTGGACAAATAAGTCAATATTTATAAAATAAACAACTAATATTTATTTAAAAAAAAACGTCATAAAATAAAATTGGATGCAATTTTTTGACAAAAGAATGTTGAAATCGTAGGTGAAACCATTGGATGTAAATTGCGTTGACAGCCTTGGTCGGGGTGCCCTGACCTTGGCAATCGAATCGGAGAATTTAGAAATGGTTGAACTTCTTGTGGTAATGGGAGTTGAAACCAGAGACGCTCTTTTGTACGCAATAGACGAGGAATTTGTTGAGGCTGTAGAGTTGCTACTGGAACACGAGGAACTAATGAGAAGAACGGAAGTGGAGGGTTCAGACCGTAAGGAAAAAGAAATATGATTGAAATAACTTGATTTTTTGGATAAAACATTTTATTAACGAATAAAATGAACGTACATTTGCGTGAATGATTCAGCACCGAAGGATGTGATACATAGCTGGCAAAAAATCGATCCGGCATCTGCGAGATATCCGGCGGAAATGACACCTCTCGTACTCGCTGCTCAGCGAAACAATTACGAAATTTTAAAATTGCTGCTCGATCGTGGTGCCACTTTGCCCATGCCCCATGATATTAGATGCGGATGCACCGATTGTCTCAAATCTGTCACAGGTTATTGAAAAAAAAATGTAACATTGAGGAATAAATGTAAAAATAAATCTTTTCGTGCTCATACATTTATACATTATATTTTGAAATTGAATAGGCGATCCATTGAGACTCTCTTCGACTAGAATCTCAGAGTACAAAGCATTGGCAAGCCCGAGTCTCATTGCTCTCAGTTCTCCGGATCCATTAATGACTGCTTTTCAACTTAGTTGGGAATTGCGGCAATTGGTAGTATCAGAGCCTGAAAGCAGAGCAGAATATTTGAAACTCAGGAGACAAGTGGAAAAGTAAAAACAAAATGTCTCCTTATTCAACGACGAATTATATATTTTTTTTGTAAATGAAGTTTTTAATAGATTTTTATTATTTTATTAATGAGTGTGTTACCGAAATTATTACCATTTTTTCTGTCAGTATTATTTTATTTATTTATTTTTTATCATCTTCGAGAACAAAAAATGAAAAAATCGAAAAATAAATTCTGGAAGGTTCGCAGTGGATTTGCTTCACGAGGCTCAGAGTACAACAGAATTGAACACTATTCTGAATCACGATCCGCAAGACGAGGCAGCCGAATCAACCAAAATACTCGCTCGACTGGAACTGGCGATTCAATACAAGCAAAAAAAATTCGTCGCGCACTCTCACGTCCAGCAATTACTCGCGGCTATTTGGTAAGCTCCTAATAGATATTTAACATTTTTTCCCATTTTAACGTTTCTACTTTTTTTCTCCACTCTCGAATTTAATTTTGTATTTTTTATTCATACATTTATTTCGTTCGAAATAAAGCAAAAATAAGATTATCACGATCTTTAAGAACTGCTGCAATATTTCTCCTTAAAATCACGAATGTTTTTTAATTTCTCTTTGTAAAAAGGTATGAAGGCGTTCCGGGTTTTCGGAGAATGACAAATGGCCAAAGAGCTTTAATCCTTTTGAAGACAGCACTTTTCTTTCCCTTCTACTGCATGATTTACTTTTTTGCCCCCGAGTCCAAAACTGGCCAGCTTCTTCGAAGACCATTCATGAAATTTCTCGTTCATGCTTCCTCCTATCTATTCTTTCTTCGTAAGTTAAGCAAAATTTGTCATTTCTTTAAGGCGAGCAGCCACTTTAGGAGACCGAAAATTAGATGATATTTTGGATTTTTTTTTATTGTGAAAAAAAAACGGAAATATCCGCAACTCTGACAATAATTTATTCATATTTTCATACATCTCTGGTAATTTTTTCAAGTTATTTCATGCATTAATTAAGGTGTAATCCGCTGTGTCCCTTGGCGTGTCCTCATCGTCGTGGTCGATTTGCGGGAATTGTGCAGCTCGCAATTCGCATCTAAAATAATCCAACAAATTTTTATACATTCTTGAGATGTTTTTTAAGAGCATGAACCTAAATTTTGAAAAAGAAATCGAGAATTGAATGTTGGAACGTGTTTGAAAAAAAAATATCGATTTTTAGCATTTTTCCCCAGCATTTTGCAATAATAAAAATGTTTTAAACAATCTAATTTTTCCAACTTTAGGTTCATGTTTTAATAAATTATATTATGTAAACATGATCCAAATTTGAAGATGATCCATCAATTAGTTTTCAAGTTATGATTGCAAATGTCGTTTCGAGAAAAACACGTTTAAAGTTTGAGTGCGCTTGGGAGTCGAATCGAGAATCTTTATCATTTATATACATACCGTTAGAAGGAATTCGAGTATCGTTTTGAAATTTTCAGGGTGTATTCTTAAGATATTTTGCTAACGATTTATGAAATAAAAAAAAGATTGATTTTTTAAAGCATCTAAAGTGGTTGTTCGCCTTAAATTCACTCTAATTTAACCTCTTTCCACAAAAGTTTTAGAAAGTTTAGTTTAGTTTAGAGGTTTAGAAGTGTAGTCTCACAGTTTTATTTTTGAATTATGAGAAATTATAAAAACGCCTCAGGGTTTTTTTATCGATGAGTCCTTTGCCATTTTTCTCTCCAATGCATCAGGATGGCTATCACTGAAGAATTATTATATCATCGACGGTGCATCGTAGAGAAAAATGGCTAATCATCTCCAGGATTCCACGATCGATCCTTCCGATAAGTCTCTAATGTAATTAATAAGAAATTTTATATGTATATTCAACCATATCGATACAGTTGTTCTGATGCTCGTATCTCAACGTGCTGAGGTCGAAGTCATTAGACTATTCGGGAGTGAATACGCGATACGACAACTGGAGGAAGATTTAATGAAGCAACGAGGAGCTAAACCAACGCCTTTAGAATACATAGTTTTACTCTACATATTTGGGTTTATCTGGCAGGAAATGAGAGAGGTATAAAAAATCAGAATCATTTTTTTCTACACTATTATTACTACTATTATAATTAATTATTCGAACTTGTGATTGAAGGTTTATATGGACGGTCTTAAGGCTTATCTACGCGATATGTGGAATTTTATTGATTTCACGAGAAATTCATTATACGTTGCGACTATAGTACTCCGAGTTGCCGCTTATGTACAACAGAGTGCTGAGATTCAAGTAGATTCCTCGGCTGCTCTCGTTCCCAGAGAAAGATGGGGTGACTTTGATCCTCAATTGATAGCCGAGGGATTATTCGCTGCAGCCAACGTATTCAGTGCTCTCAAACTCGTACATCTATTTAGCATTAATCCGCACTTAGGACCTCTTCAGGTAAATGAAATATGAAGTATAATTTTCGTATTTTTATTAATAAAGCAAAATTGTATTTAAAAACAAATGGATTTTTTATTTTGGTCTTCGTATTTTTAGATCTCATTAGGACGAATGGTGATCGATATCGTAAAATTCTTTTTCATTTACACCCTGGTACTCTTCGCGTTTGCCTGCGGTCTTAATCAGTTGTTGTGGTATTTTGCCGAGCTCGAGAAAAGAAAATGTTACTACGACATTGCTGATCCATCCTGGGACGCCGCAAGTGACGCTTGCATAAGATGGCGAAGATTCAGTAATCTGTTTGAATCTTGCCAGAGCTTATTCTGGGCAAGTTTCGGTGGGGTTGGAATTGAAAGCTTCGAATTAACGGGAATCAAATCTTATACTCGTTTCTGGGGATTGTTGATGTTTGGCTCCTATTCCGTGATCAATGTTATCGTATTGTTGAATCTTCTAATCGCTATGATGAGCAACAGTTATGCAGTTATCGAGGTAAAATTTATGTCAACGAGATCCAAAACGACCCCAATTTGTTTAGTAAAAAACTTGTTTTTAACCTTTTTTGAAACTTTTTTCATTTTATAGATTTTTTAGCATTAATTGTGCACTAAATGCAACTTTATCATACACCATTATCTTCGTTATTAAAAAATGAAGAGAATGATATATAATTAAACCTTATTATCACACACGTGGAACATTTTATGCTAAAGAGAAGATTGGGGTCATTTGTTTCGACTCCGTTGTAGGATTTACGTTCGGGAAAATAAATTGTAGGAGTTTAGGGATAATGAAATAGTGCTATCCAATCCTGAGCGGTGGAAAGACGTGAGCGTGGATCGTAGCAAGGCTGCCACGCCCTCACACCCTTATCGGCGCGCTTGATTGGCTGCTACTAATTTATCAAAGTCTCATTAACCCTGCAACGGAGAGAAAAATGACTAAAGACTTTTCCCTCTAGAATTTTGTCATCTACTCGACCTGTGAATCTCAGAGTTACATTTTCCCATTTTTTATCTCGATATTGAAATATTTCAATGTCAAAATTATAACTGAACAGGAACACTCGGACACCGAGTGGAAATTTGCGAGAACGAAATTGTGGATGAGCTATTTCGAGGAGAGTGGCACTTTACCACCTCCCTTCAATATTTTCCCGGCTCCAAAATTATTCTTCCGAATGATTGGCATGCAGAAAAAAGGGATATGGAGAAGGAACAGCTCGCGAAGAAGGGCTCGTGAGCACAGGTACACTAAGTCTGGTAAACTAAGATCGTAGGAGAAGAAAAAAACAATGTTTTTTCTACGGTTCAGAAATAGCGGAGCGTAGGGTTTTGTTTGGAAATTCCCATCATGCTTGAATAAGTATAAATTTTCGTGTCATCCTCAGATATGGATCAGTCATGAGAGCGCTTGTTTGGAGGTACGTCGTTCATGCCCATTCGCAACACGAGCTGGAGCCCGTTACGGAGGACGACGTTCATGAACTTAAAAGCGACATCTCGTCGTGGCGTTGCGAATTATTGGATATTTTACGTAGAAACGGAATGGACATAAGTAGCGCTTCAACTAAAGAAAAAAGTACGTTCTTATGACGCTTGTTACGATCAAAATAGGGGAATCCCTTTTTTTAGAAACAACAAGGACTAAAAAGTTTATCACACGTATATCTTAGTTGTATGAGCTAAAAAATAATTATTTCTAATTCATCATTTTAAATACTTTTTTTTAATACTCTGGCCCTAAAAAAAACCGTTCCCGGAGTGCATCTCATTTGTTTGACCACACTTTACTAACTTCCATGCCCCTGTGAAACCACGAGGGCCCAGGGAAACTGTTGAAAACCCATGCTTATAGAGTCAGTTTTATTTCTGCTGAGTTTTTGGTCGATTAAAACCATTACAACCTGAGAAAACCTGCTTCCTGCTCAGCGATCGATGCGCGAGTCGACGTAAGACTAAGCGGTCACCTATCCAAATACTGGCTTCGCCCGAAGCTGCTTAACCTGAGAGACCGCTAAAGCCACTCATCGACCGTGTACTCATCGTTGTTGAAGTGATTAATTTCTATTTATTCGTTATTATTATTTTTTTTTTAGCCATATTGGGAAAGAAAATGAGAGTTTGGGAGAGGCAGTTGATGAAAGATTTCCAAGTTGCTGGACCATTGGGCGAGAGTGAAGTGGATGATCAGGAGGATTTGACTCAACCTCCGGAGGGTGAAGATAACGCGGCAAGATGGCGAAGAGTCGCGAGACTCGCGGTCTTAAAGTCCGCTGAACGTCGATGGGGTCAAGTAAGTATAAATAATAAATTAAGGTAATAATAATATATTATTATTACGTTTATTTATTATTTATTGGTCATTATTATTCTTCATTATTTTATCATTTATTAGTAATTTATTATTATTATTATTATTATTAATAATAATAATAATAATATTATTATTATTATCCATTATTTACTAGTAATTAAAATGAGTAGTTTGTGATAACAATTATTGTTAACTCTAGCACGTCGTACCTGATTTCGTAGATCAGAACCCGTTGACAGCGTATTTTTCATGTCACGCTTTTTTCAAAATGTTATAACTTTTGAACAAATAATTTAAAATGTTTCACAATTACTTTTTCACGTTAGTCAGAGTCTGGCGGTTAGATTTCACCACCACTAGGCCTGCATAGACCCAAAAATAGAAATAACAAAAATATCAATAATATAAATAATAATAATAATAATAACAACAACAACAACAACAACAACAACAACAACAACAACAACAACAACAACAACAACAACAACAACAACAACAACAATAACAACAATAACAATAACAGCAACAATAACCATAACAACAACAATAACAATAACAACAACAACAACAACAACAACAACAACAACAACAACAACAACAACAACAATAATAATAATAATAATAATAACATGAAAAAAATGGAAAATAGAAATGATGAAATGTTATTACCCTAACGGATCAGCGAGTCCCAAAAAAAGTAAAAAAAAGTCCCATGTGGGACTGGGGGCTTAAGTCGATAAAAGTGACCCCAAATGGAGTCCCAAATGGGACTTTTTTCCCTTCGCTCGGTGTGAACCGGACGTGACGTCATGAGTCCTAAATAGTCCCTTAAAAAAACTTTTTTTAAGAGTGAAATCTCAAAAAAAGTCCCTATTTAGGACTCCGAGCCCCAATTTGGGACTTTTTCTTTGCTTCTCGCTTCGGCCACAGCGTGGCACAGAGTCAAGCGTTTTCGCGAGCATGCATTATCCGCCGGGTGGGCATATATTGCCGGAGTCATAACACTCCGTGATCGGTTGAAAAGACGGTCTCGTACAGAATACAAATAGGTATACATGTAGTGAATCGCTTATTCCGGTTG
Organism: Rhimphoctona megacephalus; assembly: GCA_963989365.1. NCBI lineage: Eukaryota > Metazoa > Arthropoda > Insecta > Hymenoptera > Ichneumonidae > Rhimphoctona > Rhimphoctona megacephalus. Next base: position 28,326,572 of record OZ022415.1, read on the forward strand.
CCTCGTTCGAAAAAGTCCCAAATTGGGGCTTGAAGTCCCGAATAGGGACTTTTTTTGAGTTTTTTTCCTTAAAAAAAGTCCCTATTTGGGACTCATGATGTCACATCCGGTTCACACTAAGGATGCTGGATCGTTAAAAAACAATCGATCTATTGAATCGAATCGAATCGTAATCCAACGAATCGATCCCATAATAGATCGAGTAGGAAAATATCGATCCAAGTAGAATCGATTTTCATTAAATCGATATGAAAAATGGAAAATATAACATAAATAAAATGAAATAAAAGAAATTGAAAATCAAGGATACTTATCGGTTGGACAAAAATCGATTCTTGGATCGGCATCCCTAGTTCACACTGAGTGAGGGGAAAATGTCTCATTTGGGACTCCATTTGGGGTCACTTTTGTCGACTTAAGCCCGAGTACGAAATGGGACGTTTTTGGGACTTATATTAGGAACTCATTGATCCGTTAGGGTGTGATAAGGGTAGTCGTGACTTTTCGTTGCATTAGCATTGAGTAGGTATCCCGGAAGTGAATAAGTTTGTATGTTTTGAAATTCGTTACAGGTGATAAGCAGCGTGGTTCAAAGTTCCCAAATAGGTCGCAGTAACAGCCGTGCATCGTTGCAGAGTCAATTGAGTTTGAAAAAAGCGATGGAACAGGCGCACGCTTTGCGTTCGAAGAGTCCCTTGAAACCGGTAAAGCCAATAGAATTGCCACAGCCATCAGCAGCTCCGAATATCCTTCATATATTGAACGACATCGATGAGGTCGAGAATACATCAAAATTGGAAAACACACCAAGGCGTGATTTTTCACCTAATCGAGTGGATTCAAATAGCAAGATGGAAAATATGGTCGCCGCGGTAGGATACGAGGATGAGAAAAATAAAAACAATTCGGAACCTTTGATATCGATAAGAACGTCGCCACCTCGTGTGATCAAGAGGAAAGCTCCGAACTCCGGGAATTCTAGTCAAAATTCCCCTTCTCAATCATCAGTTGTTAATTCTACCTCGTTGACGGTCGATACGAAAAACCGTCAAAATAATTGCAGCAACTCGTCGGCGATGAACAAGAGCGCCACTATCAACAACAACAAAACGAATAATTCAACTTCCGGTGCGCCTGATTCTTCACCCAAACGTTATCCTCAAATGTCGAATGCATCACCCAAGAAAAATAATAGTAACGATAAAAATAAAAATCGTGGCGGATCCACCGATCGTTTGAATCCAGCATCCAACAGCCAATTGCGTACCACATCGCCTGAGCCTCAAGACATTGTCAGACCACGACCAAAAGCCTCCGGATGTCCAAGCCCGAAAATCAACAAGGGAACCAACAATATACCCGAAGTTGCTCTCACACCAAGTACACCCGACCAGAAATCCAGTAATCAAGAGAAATTCATCAAAATCGAACCCAAATCCCCCAGACCCAATGACTCGAGGTCACCCAGACGCAGAGGTGGTTGGCTCTGAATTTAACCTTTTATTTTACATATACGATCCAGCCAATGTATTGTTTATTAACCTTTACGATACGCAGCTATGTAATATTTCGAACGTTTCGTACGCAGGGGATCATGGAAAACTTCGACTCCTTTTTCAGCTACAATTATGCATATAATTAATTTTGTTGACATTAAAGATTAATTAATTACACATGTTCCTCAGCCAAAAATTTTATTGGACTTTCAATAGTCATAATTTTGAAAAAATCATTAACATATTCTTTAAATAAAATATTCCTCCATAGATAAACAGGCAGTACAACAACTCTATTCATAATTTCTCTATTCTCAATCCTAGCTACACACTACATGGTCCAAAGGACCGACAGCAACACTACATTTTTATCTTTTTTTCACCACACGCCTTTTCATAAAGGTTATAACTTTTTATCAAACGACTTTTTGGCTTTACTGATTGCTTCTCTGGATTGGTCGGAGTCTGGCGTTTCGATTTCACTACAATTAAATCTCAATAGACGCGTTTGTTACAATGTTATAGAGCAATAAAAGTCGTCGGTCCAATAGACCGATAGTGTGTAAGATACTAAAAGTTATAGTGTGTAGCTAGGGTTAAATAACTCTATGGTAAATATCTTTATTCCAAAACATCTCTATTCATAAATATCTCTATGTTTAAATAACTCTGTGGGTAATAAACTGTATTCTTAAATAACTTCGTTCTCAAATATCTGTATTCAAATAATATTTGTATTCCGAAAGATCACTATGTTGAAATATTTTTATTCTAAAATATCTCTATTCATAAGTGTGGTCAAAAAATCTCTCTTCAAAAATATCTCTATTCATTGACATCTGCAATCTGAAACAACTCTATTCATGAATGTCAATGTCAAAACATTACATGTCAAGACATCTCTCTTCATGTGGAACAATTGACAATTGAAGAGAGATGAACTGACATAGAGATATTCATGAATAGAGTTGTTTCAGATTCCAGATGTTAATGAATAGAGCTATTTGTGAAGAGAGATTTGTTGACCACATTTATGAATAGAAATGTTTTAGAATAAAGATATTTCAACATAGTGATCTCTCGGAATACACATATTTTTTGAATACAGATATTTGAGAATAAAATTATTTAACCCTACAATCCCACAACGGGGTAATTAGTTACCCCACGAAAATGTCATATTTCCTTCCCGAACCAATTTTGTTAAATAATTTCTTCCGTTTTATAGTTTTCACCATTAAATATTTACCGAATGCGATTTTATCATGCACCATTATCTTCATTATCAAAAAACGAAGAGAATGGTATATAATTAAACCTTATTATCGCATACGAGGAATATTTTATGCTAAAGAGAAAATTGGAGTAATTATTTACCCCAGTGTAGGATTTACGTTGGAAAAAATAGATTATGAGGTTCTAGGGTTAAGAATACAGTTTATTACCCACAGAGTTATTTAAATATAGAAATATTTATGAATAGAGATGTTTTGGAATAAAGATATTTACCATTGAATTTTAAGAATAAAGAAATTATGAATAGAGTTATTGTACTACCAATAAACAGACGATTTTTTTTTTTTTCATTACGTAAAATGAGTTTTGTGATTGTTTTGAATGGTTATGAATTTTTTAAGAATGTTCTCTTTTTCTGTATTTATATTCAAGAACGTAAAAAAAATATGATTAAAAATCATGCATTTTGCACATGTTTTTTTGCAAAAGGATTCAACGTCATATTTACCAAATGTATAAGGCTTTGAACGAACAATTTCTTGAATATCGCCTCCCGAAAAAGTAGAAGAGAGGAATTTTAAAAACGAACAAAAATTCCAAAAAAATTCGAACGTATTTTAGAAAATCAACAAATGCATTTTGCACGACGAAAAAAAACTCGTCTGATTATTTGGTGAACAATTGTTTTTCTACCGGTTAATAATTTTTTGATTATATTATTATCAAAGTCTCAAAGTTTGTAGTATCTTTTTGGCTGATTTTTTTCAAATTTTTTTGCAAACCGCTATAAAAGTTTCACCCAATTAATCTTACAAATTTTTTCATCAGATACAAACGCCGGTCTAACCACAAAACCGGGTATGATCTCAAAGTAAAAGTTCAATCGACAAATAAAATATCATTGAACCATCGTAAATACACCGATCGGCCCAAAATAATCTTTTGGAAACGACTGGCGCAATAAACACAGTGTAACTGACTACGGAACATGTCGAATCTTATTCGTATTTCGGTCAAAAATTTCTCGACGAGCAAAGCAATGTCGATATGCTTTTCTTACGTGGGGAAAAAATTCCATAAATGATTACTAAAAATATTACTCAGAATTATTGCGTTATCCATTTTCGTCGGACTATGTCGCACATGCCATTTTATTTTACAGAGTAACACAGTAAAAATTTTTAAATAAAAAAATCTGTGAATCTTTACTGTGTTGCGCAGTAAAAATGGACGATTTTTCAAAGAGAATTTGAACACTGCATTTTTTCACTTCATACCGTAAAAATTACTGTATTCCTCTGTAAATTTTCATGAATACGAAATGGAATTGTAATCATAGAATATGATTCTCGAGTGTTTTACTCTGCTGTTCCATAAAAATTGAGAGTTCTATAACGCATCTTTATTATCTTGTTTCCATTATGAAAAATTACTGTCGCCTATCCGTAAAAAATACAACATTTTTTTTGTTTTGCTTCACATAGTCCAACGAAAATGTGTCAAGGGTATGGATCAGTCGCATGAGTGCGAAAGCTGCAAATTTTTCCCATTTTTCTGCATGGGCTGATACTTTTTTTTTATTTCGATCGGACGAAAGGTATGGAAAAATTTTACTTTCGAAAATTCGAAGCGGGCGGGGTGACTGATCTATACCCTTAATATGCAATGTATCGTGGAATTTTTTCACCATGTACGAACCCAGATTGCAAAAATAAAAAAAAGCTCGGGTCGAAATGTGAATCGATATTTTGAATCTTATAATTAATGATTTAAAAAAAAAATACATATCCATTTTTAACTATTTTTTTTAACGAGTTTTTATTTTTTTTTAAACTGACTATTCAATAAAGATTGAATTGAACATTTTTTGCAAGTTGGCATAATCTTTTATAGACGAAAAAGAATTTGACAATGATCAAGTTTTGAATAGAAATAAGAAATGAAAGTTTCGAATTACTGGAAACTTGCATTGAATGGTGAACTCGAATAAAACGAAATGAGTTGACGGTCGGTGAAAATTCCGTGTCTAAGTTTTCTCTTAGACCATTTTTACGTTCTGTATTGTTCCGAATTTGTACCGGTGTCATTTTACCTTAAGTACCTCTAATGATCTTTGAACTCTTCCCAACTATTGGAATAACGAATCAATTCTAATTATTTCTTTGCCAGCTGGATTGAATAGAGAATTAAAAAAAATTACGAAGAAATGACTATACATATATAATATGCGTACATTTATTTCTTCGACTATGAAATAATACACGTCATTTTCTTTCGGAAACTTCAGCACGAAAGTCGCGAGAAAGACTTATGAAAATTTTCCAGAAATTATTCGTACACTTAATTATACATATATATATTTTTCTTTTTTTCAATGTTAAATGTAAAATACGAAATTATATTTAAGAATTAATTGAAAAAAATGATGAAAAAAAGTTTGCAGCGAGAAAAATCGGAATTCTGTCCTTTCTAGAATAATCGTGGACAATTTTTTTTATCTCTTTTTGGTCTTAAAGTCAAATTCCGTTCTCGCAACTTGTTTTTGTCAACATTTGTTATTTTATTTTATTTTTTTTCATTGACCGTTAAAGGTGACGAATTGATTTTCTCAAGCTGCTTGCACAACTTTACTCTGGGCTACCTTTTGCGCTGAATTTATTTTATCACCCAAGGATAAGGCCATTCCTTGACTCTTGGCTCGTATTCTTATGTGGCCAACGACCGGAGCATCTGGTTTGTTGAGGGGTTTCTCAATCGATAAATTTGCCAAGGCGTCCTCACCAAATATCGATTTTGCATACATATTCGCTGCCATAAATCCGCATTGGCCTGAGAGTGCCTAAAAAAATTATCAAAACAATGAATTAATTCATCAAAACATGCTAATTAATTGTTTATCTATCAAAAAGAACGGCTCGAAAATTTTAATTTGGTACCTTACATACATTTGAAGAGAGAAAAAAAGGAAATTTATACAAAAATCTGAAATATTCATCGTAATTTCCATTTCTTTTTGATTAGTTGATTAGTTATTGATTTTTTAAATTTACCTTTTCGGGTGTAAGACATCGCATGTTCGTAGATTTGAGAAGATGCGCGAGATACTCGCGTAAATCGGCGAGAGTCGTGTTCACTGATACTTTGTTTTCCCATTCGAATTCGGCCCACATTTGACGGAACTCCGTGTCGGTGCAAGTCGCGGGAACGATATAGTCCATTATGTCGATATGAATATCATTTAAAACGACGACACTGCGATCTGAGCCCGCTCCAGATATGTCGTAGACTGAAAAAAAAAAAACCAATTTTATTCAATGTGATCAATTGGATTTTAATGAAGAAATAAGTGTTGAGAATATATAAATAACTTTTGAAAAACGTAATTTTAAAGAGTTAAATGTATAAATAAATAAATAAATCGACAAATAAATAAATATCCATTAAGCCCGTAAGAATTTGCATGCCCGTGGAAAAAAATTAGCAATCTTTGATTAATTTTTTTTTTTTCAAGTATTTTTTTTCTTTTGTTTATCATTTTCTATAAGGCAATAAAAGAATCAAACGAATTTTTAAAATAGATACACAAAGCTAGTCCTTTATCTGCTTTAGGTTGAAAATAAAAAAAAACTTAATGGCAGTTTACAAAAAAGTTCAAATAACGGCAAAAAAGACACTTGTTCTTACGTTTTAGAGGAAAAAAAGAGTCGAAAATGAGTACGAAGGGATCGTTGTAGATGAAGGACTAAAAAATATAATAACAAACAATATGCAGAAAGGTTTCGCAGTTCATTTGACAAGTTTTTTTTCGAATCGCTGCACTCGATTCTGAAAATATAGTTATGAGAAAACTGGAATTTTTTTCGAGTATAAATTTATGAAAAGGTCGAAAGATTAGTGATCAGTTATCAAAACGTAATATTCTAGGGGCACAAAATAGTAACATTAAGTGAATAAAAGGACCGATTTGTTTAAAGTTCGTCATGAGAGTTTCCCCTTAAATAAAATTAAAATTGTACGAAAAAAACATATTTTTACCGATATTTCCAAAAATAATGCCATTTTCCGTCGAGGCAACTTTGACATTTGCTTTGATGCTGGCAAAATCGCGGGGTGCGAGAACAATGGGTTGTGGTCGTTCGACGAGTTTGAGATCGCCCATGGTCGCAAGCTCGAGGGTACAATTTTGTAGGGTATCTTCGGTCTGATTGACGATGAGAACGTCGAGAACGATGTCGTATTGATTGACGTGAACGAGAGCCTCAGCATAGACGGGATCGGAGAAACCAGTCAATTGAGTTACTTTGCTGAGTGCACTCGGAGCTGGAGCATCGGAACCGGTTCCAGGTCGTCCGACCACAGCGGCGCTGAGACTCTGCTCGAAAACATCCCCAGCTCCACTAGTCAAATCGCCTCCGCGTGTCAATTGAATAAATTGTATCGCGTCATCAACTTGAACGATGCTTCCTGGTTTTTCTTTCGCCTATTGAACAAAAAAATGTTTATTAAGTAGACGACCTTTTTTAAATTCCATTATTAAAACTATTTTGAGTTATTTGCTTGGATTAGTAAAGGATTTTTCGCTCTGAGTTTATTCAGTTCGTTGGACGAATAAAAAATTCACACGTTTTCAATTTTTTTCGGGCTCATTTCTGTATTTTAAGGATTATTTACGTTTTTTGAGGTTTGTTCAGCTTTTGTTTTGATAATTTGAATATTTTCGAGAGTGTAATCAAATTCTTATGTTTTCCTCAATTTTTTTCCAATGCAAATTTAATTATTTCTCTTTTTGGCCTTGATGATATTAAACAATAAAAGCATCATTTATTATTCGAGATTGTTTAATGGATACTTAAATCTTGCGCTACCTTTTTGGTTTGTGAATCTTCCTCGGCCTTGGCAGCGAGCATTCTGCCAAGAGCGTCTCTGCAGCCTTCGGTAAAGACCTTTTGCACGATGGTCGTTGGACAAGCGAGGGATCTCAAACAAAGTGAAAGTCTCTCAGCATCATCGTGGGTCATTGCTTTGGAGGGTAATCCCGAACGACCTAGCTGCAAAATACTCGACATTACAAGCATCGCTTCGGCCTGCATACGATTGCTCTTTTGCATATCGCTCTCCAAACTTTTGTAACGAAGCGCCAATTTCGAGAGTGTTGTCGCTAACGAAGCACCGATGAAAAAGTCACCCTCCATCATGTATTGCACCAAAGCTGGACGTTTTTCTTCTTTTTTGCCTGTTTGATAAGAAAAATCAAGTTCATTGACATTTAATTCAACGTTATTAATGTTTTTTATTTATTTGATATTTCAAATTCTAAATAACAAAAGTTTACCGGAGTTCGAAGTACTGAAAGCGCTCTGGGTCGCATAAGTTCCATCGGAAGTTACGAGCTGTGCAGGTGCAGATTGAGCGTTGGATTCATCCGGCGATTTTTCACCAGCTTGACGTTTGTTCTCTGCTTCGACGAGAGGCAACTCGCCCAATGCGGCTCGAATCCGACTCATGAGGCTTTCAATATCATCCTTGGTTGTTGCGTACTCACCTAGGATCCACAGAGCTGCTCTGTGCACTTTTACCGAACGGATTTGCAAAAATACCTGGAATATTAAAGTTCGGAATATAAAAAATTAAAGTTGAATCCACGAATATACAATAATTCATACATTTGTAAATTTATGTATTCATACGTGATGCAAAAAAAATCTGAAAACATTCAGCTCGTTTTGAAACTTTACAAACATTGGTTTTCAGTAATAATAATTTTTGAAATTTATTTACATATTGTTTAAATTAAATATTCTTCAACAGATAATCGGACAATGTTTTGTGTTCATTACGTGAAACGAGTTTAGTGATTTTTTCAAACGCATATGAAATATTTTAAAATATTAAAAAAAATTTCCAAAGTCTTTTGAAAATACAATCGAAAATCAGCAATTTTGCAGGTTTTTGTAAAAAAGATATAACATCATATTTTCAAAATTTCTAAGATATTCAACAGTTTTCCAAATATCGCCTTCAGAAAAAGTCGAAAAGAAGAATTTCAAAAGAGAGAAATAATTCCCGAAAAATTTAAAAGTGTTTTAGAAAATCACCGGTTTAATTTCATACGGCGAAGAAAAAAGTTATCTGATTATTTGTTAAGCAATTAAAAATATTTTAACTTTGTCACATTTTTTGCTTGCTACCAAGTACTAAAGTTTTTATGGAATAGAATTATCATCAATATATGTGTAATTCGTTCTTGATGGAACAAAGCTTATTACCTCCAACAATTTTTCAATGATCAAAGGTCTAAGATTCTCGAAACGTTGTATAGCTTCTCGAACAAATACGAGAACATCAGTAGCAGCGGCTTCGTTAGTCTCAGAGAGAAAATCGGCGAGTACGGGAATAACGGTAGCGGCGACATCGGGAAATTTGATGGAACAAGTGTGCAGCGTTCGAACGAGAAGTTGGCGATAACGGCCGGCATCTTCGTGTTCTCCACCGGCGCTTCTCATTACTTCTTTCTTTAACAATTGTACCATTTCCTCGATCGTTCTCGTCGTAACGAGATCCATCGCGAGAGCCAATGTCTTTGTACGCACTTCGAGGGCCGGCGAGCCAAGAACGCGTAAAACATCCATCACGAGATCCTGAAGAACTCTCTCATGCGACGGACTGTCCTTCATCGCGATCAAACGATCCAGCACGATCAATTTAACATTGTTATCGCTCTCTTTCACCACCAGCTCGATGTAACACGAGGCTGCTGCTTTTATAGCTGTCGGTGCACTCGACAGCGTCACCAATGTTCCAGCTGCTTCGTATCGCACAGCCGCACTCGGTGAATTCAATAGACTGTAAATGCAACGTATAAATCGTGCTCGTTCCGATGGATTCGCCAGACAAACCTGCCGACAATTGAACATTTTTATTAGTCACTGTTTCTCCTAGAGTCTTATATAAATCATTATTATAATTTTATAATTATGTTATAAAAATATAAAATTTGGGGAATTCAAATTCTACTTCGAAATTTTATTTCAAGTTTTATATTTTTTTGGATTAGATAATAAAGTTCATCTTTGAATTTGGGTTGAGGTGTGAATGTTTAACTTTCGATTAACCTCGATGCTTCCATTTATTTATTTTTTCTAGTTATGTCATTGATAATATTTGTCGTAAAAGAATAACTTTGGTGTTATAATTACTTTGTAAATCAATTCGACGATTACGAGTTGGAGAATGTCACCGAAAGTTGGAACGAAATCCAAACAAGCAGCCAAGTAGGAAAGAGCGCGACTTTGATCAGCGTGCAAGAGCATGAGAAAAGCGTTTCGTCGACATGACATGTCTTGTTCGCCCTCCAAATATTTCGCTATCAACTCCGGGGCATCAGGTATCAAAAACTCGAAATTACGATAAATCGTAAATATTGCGAGGACTGCGTTCCTACGCACGTACGAGTGACGATGCTCCAGACATGCCGTTATCGCCGGCATCAAAGGCTCCAAAAGTTCCGGCTCCTTCAGCTTACACAAAAACCTACAAATATGCAAACGCACCAAATTGTCACTTTATTATTTACAAATTTGTTTAATTTGTGATTAGATCAAATAATTGTTTAAAAAACATACCTAATATTTGAATGTAAAGAAATTATAAAATAAAAATTTCATCAATATTTTAAATAATCAACATGTTAAATATGAATAATATGTACAATTATTAAAAAAAACTAACATAATAATATTTTGTATGATAAAAACATTTGTTTAAACTTTGTAATATTTATTTACAAAAAAAAACAGCGATTTTATGAAAAATTTTATAATTTTAAAATAGCCAAATAAATTCAAAAGATATTTGCCAAGTTCTGACCTGAGGGTGGATCCTCGAACGAATTCGTTGGGATGCTGCAAATCTTTTCTGTAGGCATCGCATACGAGAATCATTTCTTGAAGAAGTTTGCCATCCGGCGAAGTTTTTGGTACTATTTCCCAAAAAATGAGCAAAAGCTTTTTTATAGCATGATCCTGCAGTGGAAGTACGAATCTTATGATGGTCATGAGCAAGCCAGGAAGACGTTCTCCGCTCATTATCATGTAAATTGTTTTTTTCAGAGCCTCTGTTTTTACAGTTATATCGCCTTTTTCCAAATCTTGTTTCATTTGCAACTCATTCAGTGGCTCCGTGTCCATCGGAATGTTTATCAGAGTATAGCATGGTTGTTCCGCTATGCTACTCATTTTTATTAGTATTTTTGGAGGTGTTCACCTCTTTCCTTCGTTAATATAACAATAACACCTGTTTTTTGAAAATCAAAATTCAACATTATTATTACAATTATTCTATTTATTATTATTTTAACATTAAATATATATTCAAGATTTCACTCATATTTATGAATTTTATGATTAATATGCTTTTTTAAATTATTTATGGATGAATTTTGAATTATTTTACGACCCAATTCTGAACTAAAATCTATTATTGAAAAATCTTAATTTGCACAATTTTGAAAGAATTTTTATTTTGTTTTTAACCCTCCGTCAAACGCGCCAAATGTAAATCTTATAATCAATTTTAGGAGCTTTTAGAACACTGTGAGTTAAATCATTACAAGCACATACATTCTGCGACGCATGTAACGGAGAGTTAAGGGTTAAAAATCAGTAATAAGAAAAAAAAAAATTTTGGACAAATTTTCGAGCAATTATATGAACGTTTTTTAAGCTTAAAAACATATATTTTTATAGAAACTTGTACAATTTTTTTCATTTAAATAAAATAGAACATAACTGTGATACAAAGTCATGACAACTTTTTTGTTTAAATGCCAAAATGGTACCAGGTGTACATTCGTGAAAAATCAACTGACAAAGAAAAAGGAGTGAGATATTGAACTATGTACTAAAATCTTTTGTATATTCTAACAGATTTAAAAAAGATCAATTTAAAAAAAAATGGCAAAATTTTGAACAACAAAAAGATCAATTTCTCGATCAAAGTATTTTGGTTTTCTATCAAAAACAAAAAATTGAGTTAGTTTTTCAAGACCGTAATCTTTTCATGGAGTTATTATCGTATACTAATATTTTCTGAATAAAAAAATTGGAAACACTTCTTAAAGTATGTTTTTAACCACAAAAAACCTTCATTCAATTGTTTCAATAGTTTCCGAAAAATAAAGAAATTTTATGACTCTTTTACGGGTTCTAGGTGTAGACCCCTTAATAGTGATAAGTATTTATTTCATTTTTTATATGTAATGGAACAAATATTTGAAGTACGGTTAATTTTGTTCTGCCATTTCCATAATATAAAAAAAAAACGTAATTTACTGCAGTTAGACGAAAAATGAAACAATATGTAGTAAAAGAAAACGATTTTCGGTGTTTTGAAATACAGAGCATTTAAAATATCGAAAACTTACAACTTTTCTGCAACGCCAAAACAAAATGTTCAAAATCTTCGCGGAATTAACCACATTTTCCATAGATATGGAAATTAGATTTTTCAAGTCACATGCATATGAAAATCACTTATTAATCGCTCAATGATAAACAAATAATAACGAATTTGGGACGTAATTGTAAAAGAAAAATCGGCAAATACGTGAAATAATGGCAAGAATGTCACGAAAAAGTTAGGTTATAGCTGGGGACTTGCATATTTCCGGGGATAACACTTTACTTAAAGAATAATTAAAAATTAGAAGATATTGACTCACCTGTCAATAGTTTTGGAACACGACAATACAATACTGCGATTAGTATTTAATTAAAAAACCAAAGTAGCAGTTTAAAACGGCATACGTGTCAAACCCGGGGTTCGCATCAGTACTGACACGATGATATTATTTCGACTGGTGGCGCCGCCGTTGCTCCATTCCAAAGCCAAAATTTACAACTATTTAATTGTTCATCGCACGGTTACACATTATAAGAATTCAATTTGGTAAAAATAAACAAAATAATTTCAATTCGAATCGGTTTTATGTCGAAATTACGGTTTTCTTACGTTTATTATTATTATTCAGCACGCTTCGTCGCATTATTGTGATTGAAATAATACACGAAACTTACAAAATTATATTTTCGGATAAGTGCGCTGTAATCAATTCTCTGCTCAAATAAACGAATCGTAACCTACCATAATAAAATGCCCTAAATAATTGTTATCATAGGTATGCCCAATGATTACAATCGGCATCTGATCTAAGAAATTCTTTTCCTTTAATCAAAATCCTTTCAAAACATGTTTTGCAACAGTTTTTGTTAAAGAAGAATAATCGAAAACATTGCATCATTCGAAATTCGGCACACAACTTTTATTTGTTTTTATTAATGAGATTTTATCATTATTATTAGTTTGAAAGACGATGCGAAAATGATTGTAGAATTTCTGTACCAGAAATAAAATATTATGTACGAATGTAGACTTGTCGTCAGTTTAGAAATAAATAAGGAGATACAGGGATGAATAAAGAGGATCAGTGAACCTTATAGAAATTCTTAGAGCGTGTATAAATTGTATGACACGACCTTGGAAACGACATTCCAGGTGTATATATACGGCAATTCATGTACACACGTGTATGGATATATTGACATACTTATGTACAAAATAGATGAATGTAAACAAAATACCGAACGATTGCAGAAATTTCATTTCGAAACTTTCGTTATGGTATAAAAGTAGGATTAAAAGGGAAAGATTTCTTGTGCCGCACTCGAGTTTAAACGGGACGTTTGTCGTTCGATGAAGTCGCACAACACCAAAGCGTACAACTTTTTATTGATTTTTTCCCCATTTTTAAAATTTTTCACATTTATTAATTTGTAACCACGATGGATTCGATCAAGCAGACGAGAATCAATCGTGCGAAATTTTATATAGCCATTGTTGTTTTATTCCTCGGCACGATTGAGTTCAGTCTCGCTAATAAATCGTGCAAAAGTACGGTCATGAAGATCGTAATGAAGCAGTGCAGTGACGCGGCCTTGAGATCGAGAAGAGACTTGTGGGACTCGATGTCGACCATTTCGCCCATTGGTGAGTTTTTTAACTTAAATTTTCAACGTAAGCCTTTTTTTATAATCGATTCCATGATTTTATTTTTGACAAATATTATTTTTGAAAAAATTACAGAATAGTTGAAAATTAATTACCGATCAATTAATTTATTTATGTTCAAATAAGAATTTATATAGTGATCAAGAACGAATGAAATTCCAGGAACGAAAAAAAATGAATAAATAAAAGGGTACATTTTAAATTTGAACAAATTTCATCGAGAGTATTCCATAAAATGATTTATCAATTTAAAAAAAAAATGTGACATTGCAGAAAAAAGTCTGGATACGTGGAACTACAGAGGGTTGCCAAAAACGGACACTTTGCCAGTGGTGAGTTACCACCTTTATTATAGTTGCGTATTGGACGACCGTTTGGGTCAAACGGTGTTTAAAACGTTCGAAAATTGCTTACCAAAACGTAAAACTGCACAAAAATTAGGGCCAGCAGAAATTAATTTAATTAATTGAATTAAAAGGTACATAAAATAGAATTTAAATGAATTAAAATTGTAGGCAAAAAAATAATTGTATTTCTTCGATCGTACGATTATGCTTCAAAGTGCAGAAACAATTTTTTTTTCTTTAATCAGGCACAGGGTGATTCTTTGGGATTCGAATTAACGGAAATCGAGCTCGAAGAACTTTTGCACGAGATCTACGAGAGGTTGGGCAGGAATCCAGCGGCGGGTAATGAAGAAACCGCAAACAAAACTAAACAATTGTTTCTCGAGATCGCCGCTCGATGTTGCCAGAACGAGGACGAATGCCTTAGAGAAAAAATCATTGAATGTCCATAATTACGAAATAAAAAACAAATCTCATCAATTAACAAATCAATCTGAAATTAAAAAAAAAAATCTATGTGTAATATACGATAAATATATAATTGGCTACTAAACGCTTCGTTACATTGAATTAAAAATTTTCCCGCCCTTTCCGTCACTATTTTTAATTAAGATCCCAGATAGCAAAACGTACGATTCGGCATAATATAGATATAATAGGTTTGTTCGTGCTAGCTGCACTTTCTACACTTTTGTAATATATAGTAATATAAATTCCAAAAAAAAGTGTAGAAAGTGCAGAAAGTGCAGCTAGCACGAACAAACCTAATATTAGCACTCTGATCGTATTAGTACTGTACGGTCACTTGGCTATCTGGGATATTCTTTTCGCGAAGGGCCGTATTTTTTGGGCGTATAAGCAGGGCCCTCCACATTTGTTTATAAATTAGGCTGGAATTTGTTAAAAAGCATTATAACCAATTATTAGTCCCAACTGTAAACAAAAATCGAAAATTTTAGCTTAATTTCAGCGTAATAAATTATTAAACTTTTTGATATTTTTTGGAGAGCTGCAAATGTCAACAACCGCACTGTCAAAGGGAGAAGCTATTATTGTATTTGGTTAAAAAAAATGTGAAATATGAGTGAAAATATGTATAAAATACGCAGTGATTTTTGTAAAAATGGGAGCCAATTTTTGTAAGGGACAAAAACAAGAATAGCGTTAAAAATGTAAAAACTGCCGAAGATAACATAACCTCTCGAACGCCATGACTACGAAAAATCATCCGCTGATCACATTCTTTCAAGTTCTATAGTGAATATTTATTGACTGTTTTTATCGTTGCTACGGAATATATAGAATTTGATGGAATATAGGACAGTTTATATCAAACATTTATCATTATTTGATATATGAATTATTAAATAGAAATGTGAACAGCAGGTAATCTCCATAAAGTGTCGTATAAATAGACGATGTTCAAAGTTATAATTCTTTTCTAAAAGTACGGTAACTTGGCTCGATATTTTTCTAGTGGAATGGGATGTATTTTTACTTTTTTGTACAAAAAATCTGTTAGTTGTAAAATATTCGAGTTCGTGAAAGGAATACCTTTAATTCGATTCGCAATTCTCGAGGCCTGGGAAATCGCTGGTCTAGTTTCTTCTTCATGAATGATGGTTAAAACTTTGCGAGGGTAATTTTTACGAAAAAAAGTAGAAAATAATTTATATACAAATGTTTTATGTATTTTATTTTCATTTTTGAATTCACAACAAAGTCTTTGAACTGTACTCTCGTAATGTTTTTATCAGATTGATTCCGATGTGCATGTGCAATAAAAAGCGAGTTCAATGACCGTTATTTTCATCTTATATATATATATATATAATTTGTTATTATCCGTGGGTATTGCAATATTTTCTAATAATCAAGTTTTGTTTTTAATACTAGTGAGATCAGTTGTCGATACAATATGTGTTTTCTTTCTCAGCATGATTTTTTTCTGTTAATATCGCAACACACCGGCAATTTTCGGGATTCACAAAATTCTGCGTAGCTCCCTACTTTTGAGATAAAAAATATCTACGAAATTAGTCGATTATCGTAGTGTAAAAGTATTTCGTTATTTGTTCCGTTTAGTAAGCAAAAAAAAGACGTTCCTCTCTCGTCGATTTCGCTCTCAAAAAATTCTTCTAAAATTTTTGTTCACTCCTCACTATATCTTTTATTTTTATTACTTCTTTCACACTATTTTTCGTTTTTTTTTTCGTCAGAAAAATAAATCTCACTCGAGTTTCTCGGTATCTTCAATCGCCGTGAGATCTTTTGCTGCACGTTGTATCACAAGATTTATTCTCGATGGAAAAAGAAGGATCATTGAGTCCTTTGGATCCGGAATTATGGTTCCTACTTTGAACTCTGGCACTTTTGCGATCGTACCATTACACAGAGCCTGCAACTGAAAATTAATCGAAGATATTTATTTTTTTGAATATTTCAATTAAATTATATTAAATTAAAATATCTAACCAATTAAATTGTCAATTTTGTTTCTCGAATTAACCTTCATATGAAAATATTGAACTCAACGTAGATTTACCGATAGCAGTTAAAAGAAAATCATTACAAAAAATTGCGAGTGAAGAAAAATGAATGAAAATGAGTCGTTTTACGTAACGTTCAATTTGCCACGAAATTTATGGGCTTTTTTTATTGTCCGGGGGGCCGTACTGTCTGTCGTGATCAAAATCGATTCGACGTATCTCAACAATTTTCGCAAGCTTTTAAATTTTATGACTTCTCATTACGAAAAAAAAAACAATGAATAAAAAAATCGTTTTCATTCATGCAAATAGAATTCTAAAATTATTCATGCACCGGAGTTACTGAAATATCACGATACTGTCTCACAAAATAGTCGTTTATCATGCTGGGACATTGAATTTAAATAAAGCATAAAAATATTCATTTTCTCCCCTAAAAAATAATCGAGGTGCCTAAAAATAATCCAGAGGCCTATTTTCGTCAACCGAGAATGATATTTCGTTACCAAAATGGTTGAAAGGTTGTGTAAAAAAAAGGAAGCAGTAAAGAAGAAAAAAGTTTCGGAATTGAAGACGTGACTTAAAAAAAATGGAGCCGGCAGGGTCTGAAAGTTTAGAGAACAAAAGAGAGTCAAATTTTTATAAAACGAAAACACAAAGTGACAAAAAAGCGAGGCAAATTTTTTTTTACGGCCAAATTAATTTTTTCAGTATTTTTCGGCATCGCATGAAAAAATGAAGCCGTAAATCCATAGAGATAGAGAAGGAGAAAAAGTGCCGAAACAAAAATGGAAAAAAGCGTGCCGATTTAATTTTTGGCAGTGTTTTTATTTTTGTTTATATTTTTTTTAAATTATTTTCTTTTCCCTCGGCACCTTGAAACGAAGCGGACGTTTAGGTCGTTTATGATGGCGTGAAATGTGTTTCGGTGCTAACGTCATGATCAATCGCACTGTCAAGGTCATTGTTATTTTGGTTGGCGTAGTGAATGTCCGTATGACCTCTAATCCGTTTTCCTTTATGGAACTTTTTCCCGAGCTTTGTAATCTTGACAGTTCGCTCAGCATGCTTTCGCCCTTTTCCCTTATTTCCTGTTTTTCTCACTCCTGTTACACTGCGAAGCTTACTTTTTTCATTTGTTTGAACGCCGTGCTCGTCCATCGTTACAACGTGCCTTTTGCCCGTCCCCAATTCCCTTGGCGAGTCGTACAGCAAATTCACGATTCTTAATGACTCCTCTCTGACAATTAAAACAAAATTAATTCGTAAAGAACTTTACAAAAATTACAAGAATAAAATAAATAGATTGTATGCACTTATAAAAAAAAAACTTCATTTAGAACATAAATTTCGTGTTATGTTAAAAAAATAAAAATAAAAATGAACAAATAAATATGTTAACACGTTTTAAAACGTAGCCGATTTCGATGGATCTTGCGTTCGGCTGGCGGTGAATGCTCTGCTTGTGTAAATGCTTGGCCATTGGTCCTTAGAGATCGACATATTCTCGAACGTGTTAATTTATGATATTAAAAAAAAAAAAATTGGTTCACATAGAAGTTAATAAATTTGAATGATTGTTGAACATTATTTTTTTTCTATTTACCCTAATGGATCAGGCGAGTCCCAAAAAAAGTCCCATTAAGGACTGGGGGCTTAAGTCGACAAAAGTGACCCCAAATGGAGTCCCAAATAGGGACTTTTTTTAAGAGTGAAATCTCAAAAAAAAAAGTTCCTATTTGGGACTCCGAGCCCCAATTTGAGATGTTTTCGTTGCTTCTCGCTCCGGCCACAGCGTGGCGCAGAATCAAGCGTTT
The DNA here is from genome assembly GCA_963989365.1 of Rhimphoctona megacephalus. Taxonomy (NCBI): domain Eukaryota; kingdom Metazoa; phylum Arthropoda; class Insecta; order Hymenoptera; family Ichneumonidae; genus Rhimphoctona; species Rhimphoctona megacephalus. Next base: position 28,345,021 of record OZ022415.1, read on the forward strand.
TCGCGAGCAAGCATCAAGCGCCGGATGAGCATATATTGCCGGAGCCGTGGTAATCTGTGACTGTCTGGAAAGACGGTCTCGTACAGGATACAAATATAGGTATACACATAGCGAATCGCTTATTCCGGTCGCCTCGCTCGAAAAACTTCCAAATTGGAGTTTGGAGTCTCAAGTAGGAACTTTCTTTTTTGAGTTTTCACCCCTAAAAAAGTCCCTATTTAGGACTCATGACGTCACGTCCGGTTCACACCGAGCGAGGAGAAAAAAGTCCCAATTGGGACTCCATTTGGGGTCACTTTTGTCGACTTAAGCCCGAGTCCCAAATGGGACTTTTTTGGGACTAACTTTAGGGACTCGCTGATCCGTTAGGGTAACAGATGTAACGGTCAACATCGATTGGTACGTGGTCGGTGTGTGGCTTTGTTGATCTTCCGAGTTGAGCTGCGTCGCACGAAGCCAGTACTTGGATGGGTGACCGCTCAGTCTTACATCGGCTCGCGCATCGATCACTAAGCGGGTGGCTGTTTTTCTGAGTTTCTAATGGCGTTAACCAAACGAAAACTCCGTAAAAATATAACCTCCTGTTGCGCCATAGGTTTTCCACAGTTTCCCTGAACCCTCTTGCAAATGCGATATCGTAATGTTGTATGAAGGAGTAGTTATAAGCAACACTTTAGGGATTTCATAGAAACATGGAAGTTAGTGAAGTAAGAAAAAAATAATAATAATATGTCGTAATAAATTGAATAATTGACTCAAAATCATAATTTAAGGGATTATATCTAATTGTTTGGGTTGAAAAATGGATTTTTTTCATTTTCTCAAAGTACATCATTTTAAAAACGTTTTCCCAAAATATTGTAAGGATCTGAGCATCAGAACGAATATATTTACACAAGCTACCTGAGAGTGCGAGTCTCCGAGCACAGCGATCGACGACTTTAAACGCGATTATCTCCGAATCATGTTTTTTTAAAAAGTACTGTTGCGGGGAACACGATTTCTTGAAAGCAATTTAACCGATCAATTTGAATCTTTCACGAGCTTGTTTCTAATTACAATAGCTTGCTCGTGAACGAAGGAATTTTCATTTGGACCAAAATTTATATCTTTTTCGATCAAAAAACCTAATTTTTGGAACCTCAGAAGTCACACTTTTCGGAAAAATCGATATTTTTCTAAAAATCAAAAATTTGCTAAACCCTTTGTTTGTACTAACGAAATCTTTTTCGTTTTTTTTATTTAAAATGAGCCATTCCAGAGATATCATGCTCACCGCGAATGATGTTTAAAAAAAAGTAGGACAACGGCCATATTTCCCTCAGTAGTGAACATTTTTTCATAAATAAATTTATATAACTACCTCAAAATATGTAGTAATTGAAAATGTATATATATTTTACTAAAATGATGTTAGCATGGCTAAAAAAAATCATGAAAATCCCTTATTTTTCCCTTAATATCCCTTAATCCCTTAAAATCCCTTAATATTTAGATCTACTAGAATCGTTTATTCGATTTTTTTTAATTTGAATTAACAAAATTTCTATTCGCATCAGCTAGAAAGCTGTATTTGAATCAAATAGATAATGCTATTTGGGTCCGTTTATTTGAGTACCCACGTTAAAGCTTCTTGCTTCGGCCACCGCATGGCGCAGAGCGTTGAAGCATTTCTCACATACGAATTCCGCTCTGGATGTGCATAAATTACGGGAACCAAAGTAGCTTTATTATTCTTACTGACTATATCTAAGAAGTCGAACGTGAATTTTTGTACCTTTCCAAGGTTGCAGACCCATGAAAATATTATTAAATAATACAATAATAATATTATAAAATAATAATAATTTCATTAAACAAGGATATAAAAATAGTGTGATAATAAAAAATAATTTCTTAAAGTTAAATAGATCTCTATTTGGCCGTGAGACAAGGAAAAAAAAAATTATTTGATTTAACTAGATCCTAGTTGAAACAACTGGATGTTTTTTCTGCGTGTAAAATAATATTTTATAATAATTTTCATTCTCCCGTACTTCCGGGGTAAGATCGAAGTTCAAAATGAACGAAAAATTAAAATTCGAAAAAATTTCAAATTGTTAGTCATTAAATTATAAAAGAACAGGGTAAAATATATTTACTTTTTATGTTGCCTACAGCCACCTGATTCCTGAGGCACGATTGAATCGCATTTGTTCGAGGGCCAAGGGAAACTGTAGAAAACCTGGCAGATACAGGCAGCCATATTTTTACTGAGTTTCAGTTGGTTATCACCATCAAAAATTAAAAAAAACAACTGATTTCTGCTCAGTGATCGATGCGCGAGCCAGTGTATAGCCCAACGGTCTCCCAACCAAGTATTGGCCTCGTCCGAAGCTTTTTAACTTGAGTAGTGATCAAGCCAAGCACCGACCGTTCACTACCTATCGCTGTCAGTGGGTAAAATATGTTTATACGAAGTGCATGACAAATCGGTCTATGGAAAAAATATCGATGATTGTGGAATCGCAATTGTTTACATACAAAATAATTATTTTCGCGTGAAGCAAGAAAAAAATATATTCTGATACGTAGTACTCAAATTTCTCCAAAAAATACAAATGATGTTTTCGATAAATTGTTTACATCGGAAATCGAAGCTCGGGGTAATGTGCATAACATTATGCATTGCTATCGGTAAAGAAAAGGTCAGTTCCGTAAATACGGGTGACGGAAATATTTATTCTGAATGTGATTTTGAGCCACAATCAAGAAATTTCGGCTGTGGTAAACCGATAAGTTTGAGTAAACATTGTTTAAATTCATTTATCTAAAAAATACAGCTACATATATTTTGACGCAACTACGTGAGTTGGGTCACTAGACGCCCGCCAAGATATTGTCAAAGAAATTTCACATCAATCAAATTGTTGAGCGTTAGGAAATAACAGATTGCAATTATGTTGAATGAAAACAAATTAAAAATATTTTGATACCCGATTTTATGCATGAAAATAATTAATGTAATATCCGTTATTCAATTCCTCAACTATTTCGACTATTAATAATTATTTATTAATTTACTCATTATTTATTTGTTTGTTTATTTATTTTATTGCAGTGTTTACTTATCTACTTATGAATTTTTATTCTATTGTATTTTAATTTTCAATTTTAAATAAATTTGGTTGTTTATTGTTATAAATAAACGAATGTTTTTTTTTCACTCACTAATAAGTAATCGCTGTAATAAAAATTTGAATATTATTAATTAGTTAAAATTTTATTACACCATTATATTATTAAAATTAGTAAATTAAATATCGCACCAATGATTTAATATTAATGTTATTATATAAGTAAAATGAATATGTTGATACAGAAAGAGGAAGAGAGGAAGGGAGAGAAAGGAATGGTTACTAAAAAAAACTTACGACTTACATTCCATCCTGTGAGTTGTTATCATTGTTTTTGTCATCGTTAAGGGGTTTGCAATATTGCTCAAGTTGTTCGTAGCTACAAGGACGATAGCAGCATTCTTCGACGAGTCCTGGACCAGAGGACGCGCGATTCGTGTCCTCGCCACTGTACGAAAATGGTTCGTTGTAGCCACCACGATCTTGGCAAACGAGGTAGAGAGCATCGCTCAAACTTTTCGAGCAAAGTCTTATGGTGCGTGCATGAGAAGATCTACCATGCGGCAAAGAATTTCCAGGTACAATTAAAATCACGATCAACAAAGCGAATACGATCGATAAATCGAATTTTCGATTAATTCTATGTCCATATTCTCTCATGTTTTTCCCGCTCGTATTCTCACTGGATACGAATTTTTTCGACACATTAGCCTCGTCGCACATCGCACGTGATTTTTTCAAAATTTCGTTTCTCAAACGATCGTCGAAAGTTGCGAGAAAGAGTGTAGAAAAAATTGAAAAAAAATGTTTGTAAAATGACACTCCACCCTCTTCAAGTCTCGATCTCGCCAAAGTTCACGATGTTTCGAAAATTTTGATTTTTATTACCGATTAAAAATCTTTTTGCCCACTGACAACCTTCGATCGAAACACCGACGATTTTTCAATTAATTATTTATTCTTCTTTCTTGTTGCTTAATTTATTTTTTTAGTCTCAGTCTTGTTGATTACGAGTTGAAAGTCTATGTTAATTCGATGATTCTTTCTTTTTCGATCTCTTCGGTTACAGCTCCATGAAAAGATGGAAAGAAAATCGATCGAATTGGTGTTTAGTTGTCGTGGATATTTGTTTAGATCGATCGTTTTTTAGGATCTTTCATGAACATGTAAAGTATCACGAAGTTTTACTCTTTTTCTAAAAAGTTTTTTTTTTCAAATTTCAGCTCAATATTATTTAGAGTTTTATTTTTAATAAAATGTTTGCTCTTCCCGTATTTTGGAATTTAAAAAGTTTTTCTTTGCGTCAATGGACACCCACGTCGAATATCACAGATATAACATGAGCGAAGTCTTTCGCGAACGATGCTCCAAACAACTTTGCCGCTTTATCTTCGATGCCAAGTGGTTTTAAAGTGTATGCACGGAGGAGATACTCGCGAGGATATCACACTACGTTACACTCCGTTACACTCCGTTGGTAGCGCAATTCCTCGCGTCACTGAAATCTCCGATTTCTTCCTCGAAATTCTGCCCGAGTATTTCTCGTCTTTACCCCTCCCCGTTTTCCTACCTCCCTCCAAAATGGATAACAAATGAGGAGAGAGGCAGAGAGAGAGAGAGAGAGAGAGAGAGAGAGAGAGAGAGAGAGAGAGAGAGAGAGGGATATAAGAGAAGAGACGAGAAAGAGATAAGATATACGATTAGCGACGTTGTGGGAAAAAAGGCCCTTATATTTTCATTTTCTATCTCAAACACATTTCCGTAAACTATTTACTCGTCGGAGTCTATTTTACATAAGTTTGCGTCCAAACTAGTCTGACAGGCAGTTCCGAAACCCTGTGGGATCGATTGGAAAACAATTAAACTGTGGGAGGTCTTTTTTAGTCGAGAAGGGTCAAAAGAATTTTTTCGAGGTCCTCTTGGCACGGTAATGGTCGAAATTACATTTTGGGAGGTAGTTTTTATACGGTTGTGGTTAAAATTAATTTTTGGAAGGCTCACTAAAGTCATTAAGGGTTTAATATAGATTCTCAGGATCGTAATTAATTTCAAGAATATCCTTGTTGTACAAAAAGAGTCAAAATAAAACTTTCCGAGTACTTTTTCAATGAGTAAGAGTGGAAATGCAATTAGGAGATTCTAGTGATTCAGTGATTGTTGAAATTACGTTTTATGGGTCCTTTTTGTTCAGCAAAAATTTTACCTCCTCATTTGGACAAAATTTCTATCGATCGAATCTCGAATATTTATGTTCTTCCGGTTGGTCATGGAGTATTTCGGGTGCTAGACAGTCGGGACGGCCGTAAAATTAGAGACTAAAAATAAGTAACGTCTGTGAGTCAAGACAAAAACGACAGGGACAGATAGAGGAATTATTAATTCGTATAATTATTACCCAGTTCAATAAAATGGCGAAATCGAAAAGTGAAAAAACTATTTTCTCAATTAACTTAAAAACTAGACTTAAAAAATAAAATTAATTTTATAAAAATTCGAATTTTGATAGAATAAAAAAAAAAGAAGCCACTGATATTTTTGGTTGACGAATACGCGCGAGATACGAGATTTTTTCATTTATTTTCTTGAAGCCTTATCTACGTTGATTTTTTAACGATCTATTGCACTCTCGCGGGGAGTCTATCATTGATTTGGCGTCGAGTGCAGTCTATTTTAAGCGAGAGGACAAGACGCATGAACTAAGTGACCTGAATTATCAATGAAATAAAAAAAAATTAAACTACAACATATAAACCCAAACAAAATAAACGTAGAAAAAAATTCGAATCAGACCGCCATGTAAGAGCGTGTAACGAGAGCATGTGGCGAGTATATTTCTAATTTTATTTATCTCGACCCTTCCATTCTTATCGGCATATCAATTTTGTTGTGCAGGAAATGGAATATTGGACTTCGAAACGGCGACACGTGTTCTAAGCCCTTATGACACGTCAAATATAAATCTATACAGTTTATTCACCTTCTAATTTTTTATAGAAAATTTTTTCCCGGTATTTGCCGAGGGTGTGATAAAAAAGTGATCACACGCGAGTATATTCATAAATGTATAGAAAATTATCGTTAATTTCATTGAAAAACTTAAAAATTATAGTTTTTGTTGTGTCATTTTCAAAATAAATCCTTTTTTATTAATAATTTTTTATTTTTAGGTCAACTAATTAAAGAGTTAGAGACCAATTTTTAAAAGTTTATAAAAGTCATCGGGGGTGGCTTTTGCGACTAAAGTTTTTTTTTAAATATGTTTGAGTAGAATTTCATCCATCCCTTCCAAACGACATCCAATTTCAAGGGCTGCATCAGAAGTTTCTTTACATCCCTCTATAAAAATCATCGTATATCAAAATAGTTTTGTTTTTTTTTTTTTTTATTTTTGAGTTACATTTGATTTTGGGTTCATAAAGTTTAAAAATACGTTTCAGTGGAATTTTGGCTACCCTTTTAAGCGGCATCCATTTTTAAGGCTTGCACCAAAAACATTTTTTATGAGTCTAAAAAATTACAATGAGAAATACCTTTGAGGCTTTGAAAATTTGATTTTTTTTTTCATCAAATGTTAGTAGAATATTTTAAAAATATGGCTACAAAGTTTTAAGGCAAAATTCGACTTTTGATACATTTCAGTCTAGTAACGTGAAGCGCTCGGTACTGGAGCACGCTGCAAAGATTTCAATGAATCAAATTTCTTAAAACTGTGTTTTCGAAAATGGTGTGATCGATAACTCGAAAAATGTTTGATCGATCTCCTTGAAATTTTGTACACATCTAAATAACAATATTACTTAGTACTTGAGCCTACAAAATTAAAAAAATGATTGAAGAAAAGTATTTTTCTATTGAAAAATAACTCGAAAATTTTGGTTTAAAATTTGAACTCTGTTTTTAAAAGCGTGGAATTTTTTGATTTTCAACGTATTGCACTTTTTCTGTGGTTGAAGCACACAATACACTGAGAAAATAAATTTGTTGCTTCAATAAAATTTTTGTTGAATCAACAAATTGTAGCGAACAAAATGAAATTTGTTAATTGAACAAAAATTTTGTTGATTCAACAATATTTTCGTCGTAGTGATGCAATATTTAATTGAGCCAGCAAATTAAGCGGTTCAATGAACCTAATTTTTGTTGAGTTTACGAATTTCATTTTATTCGCCACAATTTGTTGATTCAACAAATTTCTTTTCTCAGCGTATGAATGTTTACAGTGAAGAAAAAATGTTCTCATTCTTTTCATACCGATGCAGCAGAGGCTAGACCTTACGCCATTTCAAATTTTGCGCTGTAGCTTTGCCAAAAAACAGACGGATAACTCCGCCATTTTGAAACATATTATTTAAAAAAAAACGCTGTAATAAGAAAAACTTGTAATAAAAAACACCTAAATGTTCCGAATGAATAAACAAGCCGTTATTTGTTTAAAAAAATAATAAAAATACCCATATTTTTGCTGATCCAAAGGTTTTTCTCCCTTTAAGGGGGGAAAGTCATGTAAACGTACGTTTTTTCAAGATTTTTTTATAAACCAATGTAATAGTTTATTGAATTAACCCATCAGCAGGCGCGCTACGTACACTTTAAACATTGGGCGCGCGATGAGAGATTTTCTCACGTGTATAGCTTCAAGTGCTTAATTTGATAAATAGGAACTCGAAAACAATTTCGCTACAGTGATTGTGGCTATTAAACATTTTTATTTGTAAAAAATCATAAAAAACAACGATAATTGACACTAAAAACCAAAAAATAATAATTCAAAAAATTTAATAACAAAAATGCAAAAAATTTTTTTAACTCTTCTATCATACAGAAGAATAAATTTGGTGAAGATAGAAAAAATTTCAAATGCTTATGCCATTTGAAATTTTCGAGTAATCATCGTTTTAATATAAGTGTGAGAAAAAGTCTCATAGCGCTGCTGACGGGTTAACATAAAGTATATCTCAAAATATACGATGTAAGGTATATTGACAAATTTTTTTAGACTAAAATATTTCAAAATGGCGGCGCCACAGCTGCTGGAAGCAGATTTGCGCCGTGTAGCCTACAGGTCTCAAATCTCAACTGAAAGCAAAAAATCAAATTGTTATCGTTAAAATACATTAATACGCTTTGCATGACGGAGAGAAAAAAAAATAAAAAATTTAGGACCATTTACAAAAATACAAAAATAAGTGAATTTTTTTCGAAATGGTCCTAAATTTTTAATTTTTTTTTCTCTCCGTCATGTAAAGCGTATTAATGTATTTTAACAATAAAATTCTGATTTTTTGCTTTCAGTTGAGATTTGAGACCTGTAGGCTGCACGGCGCAAATCTGCTTCCAGCAGCTGTGGCGCCGCCATTTTGAAATATTTTAGTCTAAAAAAATTTATCAACATACCTTACATCGTATATTTTGAGATATGCTTTGTGTTAATTCAATAAACTATTCCATTTATTTATTAAAAAATCTTTAAAAAACGTACGTTTACACTACTTTCCCCCCGTTAAGAAACGTGATATATCAAAATGTGTATTTTATTGTGCTTCTCATATTAATTCTAGGTTTGGGTTCATGTAGATGTAGTAGCATACCAAATTTTATCTCGATATTTTGAAAATTATAAAGTTTATGGCCCTGTGACGGATGAATGCACTTGAAATTATGCTGCTGCAGTATCGCAGTTCGGAACGCAGACAGGTTGGGAACGATTCGAACAAGTGTTGTGCGCTTCGAGCGGCTTTTGTCTAGTTCGCACAGCTTCCATATTTTTCTAGTCGTGGAATGTTCGATGAATGTTAATTTTTTCATTCAAACGCGAGGTTTCACACGGGTCGTTGTTCTGTGGAGATTGTTTTTCTTTTATCGATCGTCTGCCCCCTTTATGACAATATTACAATGTGAAAAGTAGTAAAAACGTTAATATTTAATGTAACGTCATTGATGATTTACATTTAATCACCCTCATTCATCCGACTCCCGGAGGCAACTGAACTCTCTTGGGTCATAAGTAACTTCGATCGTAATAAGTGAAAATTAAAATTTCTGTATGACAGTGGATTTCAAAAATTTTATCATCTTTTATTACGCAACGTAAACAATACATTTTTTTCTTAATTATTTGAAAATATTTACATGCCTTTCTCATTACGTGAAAAAATTAATTGATTAAAAACAAATATTTAAATTGTAAATGAAAAAAATCAATTAAGAGATCCCGATGAATTCATTGACTCAATTATTCCGTAAAGAGACCGAGCGGTCGTTCCTCCGCGCGAACCTCTGACACGATAATTGTCACGATTATTTTTTTTCTTTCACACTCGGCAAAGCGATAAAAATATACGAGAAATTGTGAATTGCACGCTCGGGAGTGAGATAAGGGAGTGCAACATAGAGGCCAAAGTTTTACTATATACGGAATTTTACGCCGATGCGCCAGACTCATCGATTGAAATGAGCATTTGTCCTCAATCACACATTTGCAGTTCGCCGATTCGAGCGAAGGATAAAAAACATAACATCGCTATTTATATTATTGTTGTTGAAGCTTCGTGAGTTATTCTATCGTGACGATCGTGACGTGGGAATATCGCGATGCGTAATTTTTATATTGCTGGATATATTTTGAAGTAAACATTTTTCGGTGTGGTCCGAGTGGACGATTATCGCAGAGGGCTTTTACTTGGAACGAGCCTAGAAACGCTTCAGAACGCGACGTTGCTGGGCGTCTTAGCATAAACAATTGGACAAAGAACGAGCTCAGACCGATACAAGGGATTGAGGGCTAAACACAGTCCTTACTGGATCTTTGACGAGAACACATCCTCGAACCTCAGTTCATCTACCGACGTTTCTTTACATAATTATATTTTCGAAGATTTTATATTCTTACCTATTATTGGTTAAGACTCAAATATATTGTTATTGTCAGTTCTTTTATAAATCTTATCGTAGTAAAAAAAATTAATTTACTACAGATCAGAAGTGGGATAAATCACGTGCTAAGTTTGGACTTACGTAATCAAAATAAACACAAGCGTGGTTTATCTAGGAGAAATTGTGCAATAAGAACAAAGGTGAAATTAACGGTGAAAGTGTCACGTTAATTGGAAGGGATAGCAGAGGAGAAAACAATATGTCATCACAGCCAAGCATGTGCGATCGAGACAAACAATCCGGAAGGAAAAATCAGGATGATGGGCAGCGAGCGAGATCGTCTTCGCATCGCTCGAGAAGACAGGGCTCCAGGGATAGCAGTCAACGACGACCCAGATCCAGGAGCCTTGAAGAACGTACTCGTCATCGAAGAGGGATGTCACGATCTGATGATGACTGTCGGAGCGGAGAACGTCCGCGACATTGTCAGGCCAGAGGCAGGAGTCGATCGAGGAGTTGCCTGTCTTGCAAATCTGCAAACAAGAATCTGGTGGGTGGTACCGTAGCTCAAGGTGAGTCCGATAATGCGAAATTGGCTGAAGTGCTATCGACTATATTTAAGGCAGGTTCGGGACGGTCAAATCAGTATGTAAATGAGAAGGTATTACCTGACTTTGATCCAGAGAAAAAAGATTTATCGGCTATGGAATGGGTAGAAAAAGTAAACATGTACGCAACCATGTACGATTGGAATGGTCCACATACACTGTATTTGGCTTCACTTAAATTGAAGGGAATAGCAAAAAGTTGGTACGACGGACTTAAAAATGCACCTGTAACTTGGGAAGCTTTTACAGTAGCAATTCTCAGACAATTCTCCGGGGAAGAAGATTTTGGGAAACTTCTTGAATACGCGGTAACCTATAAAAGTACACCTAGTCAGTCTTTACAAGCTTATTGCTTTGAAAAGGTCAAGAGAATTAATCGAGCAAATTTAGATATCCCTGAAAGAAAGATCGTGGAATTCGTGGTCTACGGGATCCATGATGAACAATTGAAAATGAATCTAACAACTTCCAAAAAAGAAACACTTGCCGATTTGAATCTATGTTTGGAGTCCGTATCCGTTTTAAAACCTAAAGAGAGTAAACATGCTAAGGATGAAAAGGGCAAGAAGCGTTCTTCTGAAGAAGATAGGTCAAAAAAACAGTCGAGGCGGTTCGATTCCGATGCATGCTATAATTGCGGAAAGCGGGGGCATAGAAAGTACAATTGCCCGGAACCTGAGCGTAATAAGGATAAAAATAACGAAACGAGTTCGTCAAAGAACACTAGTTCTTTAAGCGACAAAAATACCGTGGTTAAAATTCGATGCGATTTTTGTAAACTCTCAGGGTATGTCGAGTCAGAATGTCGTAAAAAACTGAACAAGGAGAAGGGCGAAAAGAAAGCATGACTAAATAACCACGGGACAGTCTCACAAGAGGGGGTACTCTCGTCAGAGGGGACAACCTCGCTACAGGGGGCATGCTCTCTAGACGTATGCGAGATTACGACGACTCAAGTAAACAAACCACTTAAGAAATGCGTTCTAGGCAGCCGAGAAAAAATCTGTACTGTTGATCTGGGTAGTGACTGCTCCATTGTCCGGGAGAGCCTAGCGAGATCCTTAAATTTAAAACTCAAAGACACAGAAAAAATTCTGTCAGCATTTAATCACACGATAGTCGTTCCGATTGCTCGATCAAGAATCAAGGTTCATATTGATGAGATACCTTTTAAAATAAAAGTTTTCGTTGTTGCCGATGACCAATTAAGGGGACCGTATGGTCTAGAAATTTGAAAAAATCGATTTTTTTTTTTTTCGATATGTCGAAAGTATAGTATCTCAAGAATATACTGTGAAATTTTCATGCGGAAATTCTCAATATTACAGCTTCTACAGCCCATAACGCAGGTAGAGAGCGGTCCGCGACACGAAAACGTTCAAAGCCTTATTGGACACAAAGCCTTACGGGGATGATTTTTTAGTTTGCAAAAAAGAATGTGTTTTGCATGTTAAAAAACGTTTGTACAAACGTGCTGTTGATGCGAAAAAAAAACATGCACAAATAAAGAAAGCAACAAAGAAATTGACAGAAAAAGAAGAGGGAAAAAAGACACAGCGGAAATCGATAAATAAAACACCGAAGCGTCAACAATTGACGAATAAATTATTGCAAGAGCTGTCAACTTATTACGGTCTAGCAATTAGACGTAATTCAGATTCGACTGAAGGGATGAGAAGTGAAATATGGGCAGCATATTATCACAAAATTTCAACAGATGAAAATCCGCAACACTCGTACTGTCCTCCAGGTTCCGAATCGTGGTGCAAGTGGCGTCAAAGTGAGGCTGCAGGTACTTTAGACACCTACGAGCACCCACCTGCTCTGTGCGATGAAGCACAAGAGATATTAAAACCAATTTATGAAGAATTGACAGCAGAGACTTTATTGGAAAGGTGTATTGGCAGTAATACGCAGAACAATAACGAAAGTTTCAATGCTTGCGTGTGGCACCTTGCGCCGAAACATCTGTTTGCCGGAAAAAAAATCATTGATATTGCCACTCACATTTCCGCTTGCATATTCAATGAAGGATTTGCATCCCTATTGAAAATAATGGAGACCATGGGCATAACAATCGGGCCACAAGCGGAGCAACTAGCGCAAAACCGAGACGAGCTGCGAGTATCGAGCGCCAACCGTAGGAGCACGGACAACTCCAAAGAGGCTCGGACAGCTCGAAGAAATGAAAGGAGTGAGGAAATCTTGAATTATGAACGTTCCGAAGGAATCCTATATGCTGCCGGAATCGCGGATTAACTGTAAGTATTCAAAATTTGCTCAATTTTTGAAAATATCTGTACCTCAAACTTTAAACTCATTTATCTCGAAACGACTTTTTTCGGCACTGCGCAGGTGAAAACAAAAAAACTATTCAACCGAATCACTTGAAATTTGGATATGTTGTTCACAACATGTATGGCTATCGTCGGAACTACAATCATAATTTTATTTAAATAATTTCTTATTGTTTATACTAAAAAACTAGTGAAAAAAAAACCCGATTTTTCGAATTTTTTTTCAAAAGCGCGCCATTTTGTCAATTTTTAATTTTTTCGATTTGTTCTAGTCCCGACCATAACTGCACTCTTTCTGATTAAGAATCTTCTTGAATTTTGTGTTTCAGATGAGTAGAAGTCTCGGATCGATCTTCACCGTCCGGGTCGGATTTTTCGAGAGGGTCGTCTTCAATGCCAATTATATGATAATAAACACTGTTTTTAAAATTAAAAAAAATTTTTTTTGTATACTTAATAAAGGTAGTAATAAACCCGAAAAGTTAAAACATCGATTTTTAAATTTTTTAAGGCAAAAAAAAAATCGTGAAAATAGGTGAAATTTTCGTGCTCTAGACCATACGGTCCCCTTAACGAAAGAAATTCTTATCGGAAGAGATATTTTGCTAAAAAACGGTGTTAAGGCAATATCAGATGCGTTCGGAGTAACCTTTACTTTGGATAAATCATTTAAAAACGATAACGTAATAGATGTTGAGATGATAGATATTGATCAGGCACAAGCGGTGAAAGGGGATGATATTTGGTGCGAAGATCTTGACGCTAATAATAAAACAAAATTAATAACATTGCTTAATAAATATCGGCGCAACATATCCTTCAACATGAAAGAATTAGGTAAAACGAATGCAGCAGAGATGAAAATTGAATTAACTTCCGAAATTCCTATCTTTCATAGGCCGTATCGCCTCTCTAAAGCTGACCGAGATAAAGTTAAAATGATGATAGCAGAATTAGAGGAAAGCGGCATTGTTCGTGAGAGTACATCGCCTTATGGGAGCCCAGTCGTACTCGTGCGAAAAAAAAATGGAGAGACGCGAATGGCAATAGATTATAGAGGGCTCAATAAAATTACCAAACGTATTCAATATCCATTACCTATAATTGATGACCAAATAGATCAGCTTTGTAACAAACGGGTTTTTATATCTTTGGATTTGAAATCCGGATTTTACCAAATTCCCATGCATCCTGATTCCGTGGAAAAGACTGCTTTCGTTACGCCGGATGGACAATGGGAATTCTTACGAATGCCTTTTGGGTTGGTCAATGCCCCTGCCGTGTTTCAAAAAGCCATGAATAAGGTTCTTAAAAGAAGTGCTTTGGTATATATAGATGATGTATTGGTCGCTACGAAAACGGTAGACGAAGGGTTCGAACAACTAGAGATAGTTCTAAAGGCCCTACAGGCGAGCAACTTGACTCTTAATTTGGCCAAGTGCAAATTTTTCCAAAGGAAGATAGAATATTTAGGACGCGAAATTTCGAGGGAAGGGATACGACCAGGCAGTCATAAAATCGATGCCATCGCAAAAGCTAGTTATCCTACGAAAATAAAACAAGTAAGACAATTCCTAGGTCTTGCGGGGTATTTCCGTAAGTTTATTAAGGATTTTGCGCGAAAAACAGCTCCTTTAACAAACTTGCTACGTAAAGATGTTCCTTGGTCGTGGGGACCGAAAGAAAACGAAGCAATTCACGAAATAAAAACGATATTAATAAGCAGACCCATTCTAGCGATTTACGACCCTGAGCGTGAAACTGAAGTACACACAGATGCGAGCGCGTTGGGCCTGGGTGCGATACTTATACAAAAACATAGAGAGGGAAAGCGCGTGGTCGCGTACTATAGTCGAAAGACGACTCTCATAGAACAAAAGTATCACTCTTACGATTTAGAAACATTAGCAGTATATACGGCATTGAAAGCATTCCGAGTTTATTTACTCGGTATAAAATTCACTGTAGTGACTGATTGTAGTGCTGTACGTGCTACAGCAAATAAGAAGGATATACAACCGCGAGTCGCTCGTTGGTGGGTATATTTACAAGATTACAATTTCGAAATTGTTTATCGCCCAGGTTCACAAGTAGCTCACGTCGACTATTTAAGTAGAAATCCGGTAGATTGCTGTGCTGTAGATATCACGGAAAGTGAATGGATTAAGGTGGCTCAATGTCAGGATCCAAACATAGAGGAAATTCGCAAAATTTTGGAGTCTGGCGAAGTTCAATCAGAAACAAAACAATACTTTGACAAATATGACCTTAAGCGAGGGGTTGTATTTCGAAAGACTGGCATGGGGAATAAATGGGTTGTACCAAAAATGTCACGCTTTAACGTAGTACGGTTATGCCACGATGAACAAGGGCACTTCGCTCTTGAAAAAACGCTAGAAAAGATAAAGGAGAATTATTGGTTTAAAGGAATGAGAAAGTTCACCTCTAAATACGTGAATGCATGTCTAAACTGTTTGTTTTATAAAGGGTCATCCGGGCGTAAACCCGGGCTATTACACCCAATAGATAAAATTGCTATTCCATTCCATACGATACATCTTGATCATGTTGGACCTTTTGTGCGCAGTACACGCAAAAACACTCAAATATTAACCATTGTGGATGGATTTACTAAGTTCTGTATTCTCGAACCTGTCCGCGATACTTCCACGAAGTGGGTGATAAGAGCACTAACTCAGTTATTCGCGATATTCGGGGTACCCACTCGGATAATAAGTGATAGAGGGACGGCCTTTACGTCACATTCTTTCAAGGACTTTTGCGAGGAGTACGGTATTAAGCACGTACTCAACGCAATAGCAACACCACGTGCTAATGGGCAGTGCGAGCGAGTGAATCGCACAGTTTTGAGTTCGCTTGCAGCTACCTGTGCTAGCGGAACTGAGGAGGCCTGGGACGACATTAAGCACACCTTTGTATTTAACGTGCTGTCTCCGCCTATTGGCTACAACACGGCACCCAAGTGCGTGGGGCAGAGATCACGCCCTGCCAGCGCACTATCGTTCAACAGCTCCCAATTTACACCTGGCTGCCCCGGGTGAACCCTTGGTCCGGGCTTGACTTTCTAGCCCACGCCCCTGAGAGACCGTCACCAGTTGAGGGGGCACGAGTGGCAAGTTCGTGGGGCTCCCCCTCCCCCCAGTACTCGTTATTAGCAAAGCTACCTCTGCAACCGCGACGAGTCACGGTCGAGGACACTTTCGCGTTACCTCTACCACATCTCTCTACTCGTCAGTCGCTACTTTGCTCTAACTCTAGAGGTCATAGACGAATCTGATAACCATGCGAGTTTTATGGGTAGCCGCCATGTGGTCTACCCTCTGCAAGACTCGGATACTAGTACCTCACCCGTAGGTGGCCCGACACCTCAAACGTCTTACAGACCGACTACCCCAGGCCTGGGACGACAGTGTGAAGAAGGTCCAGAGTGCAATCAACTCCGCCACTAACAGGACCACACGTATGTCGCCAACTCAACTCCTGTTCGGGTACAAGCCACGCAGCATGTCCGAAGCCAAGCTACTTGCAGAGATCCAAGATACTTTGGATCAGGTCGATCTGAAGGAACTGAGGGAAGCTGCTAAAGTTTCCACGCAAGCAGAGCAGAGGCAACAAAAGAAGGCGTTCGATACCCGAAGGTGTAAGCCGCCGACGTACGCAGTGGGGGATGTCGTAATGGTGACAGCGAGCTCTGTTGCAACCGGGGAAAGCAGAAAGCTGGTCGCTAAGGCAAAGGGGCCCTTCAAGGTGACGACTGCTCTACCTAATGACCGTTACGAAGTCCAGGACTTGCGAGACCTGAAGAAGTCCCCGAACAAACGCAGCGTTGTAGCGGTGGACAGCTTACGGAAGTGGGTCACGTTCGACGCTACACAGTAAGCTGGTAAGCAAATACGTCATGAGTTGACGGGCCGCAGTCAGTAACCCTGAGATGCAATCCTTGGTCGAGATTGTGTGCTACGACGGGTGCTGGCGAGGCAAGGACCAGGGTCGAGTCCATTCTCCATGATTGAGACGTGGTCAATCTCAAAAATGTGGAGCTTTGGGCGGAGGCCAGGACCAGGGTCGAGTCCATTCTCCATGATTGAGAAGTGGTCAATCTCAAAAATGTGGAGCTTTGGGCGGAGGCCGGGACCAAGGGGTAGTCTCAGTCAGGTAGACATAGGACTGAGGAGGCCGGTTGCCCACTCAGTCTGCAGTTGTCATCTGGCAAGGCTAGCAACCAGAAACAAAAACCCATCCAAATACCCTTCCGTACTAACCAACTCTTGGGGATGCTTATTCGTCGATTGACACCCTTTGGGGAACTGATCACTCTCCTACGGGGTGTACATTGGCACGTAGGCATCACCATCTCCAAGTT
Organism: Rhimphoctona megacephalus; assembly: GCA_963989365.1. Lineage (NCBI taxonomy): Eukaryota > Metazoa > Arthropoda > Insecta > Hymenoptera > Ichneumonidae > Rhimphoctona > Rhimphoctona megacephalus. The sequence continues at coordinate 28,362,299 of OZ022415.1, forward strand.
CCAGTGCTTGATGTGTATGTAAGAGAGGGTTAACTTTGAATTTTAGAAAAAAAAGTCATGCGGAAAAGGGTCGAGGACGACCCAGGATGGTCAGGGAGGCCGAATGAAGTAAACATTTTTCGGTGTGGTCCGAGTGGACGATTATCGCAGAGGGCTTTTACTTGGAACGAGCCTAGAAACGCTTCAGAACGCGACGTTGCTGGGCGTCTTAGCATAAACAATTGGACAAAGAACGAGCTCAGACCGATACAAGGGATTGAGGGCTAAACACAGTCCTTACTGGATCTTTGACGAGAACACATCCTCGAACCTCAGTTCATCTACCGACGTTTCTTTACATAATTATATTTTCGAAGATTTTATATTCTTACCTATTATTGGTTAAGACTCAAATATATTGTTATTGTCAGTTCTTTTATAAATCTTATCGTAGTAAAAAAAATTAATTTACTACAATTTGTGGGATGAAAATAGAATCGATAATACACGCGAGTTTTATTTATATTTATAAGATTTGTTTGCTCTGACTCTATCTGATTTAGTCCTCCGTCACACGCGCCAAAATAACTGTAAATTTTATAAATAATTTTAGGAGCTTTTATCACACCGTGAGTTCAATCATTACAAGCGCATACGTTCTGCGAAACACCATGGAAATCTTCATGAAAATTCCAGAAATGTATCATTCACCATTTTTTCGTTATTAATAAAGAAAGAAATAAAAAAGTGGCGTTTTGCTCATGATGCATGTAACGGAGGGTTAGGAGAGACGTCGGCTCCGGTGGCGAAGCGCTTACGTAGCGTCCTTGCTTCAATATATATCAAGAGACTCGGTAGAGTCTCGGGAAAAGTACATTTGCAGTTCTGTCGTCTGTTGTTCCGAGCGCTCACCGAGTCTATATTATCTCGAAACAAAGCGATTCGCGGTGATGGGGGTAAACATTTTATGACGTTTTGGCTAATTGTAGAGTTTAGGAGTCATTTGGCGATACGTCCTATCGCGTAAGGAGTTCGAAAACGACTGACGCAAGCGCTTCCCCCCCACCATGGGCCACGGTAGAAGCGGTACTCTCCCTCACAGCGCACCGAAGAGTGGGGAACATTTATCAAATATTCGAATTTCATCGATCGAGATCGAATTTCCGATAAGCTCTAGCAAAATTGTGAAAAAAATAATAATAAATTGCGAGACCCAATAAATAATTTCAATGAAACCGAAAGATTAGTACAAATTAAATATTATCAAAATTTGATCCCTCTTGTAAAAAAAATATAAATGACATAAAATAAACATTTTTTCGGGTCAAGCTAATCTACTAACATGTATATTTGACATTTCAATGCCGACAGTTAATGATAATTGCGAAATAATCAATGCATATCGTAGTTACGAGTTATTTCAAGAATAATCAACTCCTGCATTTTGACTAATCGTCGCCTCGTAATTCAAGCGATATTTGTTTTATCGTAACGCAAAACTCGGTCATTGCTGTTTTTGGGATTGAAAAAATAAGAAATAAAAACGATAGTGAATGAATAATCAACGAAATTACTTGTTTTCTTTTATACGTTTACGAGACGACTTTTATGAAGAAATATTGTTGATTAATTCATTTTTTTCGTTGATTTTTTACATTGAGTGATGAAAGTGAATAAATATAACCAGATTTCCATAATTATAAAAATAATTAAGTATCAAACGCTAGGTCAGCACTAAGCTAGGTCTTCGAAGTTCAGTTCTGAACCCAAGTCTTGTTGTGTTTATATAAACTCGACCCCAAAACATTTCGGTTAAATTTTATCTTATCGCAGGACCAGACATCTCGAGACCATGACAAATGGTCAAGACGAATTTTTTTTTGCTTTTATTTTTCTTGTTTTCTTTTCTTCGTTAACTGTCAACATTCAAATTTCGGGGAACCGTTAAATAATATTAATGATTTTTTCGTCAGGATTAAGGGCATTAAAGGGATTAAGGCCCTTAAGTTGTGTGCCATATCCAAATTTTGGTACGAACGCCTGCTAAATAAGTCCCTGAAACGTCTGAACAAATCCCTGTGAAGCGAGAGCTCGGAATTCGATCATGCCATTTCGTGCCATTTATGTAAGGGCTTACACGAACTCAGAGCTGTCAAATGTAGAGTCAATTTCAATCATTTTTTCTCAAGAAAATTTCATTAAAAATAAAATAAAAATCAGATGAGCCGTGGTTGTCATTTTTCTAAAACAATTTTTGGCTAACCACCATTTACGGTAACCACGATTGCGGCAGTACGATCTAACTGAAAAATGAAAGAATATTTTTATCTTAATGTTCTCAAAACTCTTCGTCATATATTTTTTGTTTTTGTGTTTTTAGGAAAATGGCGGAGGTCGTAATCGAAAAATCAGCATTGAATCTAACAAAATGTCCTTATTAAGAGTCGCGGTAGCGACTCGAGACAAGTACATTTATAGCTATTCAAAGATGAGCGAGTCGTTACAAGACACTTATACCGGAGACAGCGGCGTTAGCAACGGTTTTCAAAATTCTTTCTTTAATATTTAATAAATTATTGCATTTTGAAAGATGATTCACGTACACGTATTTTTTATTTATTTTTTTCTTTCCATCGTGACTAAAACGAACTCTGTAGCTGTAGGCATACTAAAGATATAATTTTTTTGGCGATTCATTTTTTTCGTCACTTCCATCATCTAGTGACACTAGTAATATTGGTATAAATCTGGTGATATTTGGAAATATCTTGTGGTATATGAGAGCTGACCAATATTTTTGTTAAAACAGTCATGAGGTTATAAAGATCGCGGTCAATTTGAATTTTTGGTTAGAGTGGCGTTTATATTAGATAGATAGACGAGTATCGAGTGACTTTTATTATTATAGATAGAAGAGTGATAGTGGGAAAATAAAGTGTAATAATAAACTATTGAACAGTGCCTAAATAAATAATTTTATTTATTAAACCTAGCCCCTACAATTTTTTTCCGAATGTAAACTCTACAACGGAATCGAAAACGATCCCTTTTCAGTTTTACCATAAAATATTCCTCGAATGCAATAATAAGGTTTATTTACAGATCATTCTCTTCGTTTTTTTGATAACTAAAAGAATGGTGAATGATAAACTCGTATTCGGTGAATATTTAATATCTTTGTCGTGCACTGAAAAAAAAATTAAAGTATTGCCAACTGCGCGATGAGGTTGGACGAATTTCGTTGCGCCAATAGTCATATTACGTTTAGTTAATCACCCGGTGGTTGATCCATAGAAAGTCATGTCGTTGAGACAACTACGCCACGATTTTGCCGCTAAATTTTAATTTATTTGAGTTGAGTGTATTTCATGTGATACAACCGCAATAAATAGTTACATTGAAAAAAAATAAAACTTGAAACACAGAATCGATTGAATTTGAAATAATCATACGGAGGTTGGGATGTATACGATTTATTCGTAACTCGATAAAATAATAGCATCGAATAAACTTCTCTGCGAGAATTGAATTCAATGACACCATAGATCAACGGAATATAATTTGTGATTAAGCTAATTACCTAGTAGTAATTTGGATAAAATCTTTTGTTATTATTCAAGCAAATAAACCTTTTGCTAAAGCTACTAAAATTTTGTTGCACAAAAAATAAGTTTTGTTTAACACGAATTATATATATTGTTGCCGGACAGCCTTATTCCCTGGCTGGATTTCTGGTGTGGCAGAAATCCGCTAGAGGGCTACGGGCGGAGCGCTCTCGCGTAAGCGTCGCACCGCCCGTATGCCCATAAGGCTTCGACTCTTCGATATTGAATCGTTAAATATCGGTCACTTCGACCGACGGTCGTCGAGAAAACCTGAACCCTAGTTTTACGAGGTAAAAAGGTCTAAGGCCTTTTATCGTACAATTAAAGTACGCTGATGTAGAAAGTTTTGCCACCTAATTATGTCAGGATAGGCGCTCTTACTAGAGTAAAAAATCGATCAATCGTATTTACTATTGAAAGTCGCAAAATAGAAAATAAAAAATATTTCAAAAAATATGTATATAAAAAAAAATTTCAAATATTTCTTACAGTCATTTCGAAATCATAATTGTTCGGTACAATCACTATATGTTTTAATTACACAATGCAATTCATTTAATCCAAACGTGATTGATACAATTGACTGAAATACTTTTCCGCATTTCCCGAGTAATGCGATGATACTATTTCAAATATTCATTGAATTTTATTCAAAAAATGTTTTGGTTCTATTGAATATTTCAAGTTTTACTTCAAATTGCGGGTATAGTTGGCTCAACAAAATACCTTTAACTACGCACGGAGGTTGCGTCAACTACGCCATTGGTTTCGCCTTCGCGGTATCCAACCTCAGGGCGTAGTTGAGCCAACTACGCCTCCGTTCTCAACACTATGCCTTTTTTCAGTGTGAGGTTACAAAGATCGCGGTCAGTTTCAACTTTTGGTTAAAGTGACTTTTATATATATAGATAGAAGAGTGATAGTGCAAAAATAAAGTTTAATTCAATAAATAAACTTTTGAACAGTGTCTAAATAAATCATTTTTTTTTATTAACCCTATCCCCAACAATCCATTTTTCCGAACGTAAACTCTAGAACGGAGTCGAAAACGGTACCTCTTCTCTTTTACCATAAAATGTTTCTCGAATGCAATAATAAGGTTTATTTAGAAACCATTCTCTTTGTTTTTTTTTTTTATAACTAAGAGAATGGTGTATGATAAACTCGTATTCGGTGCATATTTGATATCTTTGAACAGTTGTGAGGTTATAAAGATCGCGGTCAGTTTCAACTTTTGGTTAAAGAGACTTTTATATATATAGATAGAAGAGTGATAGTGTAAAAATAAAGTGTAATTCAATAAATAAACTTTTAAACAATGCCTTAATAAATAATTCTTTTTATTAACCCTAGCCTCAACAATCCATTTTTCCGAACGTAAACTCTAGAACGGAGTCGAAAACGGTGCCTCGTCTCTTTTACCATAAAATGTCCCTTACATGCAATAATAAGGTTTATTTGGAAACCCAAGTACTTCGACCGAAATTTTTTTTTCAATCTAATTTTTTGTTCTTTTGAAATTTTTTTTAAATCCAAAAATTTTTTCATTCTTATTTTTAATTCTTGTTCTTTTCGTGTAGAACAACTGTACTGTAGCACATCCGTATTTTTAATGAATTAAAAGATTTTTTATTAGAGGTTAATAGGCTTTAATGTATTTTACTATTAATGCTTTTATAGTTTTCATTTATTTTTGTAAAGTTTAGACTTAATTTTTGGTCGGATTTAAATTGGCATCTTTTGTGAGATTATGATTTGATTGGTAAATTTTTGTGGGATTCTCCTATAATTTTTTAAGAGAATTGATGTGAATGAGAGAATTTTTGCAAGGCTGGTTTTTTTGGGAGGAAATCTCTTTTATAACTTTTTGTTAGTGTTCGCGTTCAGAAGATTTTTTACCGGAACAACTATTTGGGGGGAGTAAATGTACTTGTCTCAACTGTTTTTACAGCATATGTGCTGTTTTTTTGCGGTTTTTAATTTATGATAAGAAACGATGATATTTAAAAAAATGCATGACAAGAATTAGACAATAGGGTAAAGATTTTCTCTACTAAATTTCATCCAAATCGGTCGTTTAGTTTTCGAGGTATGTTGGTTACCGTTTTGCGAAATACCATTTTGAGAAAAACGTATTCAAAGGTTTAAGCACCTATCAAATTAACATACATTTTTTTTTTAATGTGAGTCCTTGAAAGAAATTGTTTTAATTATAGCCATTTTTCCAAATGATTAATGTTATTTTTTAGATGATTTAAATGTTTGGAGAGAGATTTATGAAAGGGTAGAGAAAATTTGTTGTGTATCAACATCTCTAATCTAATTAAAAAAAAAAAAAAAATAATTTCGAATACGTCGTGATAAAAGATTGGTCCATTTGGCCTAGAAGAGACCATATAAAAATAAACCCTCAGTAAGAAATGAAGGGTCACTGAAGTCAAGAAAGCACACATGTTACACGATTTTTTTCTCACTTCCTGTTCTCATGTTTTATCGCAACATGGAAAAGAAAAAAAAAATACCGGTAGTATTCTATTTGTAGAGTTCGTGACCGTCTGTTCGAGGTCGGAGACGCCTCGTGGACACCAACACAAACATATACGTATATATATGTATATATATATACATACATATATTTTTCTGGTCAAAAAATTTGGCTCCATTAAACTCGTCCGGCGTGTATGTACGATAAACAAAAAAATAAGGCCTGACGTAAAATCGGAGTTCCCGAGAGTTGATAGGGCGCGCGAGCACGACGAGGGTTATCAATTATCAGTTGTTGTCTGTATAAGCAGATGAGGATGTAAGAGATAAATAGACCAGAATCAGACAGCCGAGACAACAGAGAGAGATTGGATTTTTTTGGCGGGATAACCGGCAGATGTTTGAGCTTGATGGCCGATATTTCATCGTTATTTTGTTGCGAATCGCGATTTTTTTCTAGCGTTAAAAGATAGAGAGTAAAAGTCTTTTAAGGAGGTTATAGCGTTTCTCATGTAAAAATTATTTTCCAACTTTACACAATAAAATTTTGTAAATAGAAAGCTTAATATGGTATTAAACTTCTGGCGGAATATGCCGATGATTCATCGTCTCAAAATTGAGATATTTATTGCTGAATTTCGCAATTTTTTGAAAGCTTCCATAAGAGCTCATGTTAAACTTGTCATTTTCAACAATGAATATCTCGATTACTAGACGGTGAAACCTCTCCAAATTTTTCACACATAATTAAATGCTGTTCAAGAAGATTCACGCCAAATTTCAATACATTAACTTGGAATAATCAAATATAATGTATTTTTCGTATGATGTCATATAAATATCGATACAACTTCCTTAAAAAGAGCAAGAAAACCGCAAAAATTTAGAGGAGTAAAATGACCGATATTCATTTATAATGTCCAGCGTTCTCTATTGAGAGCGGAAGTGAAAAATAACAACAGAGGCGCCAAGCTTCTCTTTGCCTCGATAATACATCATAGACGTACGCTACATGAAAAAGATACAGCCAGCCTATTCACGAGCCATCAATCAAGACTAACGACGTGTCGAGACGATACGGACGAGAAAACTTCTGACACGCTTTAATGGGAGAGTTCAATTAATCGCAGTACCTTAAACGACTAAAATTTTTCGTGTTTACGAGCTTTTCCCATCGTTAGATTCTCCATGAAAAAAACGGGATCGTTCAACGACGGTTTTGTTGACCCAGATGCATTGTATACTTCTGTAGAAATTTATTTTTTAATTCGAATTACGTCGTTCAATAAATGAACATTTTTTTTAATATTTGAGATATAATGTGTGGCTTTGGTGACCTCTCGAGTTAAGCTGCACCGGTCGGAACCGGTACTTGGATGGATGACCGCTTAGCTGTGAACCAGCTCGCGCATCGATCACTGCGCAGGAGGTAGTTTTTATAGGTTTCGATGATGATAACCAATCGAAACTCAGTAGGAATATAGCCGCTTGTATCAGCAGGGTTTTCCACAGTTTCCCTGGGCCCTCGTGCTAACGCGATAAAGTAGTGCATTAGAAAAGAGTGGCTGCGAGCAACACTAGAAGCCCTCCAGACGCATATATATATATAGTACATATGTGCTCTATCTGATCAGTCAAAATCTCTTATGCTACGTTATGCTCTACTATGCAAAAGCGTGGGCGATCCGCTTCAAGCCAGAGACTACGCAATCCAAAAGAGTCAGTCAATATTCTACGGTAACGGTTATTTGTTCGCGCCATAACTCTCGCAAATGCCAGTCTGTATTTTTCGTGATTATCCATTATAATTAATTTATAATAATATTTGTCATTCAAGAAATAAACAATTTCATTATTTATCGTTCGAATTCTATATATGTGGACGTCGAATCCCCATATTGCCTGCCGAAAGCGCTCGTAAAAAGAAGCGGCAACGTAAGCAGAATATCACATTCCGATTAATCGAAGATTAATCCCGCTAAATAAAGCTTTAGCCACAGCTGCAGCGTGATCAGTTTTTGTGATAATAAAAAAGACAAAAAAGTAATTTAACAATAAAAATATATTTAATAAAGATTTTCAAACCTGTTGTTCGTTGTTGTGTGGTACAAATTTATTATAATTATAACCCAAACCCCACAGTGCTATACGACCGTGACACTGCTTCGTGAAGAGTCCATCCGAAAGAAATTCATGATCATTTTGTGGACAATTATCTATCGTGTGTCATAGGATTTTTTCTTTTAGTTTAAGCTCTTTGTTTTCGGCAGAAAACTAAAAAAATTTTATTCACCAATCACTTTTTTTATTCAAACATCGATCTTTTCAAAATCCTATATTATACACTGACAAGGGGACATTTCCTACTCGTCATCATCGATTTCGCTCAAATTTATAGGACATGCAGGGCTTGGCTAGAAATGAAAGTACCCGAAGTGGGAACTCCAGATGGCCAAGCGTTTAGAAAATAAAAATGTTGACGCAGCTCTCGCACCATATAAGCCATTTACATTAGCGTGTTTGGTCGTGGTCGATGGTCGTGGGTTCGACTCTCCCGTGTGGAGACTTTTTTTCTTTTTCTATCTTTTTCTCAATTTTTATATTATTCATTTTCCAATTAAAAAGGAATAATTTAAAATTTAAATTTAAATTTTTAAATTCAAAGAGGTGAATAATTTATTTTATTTATTTATTTATACGCAAAAGGCATATAGGATGTCATTTTTTAATAAGCGCATAATCGTAGAAAATTTGGAGTTGCGAACTTTCCCGACGTGTTCAAACAGGAATTCTTCTTTCTCCTTTATTGGCTATTTCCCCTCCTTGGGGAATGTGCTATAAACGTGAATAGTCGTTTCACAATAATTGTAAGATTCGTTTTCACCTGAAGGTCGCGTGGAAAATTTGAAGTCGCGAACTTTCCTGACGTGTTCAAACAGGAATTCTTCTTCTTTCTCCCTTATTGGCTATCTCCTCTCCTTGGGGAATGTGCCATAAACGTGAATAGTTGTTTCACAATAAGATTCGTTTTCACCTGAAGGTCGCTCCTGGCGGCTGTACACGAACAATAGATTCTTGGCGCAGGTAGAAAAAAGGTGTCCCTGACCGTTAGGGACGACGCTAGCTAGGGAGCTCATTCGTTTGCTAGCTCTTGGCCAAGTAACTTGAATTGTGCAAGAATACTGTGAGAATATTCTGGAAGATATCGAAATTTGTGTGAAATAAAATTGTGAGGAAAATATTGTGGAAAAATCGAAAATGTCGGACAAAAGTGAAACTATTGATGTGCCTGGAATGTCGACGGAAAAAGAACAGGAGCCAGATGATAGCATCCACAGCGAAGTGTCGAAGCAACGATTGAAGACGGCGATGGATTATAGTTTACATCTTTTGGCCGAAGAAAATCTAATTTCATTAGAAAGTTCCGAAGTGATAACCGAAGAACACATTCAAATGGGAAATAAAATACAAGAGAAAGTAGTGGAAGTTTTATCGGAGTATCAGTTTATATGCGACGAAGAGTTGATCTGGCGCGAAGAAATCAACCAAGAAGAAGAATATCAAATGCTGGAGGGTGCTAGATCGTCGTCAAGTGATGAGTATGAACCCGATGAAAAAAAATGAAAGAGGATCCAGATTACGTTCCACTCGACTACAAAATAATGGTGGTTAATTTTGCCAAAGCGCATTCAATGTGGAGTTTAAAAAGTTTGCAATCGAAAGGAGCATCTCGCTTGAAGCATATGCGAGATTTGAAAATTTGGGAACAACATATTAAAAATGGTGGAACTCGAAAGGATAAATACAATACAATTGATTCGTGGACATATGGTCGCTTCGTACAAGCGCGATGTTGTAACCAGCAAATCACTACAAGAAACTTGCAACAATGGGCACTTGCTGCTGCCAGTCAATTTTCAGAGTTGGAATTCAAAGCCTCCGAATCGTGGGTCATCGACTTTAAACAAAGGCATAAGATTCGTCAGAGGAAAATTACAAGATTTGTGTCGGAAAAAGAGACAGCTACGCAAGAGGAAATCCTTGCTGCGACAGATAAGTTCCGACTCCAAACTCGAGCTCTCATTCCTCAATACGACAAGGATTTTGTTATCAACACTGATCAAACAGGTAAGTCAAGAATTCTTATTTGTCTACCTCAAATGAAATACTCTGTTTAACGGCGCGTATAATAAATTTACATTCGTATATATTCTCTTTCCAGATTGCCAGTACCAGTCGATGTATAACCGAACTCTGGAACATTTAGTGGTAAAAACGGTTTTCGTAAAAAGAAAGGATATGAACAAAGTAACCCACTCATATACAGCGCAATATGCTATGAGCCTTTCCGGAAAGCTATTGCCAAAAGTTTACGTATGCTTACAAGAGAATACTGGCTCTTTTGGACCGAGGATTCAAAAAACGGTGGATGAATACGCAGCAAAATACAATAATGTCGTCATCACTTCTTCAAAATCTGGAAAACTTACAACAGCGTTGTACACAAAATTTTTAACAGATGTGATGAAGCCGTACGTACAAGAGAACAAATTTCTTCTGCTGATTGACTCGTAGGGAGGACAAACAAATCCGCAATTATACGACGAACTCTTCCAAGATGAAGAAGGATTGCCAACGTGTAGCATCAAAGTAATTCCTCCTAAATGTACTCCACTGGTGCAACCCAGCGATGTATATTTTTATCGTCAGGTTAAAAACTTTATTAAAAAAATACAAAATTGCTCTTATCTCATCGAGCAAGAAAAAGAAATAACTTTCCGAGAAGACTGCATAAAAATACATTCGATTGTTCATCATCAATTATCCGCACCAATATTCGGTAACATGTTACGTTATGCGTGGTTCGTTTCTAAACTTTGCGATGAGAGAGAATGCTTTATGAATGTCAATCAAGTATGTTTTTCTATGGAAACGTTGAAACAACGATGTGGTTGTAAAAATGCGGCGTTTATAACGTGTGCTAGATGCAGAAATAATTATTGTTTTCCCTGTTTCTACGATAAATATCATCCCGACACATGTAAATCATCGAATGTCAACGAATAAAATTTTGAATTTTCATGTACAAAGTCTTTTCGTATGCGCTTTAATTACAATCCCTTGTTGAAAAGTCCGAAATCCCAATTTTTTACTTTTTCTATGCCTTTTGCGTATAAATAAATAAATAAAAGAAATTATTCACCTCTGCTTAATTGGAAAATGAATAATATAAACATTGAGAAAAAGATAGAAAAAGAAAAAATCAAGTCTCCACACGGGGAGTCGAACCCACGACCACTGAATTACGAGTCCGAGCTCACCGCTACGCCAACCGCTGCTTAGTAAACATATTAACGGGACAGACCTAGTTAGAATTTTCGAAAAATCGATTTTTTTTTTTATTTCATTTTCAAAAAGTAGAATCTCTTACGAACATTTTCCGCCCAGGTAAATGTAAATCGGACCATTATTCGCCGAAATACAAGACTTTGTAGCACGTCGTGTCTGAGCCATAGGTAAGCAGGTAGCGGACTTTAAATGCGTTTTTCTCGAAACCATGTTTTTGAAGTCGGTGATCACTGTAGCTCGAGAACGGCTTTACCGATCGGGTTGAAATTTATATCACTTCTTCTATACATGGTAGTCCTCCATATGAACGAAGGATTTTTTTTTTGGATAATTATTTTTATTTTTAATAGCAAAAAATGGAACTGATATTTTGGTCAAAAAAACACTTTTGACTTTTAACGGCCGCCATTTTGTGAAAAATGGAAATTTTTCAAAACCCTTCGTTCAACCGGAGCATTATATCATTAACTAAAAATCCCCTCCGTTTTTTTTGTTTCAGATGAGCCGTTGCAGCGTGAGCTTGATCACCGCAAACCGTGTTTTTTTTTGCAGCGTCCTCGGCAATTGACGGTCACCAGCTTATTTCGATATGTATTGCGTTGAAAAAATTGCAACATATACATTACATATGTATCTTTTAAACGGAAGAACTTTTGTTGTGAATTATTTTATCGTTTGACCAAAAAAAAATCGGAAAAAAGGCCTTTTTTTTGACGTTCCAACTAGCTCTGTCCCCTTAACGTAAATGGTACGAGAATCGCGTCAACATTTTTATTTTCTAAACGCTTGGCCATCTGGAGTTCCCACTTCGGGTACTTTCATTTCTAGCCAAGCCCTGTATGTCCTATAAATTTGAGCGAAATCGGTGATGACGAGTAGGGAATGCCCCCTTGTGAGGGCGGGTTGTTCCAACCTCTAGACAAGCCTATCTGGCAGTTAAAAGTCTACAAGTCAATGCTTTTAACCGCCACATAAGCTACCTAGAAGTTGGAACAACCCGCCCTAAAGAAGTCAGTACGCAGTTTAATAGGTATTCCATTCACGAACGCAAATATTTTACAATTAACATATTTTTTTGTACAAAAAAGTAAAAATATATCCCATTCCACTGGAAAAATATCGAGCCAAGTTACCGAACTTTTAGAAAAGAATTATAACTTTGAACATCGTCTATTTATGCGACAGTTTATGGAGATTACCTGCTGCTCACATTTCTATTTAATAATTCACATATAAAATAATGATAGATGATTGATGTAAACTGTTCTATGGTTACATTGCATTCTAAAAATTACGTAGCAACGATAAAAACAAAATCACCGGATGTTTAAAAAAAATATTCACGATAGAACTTGAAAGAATGTGATCAGCAGAGGATTTTTCGGAGCCATAACGTTCAAGAGCAGGTTATGTTATCTTCGGCAGTTTTTACAACATTTTTAACGCTATTCTTGTTGATGTCCGTTACAAATTGGCTCATATTTTTACCAAAGTTACTGCGTACTTTATACATATTTTCACTCATATTTCACTATTTTTTTTAACCAGATACAATTAGGGCCGGTTGTTCCACCTCCAGATAAATTTTATCTGATAGTTAAAGGTCTGCTACTCAATGCTACAACTGTCAGGTAAAATTTACCAGAAGGTGGAACAACCGGCCCTTAGTCCAGCTTCTCCCTTTGACAGTGCGGTTGTTGACATTTGTAGCTCTCTAGAAACAGCATTCGTGTTAGTATGAGAGTGTGCGTGAGACCTAATGAGAGGGATGCGAAACAAGAAAGGGAATGCCGAAAAGGAGGAGGAGGAAGAACGTTCGAGAAGCGTTGTGTGTGAGTTGAGAGCGTACGAGAGATGCGATGAAGTTCTGCCTTTTGTTCATTAATTTTTTTAACCCTCCAACGGTAACAATGGGTCATTCGTGTCCAGGCAAAAATTTTCTGTTACATTTTCTCATAAACCCTTGCAGGTAAAAATTTGGAACCGGGGAGGAAAAATGTTTAGGAAGGGGGTAACCCGCGGGCCAAATCCCGGAATTTTCTCTCATTCTGTTTGTGATCAGCGAGCTGGTGAAGTCGACGGAGGACACGAACGACCCATCGTTAGCTTCAACGTAAGTAAAAATGACTTCTTTTTTTTTGTGTTTTCGTGAAAAATACGTTCATTTAATCAGACAAAGTGTATCTAAATTGGTCTTGGATTTTTTAAATTTATTTTTTTATAGCAAAATGGCAACACGAAACCCCAGCGAGGTTATGAATGCGCTCCGGCGTCGAAAAAGTGTCGACTATTTCGATGGAGAAGCTTCAGAAGAGGAAGATAGTATCGAGGATGAAGAAGTCGCGAGTACAAATCAAGAATGCGGCAATTTTGAAAGTAATAGCCAAGATTCGCATTCTGAATCGGAAACGGAGCAGCGAGCTGAAGATCCGGGCAAAACACAGGCAACGAGAGTTTATATTCGTGGAAAAAATGGTTATAAGTGGTCGAAAAACGCACCGGAAAATTGAGGAAGAAGGTCTACACCACCGGTAGTTCATTTTCCTACTCCAACTACGAACGTCATGACCATTTGGAGCACGAACGACGCCCGGAGTTTATTATTCACGGACGAAATAGTCAACATTATCGTTACTCACACCAACGAAGAAATACGAAATTATCTGAGTACGACCTACCGGGAAACGGATATAATAGAAGTGAAAGCATTTATTGTACTATTGTATTTTGCGGGCTTACAACACCAAGCTAAAATGTTGAGATGCGGTCGTCGGAATTCGGTACCTCCCTTACCTACCCTTTTTCGCAACCGTCATGAGTCGCGAGCGTTTCAAATTCATTGTCTGCGTTCTACGCTTTGACGATAAGCAAACTAGAGCCGAGAGAAGGGAAACTGATTTATTTGCTCCAATTAAGGAGATCTGGGACATATTCATCAAAAAGTGCCGAATCAATCATTGTCCTTCGAATAATTTAACAATTGACAAACAGCTACTCGGTTTTCGCGGCAATTACGGTGCTCGCGTGTATATAAAGTCAAAACCCGTACGTTACGGTATAAAAATAATTTCGATGAACGATGCCAAAACATCATATATGTATAACGCTATTCCGTACGCAGGAAAAGTCACACCGAAAAAGAATGAAAAAGTACCCGAATATTACGTTTGCGGTTTGACCGAGTCAATCCACCACACAAATCTAATTATTACATTCGATAATTGGTTCACAACAGTGAACATTTGTGAAAAATTACATAACGAATATGGTCTCGACGCGATTGGAACGATCCGGAAAAATAAACGGGAAATTCCGGTAACGTTCGTTAGACCAGCAGCGCCCGGATACACTCGTTACGCGTATCAAAGTCGTAAAGGCCTCGCTCTCGTTTCTTTTTGTCCAAAAAGGAATAAAGTAGTACTTCTACTATCGACTGTTCACCGAAAAGGTATAGGGACCGTGCGCGGCGCTTACAACGCCACGAAGTGGGCAATTTCTACATTAGCTAGGTGCTAAGTAATCAAGCGCGTATATGCGGGTGACAAGATTTTTAATTGATTTACTCACACATCACTTTGGTTTCGAGAAGATTGACCATTTTTGAAATACTGTTATTTTTCCGAGAGCGCTGTCCATTTCGTATGAAAGAGCGAGAAAGAAACGGAATGAATTATATGGCCGATTCGTCGCCCGTGCTTTGTGTTTCTACGACATTTGAAATATATCTTGAGTCACATTTTTAAAAAAATGTTATATTATTTTAGGCTCCAGCACGATCATTAATCACGAGCTGAAAACCTTAATTGCTCATTTTTAACATTATTAATCGCAAAATTTGTCTTTATTCCTATCATTCAAAGCCAAAATAACACCGCACAAATTGCACATTCAGACACGAGAGAGCGCGCACATCGGCGGTGGTGCTGCTCTCTATAGCTCACGCACGGTCCCTATTGCTGGACAATCGGGTAAGCCCGAAATAATTGAATTTTATAATGCAACGAAAGGAGGAGTCGATGTCTTTGATAAAATGATGTCCGCGTACACCACTGCCCGGACAACAAAAAGATGGCCGATGCGAGTATTTTTTGGTATATTCGATCAAGCGGGAATAAACGCAATCGTTTTACATAATCTAATATCGGAAAATAATAATATGATGAGAATTGAATTCATAAAAAACTTGGTATTGAAATTAGTGCACCCGCAATTGGAACGGCGAACGGCTAATTCAAAGCTATCGCGACATTTACGCGTATCCTTGTCCGTAATCTTAGGTCACTCGGAAAATGAGCCTCAGGGGAGCAACAGACTACCAAAACGAAAAGGGTGTGTTTTTTATCCGGCTTCAAAAGATAAAAAAAACACAATTTTGTTGTATAGGGTGCAGAAAACCCGTATGCGAGGAGCATCGAATGGTTGTATGCTCAGACTGCAAATAAAAAAATTAAAATAAAAATATATATTTTTATAATTTTATACGTAAAATTCATTTGTTAATAAAAATTTAATAAATATTATAAGAAAATACCATTTCATACACGAAAAAGTTGTTCCGAATATCCTTTCCTTCATTTAAACACATATACGGAGGTCAGGAAATAGGCATTTTTCAGGATGAAAAGTAAGGGTCCGATTTCAACCCTCGAAACTTCTCATATTTTTTTCCTAAAAGGTTGTCATTTCAATGAAAAAATGGTGTTGCATTTTTCAATTTATTTGAAAAATCATAGAAGATATGATTTTTTAAACATTGTCGTGAAAAATGCTTGCACGTCTCCATATTTTGCATGAAATTGTTATTAAATTTTTTTTTCGGGTGGGACAAATTATGATCATTTAGTTAAGGGTCCAAATAAGGCCCATTAATTTTTTCAGATTTTTTCAAAAGTTGAAAAATTGTGAAATAAGTGAAAGACACGAACGATTGTTAGCTTTAACGGTTGCCGAAAGGATCGTTAGCTGACGAAGGTTAATAAATATTATTTTCAACATAATCTGTGGGTCATTGAATGAGGGGCGAGGGTGGGAAAAATGCGTTTGAGATTGTCCCCCTTTCCTAAGCGAAAAGTCAAGGAATCGCTAACATAAGCTGAAATTTCGGATTTTCATTTACAGTTGGGACTAATAATTGGTTATAACTTTTTCAAACAAAATCCGGCCTAATTTATGAACAAATGTGGAGTGCCCTGTTTTTTCGCCCAAAAAATACGGTCCTTCGCGAAAAGAATACCTTAATAATATCCCATTTCATTTTTTTTGTCAGTCGATTTTTGGGGAAGGTGCACCCGGTACCGTTTTGGCATTTTTTGGAAAAAAAAAATTATTAACGTTTTCAAAATGTAACTTTTTTAACCATAAAAAACCTTCAACCAATTACTCGAATAACTTTGCATAAAAAATTTGTTTCAACTACTTATTTATTTTTAAGCCTTCTAGGTGTCTTCTTATGAATTAAACATTTTACGGTGTGGTCCGAGTGGACGATTATCGCAGAGGGCTTTTACTTGGAACGAGCCTATAAACACTTCAGAACGCGACGTTGCTGGGCGACTTAGCATAAACAATTGAATAAAGAATAAGCTCAGGCCGACACAAGGGATTCGGGGCTAAGGACAGTCCTTACTGGATCTTTGACGAGAACACATCCTCGAACCTCAGTTCACCTACCGACGTTTTTTTACATAATTATATTTTCGAAGATTTTATGTTCATACCTATTATTGGTTAAGACTCAAAATATATAGTTATTATCAGTTCTTTTATAAATCTTATCAAAGTAAAAATAATTTACTACACTTAATAATATCGAAGATTTTATAGTTCACAAAATTTCGGATAAATGGCGTACGAGCTAATTCGGTTGCGCAAACGAGGGCGCACGTCTGATTAGTATAATTCGCTCCACGTATACTGAAGATTCGCAGTTAAGTTCCAATGACGTATTTTGTCCTGGAAATCCAAAGTTCTATCTCAATTCTCAATAATTCGGCTTCTTTTGTATCCTAAACAATATGGTTTTGTATTTCCAGTGTGTGGATGTTGCAAAAAAATAAATTCATTCATATCGATTTCATTGAAACGTTATCTGAAAGAGTTACTTAAAAAACCGAGCTCGTGCTCGATTTTTCATAATGTTTTGTATATAAGAGTCGATTTGATGATTGTCGAGTTATTGTATAGAACATATCTAGGATTTATATTTATACGATTTTCTCGGAAGTATTTCTCGCACCGACCACCGTGTAAGCGATAATTCTGGATTATGCGCGTCAGGGAGACTAGAGAGAAGGAGTGAACACACATCATAGGCCATTTCGTAGTGTTCCAGCACGCCCAAAACATGTTGATGCTATAGTTTTTGGTTTTGCCATTAGCTGTGCTCGTGATCGAAAGTACTAATGCATATAGTAATAATAAATCTCAGCGACGTGACTTTGCGATCGCAGCGCATCTCATTTTCTACCGATTTATCTAGTCTCCCTGATGCGCGTAACGACAACTCCTCGAGTATAAAATAAAAAATAAAAAAACAGAGGGAAGGAAAGAGAGACGCAGAATTTATGTCGTGATAAATAACCCATTTATTTTAATTATACATCATAATTCTTGTATGAAAAGGGCTAATGATGGGCTATTAGTAAATATATATGTATCAAAAAAATTTATATGTTATTTAGTCTCATCTTCAGTGTAATTTACTTATATGTATTTTTCAGTTAGATAATAAGGGTAGAATAGTGGAAAAACATATTTTTTTTTAGTACTTGGCGCCAAGAGTCTGTCGCCTCTTTTCTGATATACGAGGGCTTACGGATCGATAATATATTTCAACACGATTCATCGTGTTGTCGCTTACTTGATCGCCATTGGAGCTTTAACTGTGTATTGGATAAATTTTTTATATAAAATATATATATTTATACATATTTGCATATTTTTCAGTTTAATTAAATATTGATGAATAGCTTATTTATTTTTGAAATATTAGGAATTGCGATTCAATGCAGTTGAATTTAATGTTTATACCAGTATATTGCATGGAAACTTATCGATAACTCTAGTTTTGAGGCTTTCACGGCCATTATTGTTACAATAGTTTATGGCTTCCGGATGGATGCAGTGCAGAGTTTCAGCGTATTGCCGATGTTTCGCAAACGTTACAGTTTGCATCATTAGGGCTAAGGGCTTACCTATAATTGTTTAAATTTTATCTAACTTCGTTGATAAAATGTTTATTTAAAATTATTAATATTTTATTGGTTTTTTTTATATTTAATCTGCACTGTGCCATTTAATAGTTAATTTAATTTAAATTTGGTTATTTATTTCAACGAATGTTGTTACTCATAATAAAATTTTCTTTATATTTGTTATTATTTGTGTTACGTTTTGTTTGTCGAATCTGGGAGATCGCTTCTTCATTGGTGGCCAGTTTTGTGCACATGGAGTTGACACGTGATCGGCCCGTCGAGACGTAAACAAATGTCGCGATAACGGCTTAACCCATGCTCTTTTCCCATGCGGCTCTGATATGTGCGCGTGTGTATATGGGGCATTCCACGCCAAATCGGCCACTTTTGAAATTTCCATTTTTTGTGTTGATTTTTTTCTCTCTAATAGAGCTCATTGAAAGGAACTCGTCTGATTTTTTCAAATTTTTATCTTACCATGTCCATCGGAAACGAATTTTTGAACAATTTTTCGATTTTTTTCTTCAAATATCAATAATTCTCTCAAAAATGCAGTAAACCGAATGGATGAGCGGTCAAAATTTTAGTTTTAAAACGTACTTTCGTATGAGAATATTTAGGAATTCATCAAAATATTACATACAACAATTTTTCAAATTCTAAATGAGAAATGTTATTTTCCACAGCGTTAGCCCCCTTCGATTTTGCTCTTGAATTTTTATCAAAAACTATCATTTTTTTAATGACTTTTAAGCCTAGTTTGATGATGGGGAAATCGTTCGTTGTATTTTTTATAATTAAATTGTGAATTTTTTTATTATGCTATTTACTATGCTTTATTCATGCACGAATCCCTGAAAAATCATACAAACCGAATGGATCAAATTTTTCGTTTTGACAGGTGCTCTCGTTTAAAAATATGTCAACAATTATTTAAAGATTACACAAATCAATTTTTTAATTATAACCAAGAAGAGTTCTTTCCCGCAGTGTTAGTCCCTTTTGATTTTGCTGTTAAATTTTTATAGGAAACTATTATTCATTTAATGCATTTTAAGACTAGTATGATTGTGGGAAAATATTCGTATAATCAACAACAAAAATCTTTAATAAAATTAATAATTTGAAAAATAGAACTAGCTATTTTCTCACGTTCGTACTTACCTTAAAACTCATTAAAGGAGTCATGCTTCTGTACAAACATTAAAGAAATAAATTAATTAGTACAAGCGCTACGAAAAAGGTTATTTTATCTTAGAATTGGAAAAACTAGGTGATGTAAACTTCGAATAATTTTTCACATATTTTTAAACAAAAGTACATTTCAGAATAAAAATTTTAACTCCCTAGACGATTCCCTTTGTTCGATTTTTCAGGCAATTATAAATAATTGATTGAAAAAAAAATTTAATTTTAATTATGAAAGTATATAACGGACGATTTCCGGGTGGGGGTAAAATTTTCGAATGACGAAATTTCGAACAGCTAAAATAGCGAATTTTAACATACAGTTATCGATATATATATATATAATTGTATGTTAAAATTCGCTATTTTAGCTGTTCGAAATTTCGTCATTCGAAAATTTTACCCCCACCCACGATTTCCCCATGATTACACTAGGCTTAAAATTCCTCAAAAAATAATAGTTTTTTATAAAAAAATAACAGCAAAATCGAAGGGGGCTAACTACATGGGAAAAAACATTTCATGCTTAGAATTGAAAAAATTGATTCATGTAATGGTTTGATAATTTTCAGTACGTTTTAAAAGTAAAATTTTGATCCCTCATCCATTCGGTTTAATGCATTTTTGAGAGAATTATTGACATTTGAAGAAAAAAATCGGAAAATTTTTCAAAAATTCGTTTCCGATGAACGTGTTGAGATAAAAATTTGAAAAAAAAAAAAAAATTAGATGAATTCCTTTCAATGAGCTTTATTACAGAAAAGAAATCAAAACAATAAAAAATACGAATTTCAAAAGTGGCCGATTTGACGTGGAATGCCCCATATATATATATATCATGATTTAGAAATCTACAGAGTAGCGCTTTATGTAATTTTTTCCTCGAACAGGAAATAAAATTTAATAATAACAAAAAAATAGCCAATAATGACTCAACCGTTTCTTATCGCGAGAACGAGCGCTTTGGGATTTTCATCTTGTATTGCTGATCTACATCTGTTAATGGCATTTGCAGACGCTCGTCCCACTGAAAAGTACGAATGCATCTTTAATATTCTCGAAATTTCCCGAAATTTTAATGCAAAATTCTCGGCAAAATTGGGGCTAAAATTGCAATGTTTTTAAATTTTGGCCCCAACTAAAAACGAAAAATTATTAAGTTTTTTACAAAATGAATTACACCATATTGATGCAAATATTTTGATTCTAAGAAAATCTAGCAATCTTTAAGACATTATAAACCTTGATATGCAATAATAAAATGATCGAAAAATTTGTAACATTTATTTGATATAATAATTGTTCAACAAATGATCAGACGATTTTTTTTTTCATCGTATGAAACGAAATCGTTGATTGTCTAGGATATTTTTGAAATTTTCCTCTGTCCTTCCTTGTCCATTTTTTACGGAGACGGTATTTGAAGATCTGTTCACGGAGAGAATTAAACACACGGTAATTTTTACCGTGAAATTCATGGTAAAAATTATCGTGATTCATTTGAACGTGGGGACAAGTTGGCAAAACGTATTTATTCGTAAGCGATAAGTCTTTTTTAATTTGCGAAATGTAAAATTTCAAATACTACGCCATACTGGCGTAAATACTTATAGGGAAATTTGTACCGTACAGCACGATAAAATTTAACATGACGCTCATGCAATATTTCAAAATAATCATTGAAATAATCGTCATAAGTTAGTTCTTTTATAGTTTCTACAAATATTTGAAAAAAGGGAATATTCTAAAAAACTTCAAATGCGTTGTAAAAAAAATCACCAAACTCATTTTACGTAACGAAAAAAATGTGTCGAATCATCCGTCGAAGTATATTTTGTATAAACAATATGTTAATAACTTTTTAGAATTATTATTGAAAAACAATATTTGTAAAGTCTCAAAGATGGCTGACTTGGTTCAGATTTTTTTCCAACTGAAACGTTTCGAAGATCGGATCCAATAGAAATTTTAGCGGAGTAACTTGTGTTATTCATTTTCAAATGATAATGATTTTTCTTTTTGAAAATTTATTCTATTTTATTGGGTTTTAAACTTAATTCCCACTGTTTTTCAATTAAAAAAAAAAATTATTTATAATTTACGGTACATTCTATTTTATTCGAAGTATTGTCCTTCAGAAGTTACGACCTTTTCCCATCTTTCACGCAACAAATGGATTCCACGCCAATAGAAATTGTTGCTTTTTGAGGCGATCTATTCATCGATCCATTTTTTTATATCTTCAAAAGACTTGAAATGCTGTGATGACAAATCATTCTGAATCGCTCGAAACAAATGATAATCAGACAGTGCTATGTCCGGTGAATACGACGGGTGAGGTAAGACTTTCCAGTTCATGTCCTTTACATACTTTTTCACGGTTTATGCTACATATGGCCGAGCATTGTCATGGAGCAAAATTAGTTTGTTATGACGTTTGGCGTGCTCAGGCCGCTTTTTTCTTAATTCCTGGTTTAGTTTCATTAATTGTTGTTTGTAGCGAACAGCTGTGATCGTTTCACCCAGTTTCAGCAACTCGTGGTACACCGTACCTTCTTGATCCCACCAAACACACAGCATCACCTTTTGAGCATGAATATAGCGTTTTGGCGTTGATCGACTTGGTTCACCTGACAGTACCCATGCTTTTTTTCGTTTAGAATTTTCATAATAAACCCATTTATCATCGCCAGTCACGATTCGATGTAAAAATGACTTCCTTTCGCATCGTTCAAGCAGTAATTCACAAATCGTTTTTCGCTTTTCGAGTTGTCTCTCGTGTAATTGTTGTGGTAACCAATTTCCCGCTTTTTGTACCAGTCCAAGATTATGTAAACGTTTGCTAACAGCCATTTCAGTAACATTTATTGTATCAGACAATTCTTTAAGGGTCCGGCATCAATCTTTATTGAGTAAGGCCTCCAATTCTTCATCTTCAAATTTTTTCGGCTGTCCTGGACGTTCTTTGACTTTAAGGTCAAAATCGCAACTTTTGAATCGTCTAAACCAATCTCTGCACGTTGTCTCAGATAGAGCATGTTCGCCATAAGCTTCTTGAAGCAAACGATGACTTTCAGCAGCACTTTTTCTTAAATTAAAGCAAAAAAGCAGCTTCCCGCATATGCTGTTTCGTTAGTTCAAAACCTGACATTTTCGATATTATAAAAAAAGTAGTGCGTACAAGTGAATTCACTTTCAAATAGTGAATGTTGCAGATTATGTCTAATACTTCAACACGGTATAGTTTTAGTATTACTTCTATGAAAATAATACTAGTTACCCCGTCTCATATAAAACAGCGGGAATTAAGTTTAAAACCCAATATTATTACTTGGGATTTCAATTACATCTTTTCTACTCCACATTTATCTCTTACCTCGAAGTCTGGAAGCGTGTCTAACTCCGACGTTGAGTTCCTTCAGTGCAGCTATTAATTCCTTACTACTGTTCATACGTATTTCATGTTCTCTTAACAGATCTCCATTAACGATTTTCAATTGGTCAACACGTCGTCTCATAGTTTCGACATCCTCAAGAATTCTTGCATCCTCCAATCGAACTATAAGATTTTTCAGAAGAGCAGAGCCACCCGCTGTGTCTGCCTGGAACCTTGTCTCGACTTCGCGCAATCCTATCGAATCGCAGGAACAACAAATGTTCATCGTACAAAGTGATTCTCACCATTTTGTTTAGGAGTTAAATACAATAGCAGTTTTATTACAGGTTTAGTTGTTTTTTTGCTTTTATGCGAACGAACCTTTCATTTTTTCGAGTGCTTCAGTCAGCTTACGTTCAACTTCAGGAAATCTGGCTTCTGAGCTCATTTCCCGAAGGCCTAAATAACCGGCCAGAGATTGTACCACGTCACCGGCGAATTCCGGATCTTGTGTCTGAACGCTTGCTCTTCCGGCATTGCTGGACCGGAAACAATGAATACTATTGTCTCGAAGACATCGAAGCCAGATCTCGATCAATCCGGCCTTGGGACCCTCCTCTGCGATCTCAAGGTCATCGACGAGGAGTAAGCTTTGATTTAACCAGAGGGCGACGCGTTGCGGACGTTCGGCGATCTCGAACACAACGCCGCAATCGTTTGGGATAATGGTGGGATTCTCGGGTCGCGAGATCACCTCGTACATACAAAATCGTGGTAATTGTCGCGTTACCTCAAAAACCTGCATAATTATGGTTTTCAATACATAATATATTCAGGATTTTTCTAATCGGACGTAACAAAGGATGCGGGCCGTTAGATCGTGAAATTTCGAAGAGAAAAGTCTTTGGTCATTTTTTTCTACGATGCACGGTTGTTCAAATAGTTTATATTTAATAATAGCCAATAGGACGAAGCGCGTGCGCCACGCCCATTCCTCTTTGGGGCTGCTCATTGGCACTCCTCGATCAATTAATACCTCGGCAACCATCGATCGTAGAGAAAAATGATTGAAGACTTTTCTCTCCGGAATTTCACGGTTTATCTTCCGGTAAAATTGTAACGCGATCCAACCATAATTTAACTTGTTACGCCTTCCTTTGCAAGTAAAATTAAACGAACCTGCAACAAATCCGCACCGGGCCCACCCACGCATACTTTAACGTGAATATCGACGACTCCGTTTTTTGGTGGTTTGAGCTCAATTTCCAATTCACCCGTTGGTTTACCCGGATGTGAAACGAGAGTTTCCCCGTTGAAAACCCCCTCGGCGAACACAATTGCGCAATGAACGAGAAGTCCGGGACCCGCAGCGAGAGCGAGTCGAGCAGCGCCTCTAGCGGCGAATAAACTAACTGCCAATTTTGTGCCCATGTAACCGCTTGGAAAGGGAGCTTTACGTTGACGCAATTCTACTTGTAGAGCTTGTTTTTTTGCTAATAAATTTCGCATTGCTTCACCCGGCTCCGGCGATTCCATCGTTGTGCCAACTGCATATCCCCGAACTGTAAAATTCCCCTTGGTTATTTGAAAATCGAAGCAAATGACAAAGATTTGCGCTTTGCCGTTTTACCTTCACCGCTCACGGACACAATAACTAAATCCGGTCTTCCGATGCGTCTGTAATCAGCCTCAACAAGGCCTGCAATTCCAGCGGTTAATTGAATTCTGAATATAACTTCACCAGTCAGACACGATCGAGCATCGACTTTGCCGCTGCTCCACCCCGTCAAAAGTTCCATTACTCCGTCCCCATTTACGTCGAAACTTCGTACAGCGACGACTCTGTGCTTCGACTTAAAAAAATATCGATTAATTTGCCGGCGTAAGGGGTTACTTTCGCTCAACACCCAATAAAATTAATGCTCTTCAGGATTTTTTTTTAACATCTATTGATAAACAATACAGCAGAATGTAGATTACAAAATGATCCTTTGGATGTTAGAAAAAATTTGATTTAGATTATTTTTACACAAAATGACATGATAAATCAATTAGAAATGAATAGATTCGGAAAAAATGAAAATGATCCTTGTAATATAACGTCGTCGTTATAATCTGATTAGCCAATTTCTTTAATTTCATAAAAACGATTTCGAAATTTAAAAAAAGCGATACAAAAATTGAAAACTCTTCGAATTATCGTGCCAACTGTGGTGCGAAAAGTAGTTTCGAGAAAAACACACATCACGAACACACGTCGAATGTTTGAATGAAATTATCTTTATATGTTCTTGAAAGTTTGAAGAACATTAAGCGATCAAAAGAATAAGATTCATTTTTTGAAAATTCTGAACGTATGCAACCCCTTAAGACCGATCCACAATCGCCGAAGAAGGAAATCGCTCTTGGGCTTTGGAAAAACTTTTTTTTACTAAGAAATTTTTGTTTTCTTTACTCTCTCAAAATAATTTCGCACTTACTTTGATCCTCCATAGCCTTTGCCCACTCTCATAAATACCCACAGTACCATTACCAACTACATATGCGAATTGTCTTTCGGGAAGTGCAACGAGGCCCGTAACCGGCGCAGTTTCTTTTGTTTCCCACAATACAACGTCGTTTTTGAGTACTTTTATCTCGAAATCCTCAGTACCGGTGATTAACTGTAATTCCAGAAAATATCAAAAATTTCGTCAAAGATTATTATAAATTTTCGAAAATGAGTAAATAAATAAATTAATTAATTCAACGAAAATACCTCGTTTTCTCCATCTCCGTCGAAATCAAATATCGTCAGAGATTTAACGACGTCACCCATGACCGTCCAAAATAATTCAATGCCCTCTGAATCGAGAACGGTGACAGAACAATTTCCGCCGATTATTGCTACCAATTTGGGCAGCCATCCAACTTTTCCTATTGTCAAACAATGAGCTCCATCCGGCATCTTTGAAAATAAAAACAAAAAAAAGAACATATGAACATACGTCCGGTTTCGATGCGATATTTAAAAAAAATTATCTATTTCTATACATATTGATTTATGAAATCGAAAAAGGTCCGACTAATAACCTCAGAAAAAAATAGAAAAATCGTTATAGCCATTTTTGCAAAATGGCTAAAATCGAAATTATTATTATTATTATTTTTAATAGCTTTTTCTAATGTATTTGGATCGAAATCGCAGCTCGTTTTTTCTCGAATCGAATTTTCATGGGAAAAACCTAAAAAATTCATTTTTTAATTAAGTACTATTTTGACATTATTTAAACGATCGTTGAGAAATTAATATTTTCCCAAAATTCTCTGAACAGCCGATCGAAAACCGAAAAAAGTCGTTTTTTTATGTATTCCGATATCTCAATTTTCAACAAATTTACAGCCATTTTCGTAAAGTGGCTAAAATGTCGAAAATTTTTTGATTTTAAGAATTTTTTTTTAGCCGATCATTTTTCTTGTGCATTCTCATCGCAAAAATACTGGAATCATCGCCCATTATTTTTAAGGGGATGGATCAGTCACCTAACCTCACCTCGAATTTTCGAAGTTGAAATTCTTCGATACGGTTTGACCGATTACAAAAAAGCTCTGGCAGCCCACGCAGGACGATGGCAAAAATGGGCTGACAGGGCCTTTTTGTAATCGGTCAAACGGTGTCGAAGAATTTCACTTTCGAAATTTGCAGCTATCTCTCTCGCACTCATGACGGCTCAGTCGGTATGACTTCTAGCCTTAATCCGAATTTCTGTGAGAAAGACCTACAAAACCACTTTATTCCACTTCTTCGACATTATCATAACGAACGATTGAGAAATCAGATTAAAAAAAAAAAAAACAAAAAAATTCTGAAGAGTTGATGAAAAAAATGAAGGAAACGTTTTGTTTCTATATCCCGATGTCTCAATGTACGAGATAATTAAAGTATATTAAAAATTAAAAGAAAGATCGCTTTCCGCAGAAATGTTGGAAAACCCAAAAATCAAAGCTAGTTTCATGTAAATGTATTTATATTTACCTCCTTGTAAAAGAGATCTGCATTTTCTTCGACCTGATAAGCGAGGACGTGCGTTAATGTACCGATTAACAGAATGTCGCGTTCATCTTCACTAAGCCGCCCGGTACAAAGTGCGGTCACCTAAAATTTTTCATAACGAAACGTAATAAGATTAATTATTCTATAATAAAATAATATTCAAATGTTATTATCATTAAAATTATTATTATTATTACCTGGCGACCGATTTGTAGCTCAGCAAGTTCGCCGCTCCAGGCCAATCTTCCTTCCAATTGTTCTTGGCCCGTTTCAGAGGCCATATTTGACGTGGGTTGACGATGAGGACTGTGAACCAAAACATTACCCGATGACGTACTCGCAACGAGGCAAGCGTGAGATCCGTCGAATTTTCCGCAGCTAACTAAACTCTGTTCAATTTTTCTCTGCAAATTTAATGAAAAAGCGGCCATTTTGTAAACACACCCCCGGTCCCGCAGTGAACCTTCGTGTTTCACTGTTCGTATCGTACTGACCACCTGTTAGTCCACCTGGTCACCGGTTACTCATTCGTATACGTGTTATCGATTTCTTTCCGTCACAACCCGTAAAAAGCTCACCTGCGATCGATTCCTTCGATTTACTACTGTTCATGTCATTTGTGAGGATAAAAAAATAAGCTCTTAGAATTTTTTTTCTCCGGGATTCCTCGATGAGGGGAATTTTTATTTTTCAATGCTCGAAAACTGGGCAATTTTTTTTGGATCACCTAAAAACCGGAATTCTGTCTCGGTCCCCTGAAAACTAGGCATTTTTTTTTAAGTCACCTTGAAAACCAAAAAAAACTTTTGGTTTATTCAACACACGTAGCTTTTATTTCAAACGAGATCATATTATACAAAGATCGACGAAGTGAATTTTCTCGAATCTTAATGCGTGTTGGAGTAGCAAAGGAATTTTTTTTTTTTTAATTGGATGTTACCAATACACCTAACGACGATTCAGTTGTAGAAAATTCGGAATATTGATTTTTATCTTTGAACTGCGTTGCCACCACCCCCGCCCCCACCACCTCCGCCACTCGCACCAGCTTCTGGATTTACTGCTGATGTCATTAGGATGAATATCATTCCAAAAACGACGTAAATCCACTGAAAAAAAATTAAATTGTATGTAAATAATATGGAATTTAAAATAATAAATAAACACGTAAATAAACAAATTCTGTAGGCAATTTCTTACGTATTTAGAGAGCAAAGATCGATTGTCCTGAGTTTCGCCTCTTTCGCGAGCTTCCTTTTCGCGCTCCAATTTAAAGATGTAAGAGGCTGTATCTGGCACTGGACCACCATCAGGATATTTCACTTGAATGCTGGTTGTCCACATTGTAGTCGACGGTCGTTCAAGACTGCACGGACCAGGAGATACTTGAGTCACTGAGACAGGATCACCAGCACTGTCCAACCATACTGTCAGAATATCTTCCAGTTCGGTGCCCATTAAATGGCACTAAAAATTTTTATTACTATTTAATTAATTATAAAGTAATAATAAGATCTTACTTGATCCTTTCCCCACAGAAGGGATTTGGGAGCCATATTAATCACCACTGGTGGACAGTTAATGACTTTGGTGGACAGTGGGTGGGTTTGCCACGAAATGGGTCAATATAATTTGAGAAGTAATTTGCGAAATTATGAATTTCTAAAAGTTTCTACAAAGAAATAGAATACAGTGAAAAATTGAAGAACATTGGAGATCATATTGCAGAATCTCAACAAATTTTCTAGAATATTCCAGAACCTTGTTAAAAAGAACAAATACTTTTGGAAATATTTTAGATTGTTTAAGGATAAATTCAACACTTGGCCTAGATTTTTTTTCAGAAATAAATAAATTCTCTGGAAAATTATGGAACCTTCCAGAACGATGAATTCTAGAAATTTCTAGAAAAATAGAGAATTTTTTTTTTTTTTTGAATACTAGAAAAATATAAGATTGCAATTATTTTAAATTGAAAAATGGGCAAAAAAGTTTGACCAAATTTTGGAAACAGAACCGTTGTAAGGGCAGGTCAAATCACTAGCAATTAGAATTTAGGAAACTTTTTTTTATGAGCATTTACAGTTATTGATAAATGCAGTAATCGAGTATAGCTAATAAATTAATGTGCAAAATGATTATCAATGTAATTGTAATGAATTAAAAAATGACATAGAAAAATTTCCTGTTTTGACTTCAAAAAATGGTTTTCGACTAAACCTCAAAAAAGGTTTGCAAAAAAAAAATATTAGTTAAACACAGTCTATTGGACTATCGATTTTTATAGCTTGATAACTTTTCAACAAATGCGTATATCAAGACTTAATTGTAGTGAAATAAAAATGCCAGAGACCCCGATTAATACGAAAAAGCAATCGCCAATCCCGGAACATTATTTGTTCAAAATTTATAATATTTTCAAAAATAATCCATTATGGAAAATATACCGCCAATGCGTTCTATCGCTTCTGCAAACCAGGTACAACATGGTATTGTTAAGGTATTCCTTTCGCGGAGTGCTGCATAAGCAGAGCTCTTCACTTTTGTTCATAAAATAGGCTGGATTTTGTTTAAAAAAGTTATAACCAATTATTAGTCCCAATTGCAAACATAAATAAAAAATTTCAGCTTAATTGTGTAAATTATGAAACTTTTTGATATTTTTTGGAGAGCTCCAGATGTCAATAATCGCACTGTCAAAGGGAGACGCTGGACTTATTGTATTTACTTAAAAAAAATAGGGAAATATGAGTGAAAATATATATAAAGTAAGCATGGACATTGGTAAAAATGTACGCCAATTTGTAATGGGCAAAAACAAGAATAGCATTAAAGATGTTGTAAAAACTGTCGAAGATAACATAACCTGTCGAACATCATGGCTACGAAAAATCATTTGCTGATGAAATGTGAGCAGTAGGTCATCTCCATAAAGTGTCGTGTAAATTAGACGATTTTCAAAGTTATAATTCTTTTCTAAAGATTCGGTAACTTGTCTCGATATTTTTCCAATGGAATGGGATGTATTTTTACTTTTTTGTACAAAAAAATCTGTTAATTGTAAAATATTCGAGTTCATGATAGGAATACCTTAAAAACTTGAGCAGACGTGATAAAACTTGTTCATTATTGAAATAATCAATAAGATTTTTAAAAAATAATGAGAAGAGTATAAAAAAAAAAGATAGAAATGATTTACCGCCGGTACGGAAGTGAGAAAAGTTGATTCAGTGCCTGACAAGCCACGAGCAGTAATTTTTAATCTGTATTTGGCATTAGCTAGGGAGAGTTGTTCGAGGCTAGCCATTTCTTCTGGTTTCAGGCCATTTTGTCCGAGGCTTGAAGCACCGGTTCGGACATTGACAATTGATACGTTTCCTCTTTCCTGCCATACAGGAACTGGGTCGTCGTTGAGGGCATGCCATAATCGCAACTGAAGCCACCCCTCATAATCGAATTCACCCTGTACTCGATAGAACGAAAAAAGAATAGACGGAAATGGAAAAACCTTATTTTCTCACGGAAAAAAAAAATTTAAGGTTAAGAATGAAAAACCGAGTGTTTTACAAACCTTGGATGCTGAGAAGCACAAAATCGCAAGTGTGAAAAAAGCGACGTACGGAAAATACATTTTATTTCACTATTATTATAACAATATTCAATGTTTAAATACGCTATTTAGTAGATCGCACAGATACGCGCGTTTTTTAACTCGTCATTATTGCTACCATTTTTAATTATAATCGTATAAATTTTCCTGCTTCAGTTGTTTTCACTTTCCGCTGACATCCTCCTCCTCTTCGGCCGCTCGCTCAAGACGATATCGAATTTTGCTCCAAATCGACAAAAACGACTGACTGAGTTTTGAGGTTGTACTTTAGGTTAGGTTAGTTTTCACCGTGGTGACTGACGAGAGAGAAGTGAACCACGGTCTTACGTGAAGCGTGAAGGGGACACACCGATTCGGACGTTTCCGTGCGACTTTGTTCGAGCTCGGCAAACTCCGGTTTATTTCTGGCGTTATTGGCTGCGTTCGGGGAGTCACTATTTGCGCTAAAAAGGCAACCTATAGTAATACTATTTAATGGTAACGTTAGCGTTTATAGCGCAAATAGCGACTCCCCGAACGCGCCTATTGTCGTATTGTCTTTTTGCCGGAAAAAAGACGCGCCGTGAACATTTCTCCGTATTTCGCCAGTTTTTTTCGTTTATTAATAGTTTTAAAAAAATACATCGCATGTGTAAAGGAAAAATAAAAATTAAATAATACGGTAAGCTTACATTGTATCAAGAACGATATACTTTTTAATAAATACTCTACAATCGTGTGGGAATAGTATCCAGTACTTTTTTTAGGTTATGTCGTATTTACTTAAATTTGACAAGAAAACTTACAAATAAGGCACATTTTTCAATTATTGCTTTCAAACCAATGTTTGAATTCTCAGATACAAAGAAACCGAAAATTTCTAATCTACGAAAAGAATATCGACCTAATTAAACTTGCAGTTTCTAACTCAATTTTTCATTGTCTCGAAAATCAAAGGTACTTTTCTAATTGATTCAAAGTCAAAAGAAAATCTTTTCTGAGATATCAATAAGATTTTACCCGTTCCATGGTTAGTTAGAGTTATTTTGGGGCTAAACTGTAGAAAGTTTTTCAACTTTTTACACTACATGGATGGAAATTGCATTTCCCGAATGGATAAGTTTTCAATGAAGATGTTTGTTAGACTCTGTATTTTTGATCAATGTATAATAGACTTGTGCAAGAACTGTTTTTTTTTATTTCTTAGTTATAACTTGTGTTTTTTTTGGATAGGGTAAAATACCCAGTTACCAGCCATGTACCAGTAATCAGCCTTTGTCCATATTTTCTATGAGCAGGAAAAATGCGAAAGATGTTTGAATAAGAAGAATGTTGAAGATGTCTTTTGCATTCTTCCCGTGCTTAGTGTTTTATCCTATAGGTGTAAATAAAATTCTGTGACAAAATACAAAAAATTATTACATTTTCAGATTTGACTTATTTAACTTCAATTTTCATTTCTTTTCAAAACCACAAACTTTTTTTATTTTTGTATACTTATTCATGATTTCTTTAGATATTGATGAAATAACAGTCCTGTCAAAAAATGAATTTGATTCCCCAACTTTGAGAGGTATGTTTATCAACTTTTATTTTTTTTTCTATCTTCTTCATTTCAAACGCACAATATTTTTCTTATTATACAATCGCACCTGTTTTCTTTAAGTACTGCTAAAGTTAAAGTTGAATTGAAAATGAGCTTGATTCCTCAATTTTTAGAGGTATCTATATTGACTTCTATTTATTTATTGATCATAATTTCATTCAAATCAAACTCAAAAATAAGATCAAATTATCATGAAAATCAGGTCTAATGGCTATGTTGCAATGATGACAAAACTAAGAAAAATATTATAAAAAAAAAATTTTTTGTATCTGAAAAAATAAATAAAAGTTGAATGAGCCACCTCTAAAAATGAAAGCAATTTAACTCATTTTTTAACAGAATATTTTTTTCATCAATATCTGAAAGAAAGCACGAGTAGAAACAAGGAAATAAAAAAACAAATTTTACCATCAGTCTAATGTGTAATTAATGTCAACAAAACAAATTCAATGCATAATTAATGTAGGAAATACATGTCTGTAGCATAACGGTTAAGAAAAGATCAACAGAACATTTTTTTTACATTCCAGATGGATAACACGGATCCAACAGGTGTTATTCAGATGATAAATGACCTGAAGTCAACATCTACGAATTTCAGGCGCAACAGTGGAGCATCGGTACGTTTGTCAGGAACAGGAATACCATTGACATTGTTGAGTGAAGAGACGGAATGCGAGACGCCACCGAAGCGCAAGAGGCTGGACGAATCCGGTGGTTTTTCGATAAGTATGAACAGCGAAGGGTGGAATTCAACGACAAGTCGAACTGGAGGAGAAACAGGACCGGCAAGTCCTTGGGAATGGCGTCGTTTAAAGGGAGAAGTGGTGTCGTTAAGAACAAGATTGTCGCATCAAGAGGCGAATGTACAACAATTACACAAAATACGTCGTCAAATGGAAGAGGTGTTTGACAAAGAAAAAACCATTTTGGAAAATCAGGCAGAGTTGGATAAACAAACGATAAAGCAGTTGGAAGCTAGGGTGGATGCGACGAGAAAAACTTGCCAGGAGGCTCGGGAGGCTCAATCTAAAGCCGAGAAAGATATGTCACGTCTAAGATCGAAATTAGAGGCGAAAATAGTGAGTCTTATGA
This sequence comes from Rhimphoctona megacephalus, assembly GCA_963989365.1. Taxonomy (NCBI): domain Eukaryota; kingdom Metazoa; phylum Arthropoda; class Insecta; order Hymenoptera; family Ichneumonidae; genus Rhimphoctona; species Rhimphoctona megacephalus. Next base: position 28,395,796 of record OZ022415.1, read on the forward strand.
ACGAGAACGCTCAATTACTTGAGGCTCAAAGAACTACGGTCAGCATTGGTAAAAGCGAGGAGATTTCACAGTCACCGCAGCAGAGAGACGAGGACAACGAGAGGATAGAAAAATTGCAAGCTGCCGAAGCGAGAATCGCAGAGCTTGAGGAGAAATTACGATGCAGTAGAGAATCTCAACGAGACGCTGAGCTCCAAAGCGTCGAACTACAAAACACTCGCATAAAATTGGAGAATCTTGAGGCCGAGCGTTGTCTCTGGGAAGAAGGCAAATTATTATCTGCTCGTGCTGCTCGGGCGAGTGACCTCGAGCGTGAATTGAACCACGCTCGCGACACTATCGCCGCGATGCGTGAATCCATTAAGGGAAAATTGCTGCTCGAGGAAGAGATGTGCAACATGCGACAGAGGATTCAACACATGGATAAACTCGAGGAACAAGTCGCAGTTTTGGAGACCGAGCGAGTAGAAATCTTGCGTAAACTCGGAAAATACGAGATTCTTGGTTTTGGTGGAGATGCAAATGCTCTCAGACGCGAATTGCATCGATTACAACAATCTGAGGCTGTACTCGCCGCCGAAGAAGGCCAATTACGATCCAAAATCGAATCTGCTCAACGCGAAATTTCTAATGTTACAAAAAAGTATGAGGAAGCGAAAAAAATCGCTGCGGATATTACCTCGTCGAATGAGAGACTCAATAAACTTGTTGGTAGATTGCAAAAAAAAATGATTCTTGTTACCCGAGAGAGAGACAGTTATCGGCAACAGCTCGATATGTACGAAAAAGAAATGTCCTCTATTGAGAGTAACAGCCTCATGAATGACAGAATTCCAGCCCTTGAAAGAGCTCTCGAAGGATACAGGTGCATTTTTTCTCTCCAATAGTTATTATTATACATGTAGAAAAAATCTTAATGAAATTTACGTCGCAAATTTATAAAAATTATTGTTACACATTTTTGTCAGAATTTGTCAAGCGTTCCCTCAGTAAAAATGCGAAATCCTTACTAAAGAAAGTATTCCTGATGTCATTGTAGTTCGGTTGATTGAGCGGTCCAAAGATAAAATACAGTGAAAAAACGATAAGGTTTTATTACCTGACTGAATGAGGACACAGTAGAAATGATATTGTACAATTCACGAAGTATTTAAATCTTAACTTTATTTTATCTGATACTAACGAAAAATGACTGTGTTTTTCTGAAAATTTAAATATTCTCATCATGAAAAATTATTGTGCACAACCGGTAAAAAGCATAACTAAAAGGAAATTTGTCAGATAGCAATCTCCCAAATGTTTTAAGAAAGGATTATACATCAACTCAGCCAAAAATGTTATTGGATCCGAATTCTAAAACATTCCAATTGGACAAAAATCTGAAAAAATTCAGTAATCTTTGAAACTTTACAAACATGGATTTTCATTAATAATAAATCTAAAAAGTGATAAACTTATTGTTTAAACAAAATATTCTTCAACAAATAATAGGACAAATTTTTTTTTCATTGCCGGAAATGAGCTGGGTGATTTTTATTCTGAATGCGTATGAAATCTATTAGATTTTTACAAAAAAATTTTTTAAAATTAATCAAAAATCACGAACTTTGCACATATTTTTTGTGAAAAAAAAAATCAACATCACATATACGAAATTTTTAAGGCATCAAACCAATAGTGCTCAAATATAAACTCGAGAAATAATCGAAAAGAGGAATTTAAAAAAAAGAAGCAGTTCAAAAATATTGTTCAAAATCAACAAACTTATTTCATATGGTGAAAAAAAATCATTTGATTATTTGATGAACAATTATTCTTAAAAGAATTTGTTAATCATTTCTTGATAATTTTATTGTCGCATATCAATGTTTGTAACGTCTCAAAGATGGCTGAACTTTTTTAAGTTTTTTGTTTACCACTGAGTACTGATATTTTGACACAGTTCGAAGAAAGTGCGTTAACACAGTAATGTCACAGAATATTTTCTCCGTGTAGTAATAAGAATAATCTAAATCTAGGAAACAAACTGAATGAATCGTTTCGATTGTTGATTTTTTCAGAGATCTCGTAACGAAACTTGAAGCCGAGCTTGGTGGAACAGAGGCCGGTGCTGATAAGGATGAGTGTCAAAAACTTCGTGAGGAAAACGAGCGTCTCAAAAACGAGTTGGAGCATCGTGCCTTAAAGGGTGATTTCAATTGTAACGCAAGAATAATGCACTTCTCGATGAACCCGGCTGCTATTGCGAGCCAGCTTGCCGAGGAGAAACAACAGGCCCTTATTCGTGAGGTCGAAGAGCTACGAGCTCGAGTTCAGGTCGGTGCGGGCGCTTCGGCAGTCGGGGTTTCGTCACTACACGCTCAGGGTACGACCTACAAATTTTATTACATTCTTTACATTCGTTATGGCGATTTCTGATTATTCAACTATTTTCATTTCTCAGAAACTACGAGATATACAGGATTTCGCATTTAAAAAAAGCATTATAATAAATCGCATTAAAATAAATTTCCAAAAACTTCAAACTGCCATAACTTTCTAGTTTTTCGAGCTAAACATTTTTTTTCGCTGGATTCGCCTCAAAATCAGCTATTTGTTTATAAAATAAAAACTATCTCTTTCCATTTACAATATTGAAAGTTACCACAGGATCTCGTATGCTTGTCAACAAAAATAATCATTTGTATTACCATCGGATGTCCCTTTCAAAACCGTAAAACTTTTGTAGAAAACACTTTTTTGTACAACTTCATCTTTTTGATTTCTTTAAATGCTTTTTTAAAAATGGGACACTTTGTATAAAAAAGTATTATAAATCAAAGTGCTTTGGTATTAAGGGGATGGGTGAGTCACCTAACCTCACCTCGAATTTTCGAAGTTGAAATTCTTCGATACGGTTTGACCGATTACAAAAAAGCTCTGTCAGCCCACGCAGGACGATGGCAAAAATGGGCCGACAGGGCCTTTTCATAATCGGTCAAACCGTGTCGAAGAATTTCATTTTCGAAATTTGCAACTATCTCTCTCGTACTCATGGCGGCTCAGTCGGTATGACTCCTAGCCTTAATGGGATGGATCAGTCACTTAACCTCACCTCAAATTTTCGAAGTTGAAATTCTTCGATACGGTTTGACCGATTACAAAAAAGCTCTGTCAGCCCACGCAGGACGATGGCAAAAATGGGCCGACAGGGCCTTTTTGTAATCGGTCAAACCGTGTCGAAGAATTTCATTTTCGAAATTTGCAGCTATCTCTCTCGTACTCATGGCGGCTCAGTCGGTATGACTCCTAGTCTTATATAAGACAATGTGAAAGTCGTTCAGTCGGTAAAAATCCCTCATCCAAGTTTTCTTAAATATAGATTATATTTTGAGCGAATAATGAGAATCACTCTATCTATTTTTCAACAGAGCGGAAGGCGGTTCTTCTCTTTTTTTCTAAATATTTGTTGTTCAGAAGAAAACTTGGTAACGCGAAAACGGCTATCTCTCTCGCACTCGTGGCGGCTCGGTCGATATTTCACATAGCCTTAATGGTTAAATATTTTTCACTCTTGTCAGTTTCAATTTTTAAAAATCGGAAACTGGAAAAAGATTTGTGTTTCGAGGTTTTTTCCTATCTTTTTCTTTTTTACTTTTTTTTTTTAGAAATAGCAGAACTGAAGCAATCTCACGAAATCAAGATAACGCGTTTAAAGGAGGCGTTCAAAGTATCATCGCAGGAGTATAGACAGGCTTGTTACCAGTTGTTCGGTTGGCGAGTCGATCGAACGAAAGAAGGTGAATACAAATTGTTCAGTCAGTACGCCGAGTCGCCGGACGATTTCCTATTTTTCCACGTTGGTGACAAGGGCGTTGATCTTCTGGAAACTCAGTTTTCAGCGACACTCGGAGCTCTCATCGAGCGCCATTTGCAGATGCAACACAGCGTGCCGATGTTCATCAATGCAGTACAATGCGATTTGTACTCACAGCAAACCGTCACGAATGTTGTTTAACATTCGTCATTCCATCTCTCCCGAAAACAAATGAAAATAAAAGGATAGTTTAAGATCAAAAAATGAAACGATGTTCTTGAAATTTAACAAGACGTCGGCCTCCAGTGTCAAAAAAATTATACAATAAATCACTTTACTGTACACTCTCGAAAACTTGAATTATTTTCTTAATTTTTGTCTGAATAGAAATTGCTATCCACGAAATTCTTTCTCAATGTTCCGTTACTTTATCTCATTTGTGTATTTTTTGTTTAGAGCGTTTTTTTGGATTGCATCTGGTAAATGTGCTGCTGTTTCTTGTTTAAAAGAAGCAGAGAACGAAGAAGTGGTAGACAAAGAAAAAAAATGAGGAACCTTTGATATAAAGTTCATGAGTTCATGAGCATAACGCAGGAAGTTACAGTTTGTCACCTTTTTCCGCGATTCTTATTGGTTCGCCATGACGTTATACGTGCATAGCGCACGTATCATGTTGACGTCCAAGTCAAAGTATGATTGAAGTTTTTCTTTCTGTACTTGTCACAATGTCAACTGGTCTATCATCAAAATACCGATGACAGCCAAAATTCCTTTTTGAAAAGACGCAGGCAAATAAGAATAATAGAGGACGAGAATTATTTCCATTCCATTTCGAAGAAAGACAGACTAAATTACAACTCAAATAAGTCGATGACAAATAATAATCTTTCATTTACAAATCATATTTTTATTTATTTACTCAGTCGCATAAAACCAGTATGTTTACGTTGGTCCATCGTCTACATGCTGGTTCGAATTTACACCGTCAATTTCGGTTTTTTTCTGAGTTCTGTGTAAAAAACAATTTCTATTCTGTCCTTTATGAATAAATTATGTTTTTGTTCCAATTTTAATGATTAACTAGGCGCTGCAAACACGTGCGTCCGCTTCTTTTTTCCTCTTTTTTTTATTAATAAAAAAGACTTAGGTAAAAAAATCCTATGACAAAGGCTAGGAAAGTGTGTAAAGATCCTCTCAAACGCATTGAACCTGATGCCATCATGAGCAGGGTTGCAAATAATGCAATACTTTTTTTAATGCATTTGCATTTTCATTAGCCATTAACTCCTAATGGTTAAAAGACGAACGTCTCCTGAGCCCAAATGACGATCACCACACGTCAACACGCGAGCACGAACAACAACTCGAACTTCGACAACTTTCTAAATTCGCGCGCGATCTTCGACAAACGACATGATATCGCACAACGTCCAGTCACAGCGCCCTCATCATTCGTGAAGTGCTCAAAGTGAAGCTCGACACACTAGCCCCTTTTTCCTCTCCACTCCCCTTATCGCCGAACAATTCACCGATCGAAAAATAAGAGAATGCGATTGGACGACGGGATTGCGTGTTCGAGAAGAATCTCCTCCACCAGCACGACGCCCACGAGAGAACTTCATTCTCCTCACTTCCATCACGGTAACGGCGTGATTACCGTGTACATTTTGACGAATCAAGTTTTTATTACGATCTTGTGAAAATTATTGAGATATCGAAGAAATTTTCATCCCAATCCGTCGAGATTACCTTTCTTTTTGAACTGTTCGAGAGATATTTCGTCAACAACTAATATTACAAGTAAGTCGTTTTTATTCACTTCGTATTCGCGATTTCGAAAATCTGCGTCGGTCACGTAAGCTATCGTTCACTGTACGCCCGTATTGCTGAAATTTTGCCCTCCCCCATTTTTCGTAATGTTGAGCTCCCCTGGCTATTTTGTTTCATTTATTAATTAGAATTAAGTATTTTGCGAAGATTTGAATACGCGACGAGTGCTGTGATGTTAAATTTAGGGAAATAAAGTAGGAAAGTAACGTCCTTTCCCGCTTCCCTTAGCGCCATTGTTTCATACCCGTCGTTTGGCTACGTGTCGGCCAAATCAAACGGCATTTTTGTAATTCAATATTTTGATTTCTTTTTGTCACGACTCTCTCGCAATAATCAAATCATTGAGAATTGTTATTTTGCGTTGTATTGCGAGAGTGGTTTTTGCGAATTAATAAATATTTTTGCTATTTTTCGTACTCCGAAAAATCGAGTTCTCTCCGTTGTCTCCCTTTGTCCTTTTTCATTAAGGAAGTTGAGGCCGTACAGTCATTTTTTTTACGCAAAAGTTATGACCTGTACCATTCAAAAGTTAGGCCACTTCACGGTTTGGCAACGTTGCATACACTGTAAAGATGTGTGTTGTGCGTGTACTCGTATTCGCTATGTGCGCCAATTTACGAATACTATTTAATTATCAGTGTGTTACGTATTCATGCACACTGTCAGCGCCACCTAAAAGCAGGCTCCACATTTTTGGAGGCTTAACGTATACACAATACACACTTATTTTTTAAGAAGTATATGTACGTGCACCCAGCGAATACCCTTCTCCTCTCTCACATCCGTTCAACGTTGTTTCAACTCTCAACGGTGGATGATGAGTGTCAACGGAAAAATTACGAGTGATAAAAACGGTGTGAAATTATTTTCGTGGAAAAGGAAATGAGTTACGGAGGCTGTATTCAATCAACGAATAAGCCAAGTGAATTCGGAAAAAAAAGACGGAAAACTAGCGAAAACTCAGTCCGAAACAGTGACGGTGACGATTCTAACCTCAAAAAACTGCACGGGAAACGTATAATCGACGTTAAAACATTGTGTTAAAAACACATACAATAAAATTGTGATCTCTTGTTTGCATAAATTTAATTTATTATTTCCACCCCTCTTTCTGTATATTTTCTCTCAAGCCGTGGATATGTATTTTCGAAATTCCCGCCGCAACGCACTGGCTTGCGTACGAGGTAAACTGAATGCGACGTTGCTAGATTTTCGGCTCCTATCATCCGTAGGAATAAATTATTAATTTAATCTCAACAAATCTAATAAATCTGAAAAAAATTAACAATATCCAGCAAGCCTTGCTCATGTTTCGAAAAAAAATTCATATTTTTAGCATCATTTTTTACGGAGATATCACTGAATGTGTCTTGACTTCCATAAGATTACATGTTATTTGGTCCAGATTGTTATTGATTTGTCTCAGCAACGAGGTTCCTAAACTGTCTGAAAATTTAACCAATTTTTTTTACACTTAACTTTATAAGATGCAATCGGTTTAAAAGCGATGACATCATTTTCGTTTTAATGCCTCAACTTCCTTAACGACTAATGAGCGCCATTGTCCTTCGTCGTTTGGTCACATACGCGATCAGACAACCGAACATCATTTTTCTCTTTTCGAAACGCCAATTTCGAAGGGCAATTAATTTTTCTTTCTTTCAATTTAATCTATTTTTGATACTATTTCTCGTTTATTGGATTAATCGAATAAATTATTATTTTATTTTAAACGAGAAATATATATTTCGGACTTCGACGTATGGTGTCCTTTTCCATTGTTCACACCCTTCATTTGTCCCGTCGAACAAAGCGTTCGAAAGCTCACGAGTATAAAAATAAGACGCCTAAGTTATCAGATACCCTCTGTCCCTGAGATATTTTTCTGTTACTAATTTTATTTATTCGTGCTCAGAGCTAGACCCCAGCTAGAAAATTATTGTAATAATTAGAGTTAAGCCCCATGTTATCATTGAATTGGAGAATTGAAAATTATTCCTTTTGTTAATTTCGTAAGAACCAAATAAAAAATTATCGAACAGTATTATTTTGCGGCATACGAAGCTTTTATTTCGTGTTTTCTTTTTGTAAAAATGGTCTTTTTATTGAAGAATATATTATTTTTATCATTTTGATTCTTCCATAAATAGTTCCACAAATAGTACGTTTTTTTCGAAGAGGCTTGATATTTCAAGAAAGACAAAGTTACACGTTTTTCATCTTTTATCAGAGAACAAGATATAACTTTTGTCTTTCTTGAAATGTTAAACATCTCTGAGAAAAACGTTTATCTACTTTTCAGTTATCTGTCTCGCACTCACGCGACTGATAGAGCGCTTTAAAAGTCAAAATTCCACATATAGATTCCTTCAACATGCTGAAAGATATAAAAGCTCCATTCATTTCAAAAATTTTTCAATACATCAATTAAATGTTGGTTCAACAAATTCAAACGTTTTTGGACCAGAATTCTATTGTCATGCTTTGTAGGCTGTGTTCAGTGGATGCATTCACAAAAATTTGGTACAATCTTCAACTTGTTCCTGTAGTTTCATTACTGAAGACCTCAATCATGTTTTTTGAGCTTGACCTCGGTTCAGTGAACAACGTCAACTTTTTACTCGCCCCTTAATATCTATAAAAGTTTTTCCTCCTTTTAATATTGAGTCTTCTTTTGCTAATCCCCAATCAAAAATTATATCTCTTATCACGAATTTTCTCAATGGCTCCAAACTAACATTTTAGAAAAAAAATAATAGTGATGATTATTATTATAAATGAATAACTAAATTAAAACTTTATATGAACATATAGATCATATTCCAAAACCTGCTGCCAGCGCTGTGAGTCCTATACCAAAGCAGGCACTCGCAGTCTTTCTTTTTTTCTGTTCGGTGGGGCCACAGTACTGGAGGCTGTGGCAATTCACAGCTTTTCAATGTCGTCTTCGGCGTACCGAAAACGAAACGCAAAGACCCCTTTCTTTTCGCCGCCACGCTAGCGTGGGGGATCTACTTTACCATCTGCCTAAGATCCTAACTTACCGACCACGAGACGTTAACTTTATCCACCAGCTCTAATTGCATCAATCGCAAGGTAATGCGCTTGTCTCACCGACAACGTAACCTTCCTACAAGGCGATCTACCTGGCTTCTGGATAACCGACCTCCACTGAGTTAGCCCCCCCATATGAATTAAATTAATTTTCAATTTCACAAATCTCTTGGTGGTCGTACAGTGGTGTACGGTGTCGCATTTGAAACGTTAAGTGGTTTATCATTTTTTCAAAAAATTAATTTCAAAAAATACCCCCAGAGTTAGCCCCCCCATAACGACTATTTTGACTTTTTTTTTTGCAAATCACTTGGTGGTCGTACAGTGGTGTATGGTGTCGTATTTAAATCGTTGAGTGGTTTTATCATTTTTTCAAAAAATTAATTTAAAAAAATACCCTCAAAGTTAGCCCCCCCATAAAGACTATTTTGACTTTTTTTTTTACGAATCACTCGAAAATCGTTCAGTGGTGTATGGTATTGCATTTAAATCGTTCAGTGATTCATCATTTTTTTGACAAATAAAGTTTAACGGACAACACCACTGTGACCCCCTATTTTTTTCACATTTTTCAAGAATTTTTTTTTGTGGGAAAAAAAAGACATTCGAAAAAAATTTTTTGGGTTTTGTTCCTTGTTTATTAATGTATCAAAAAACATTTTTTTCACATTTTTCAAGCCGCATGGTGGCGCTGGGGAAGCTCTCGCGTCATCTCCGCAGTGGTTCGCAGTTCTGTATAGTTAGCAGACGAATTTGACAATATTAATTTTTTATTATTGCTATATTTTGGGAATTATTTATGCCATTTATTGACATTAATATCATAATTTTCGAAATAATAGTTTATTGATAATAAATAAAAATGTATTGGGCGTATAGTTAGCAGAACGTAATGCAAAGTTCTTTTTGTTTTTTAACAATCAACTAGAAATCATTTGGGAAACATATTAGTAATGCTACAATAATTTGCGAAGTAACTATTTTATCACGATAACGCAAAACCTAAGTCAATCAATTATTCCAAGAGAAATCCGCCGCTTTCCTAGGGATTTTCTGGTATTGGCTGGGTGCACGTACATATACTACTTTAAAAATAAGTGTGTATTGCGTATACGTTAAGCCTGAAAAAATGCGGAGCATGATTTTAGGTGGCGCTGACAGTATGCATGAATATGTAACACACTGATAATTGAATAGTATTATTATTTTCGTGCACCCTGCAAATACCCCGTCTCTCATCTCTCATTGGATATCGCTGCTGAGTGCGTGTAGAAGTGTGCTGTGGCTATAACCCGTCAATTAATAATTGTAGTTATATCAACCATATCAACAATGAACAATATCAATTTGGTGCGAAAACGTCATCATGTATTTTCAACCTCTTGAAAAATAAGTATGGATGAGTGGAAAACGTACAGTGGAAACGTATACCGGTAACGTAAAAGTCGATAACGAAATAGAACACGTAATGTTTAATCTGATCGACGAAGCTGCTTTCCTTCAACCTTACCTAATCATTATTTATCATTAATTATAGTTAATATATATTATATGTAAGGGAATCGAGTAATTTGATAACTAAAAATAGTAGGGTGGGTTTGGGTCATCTTGCGGTTGTTTTTTGAATAGTTAGACATGTGGAAATAGTATTTTTACATGACCAACTATTCAAAAAACAACCGCAAGATGACCCAAACCCACCCTACTATTTTTAGTCATCAAACTACTCGAATAACTCTTAAAAACTTTGATGACCGTCATCAAAATGACCAAAAGTCTTCAAAGTACACGAATAATTCTTAGAAAAGTCATTAAACTACTCGATTGTCTTACATGGTAGCACGTCTAAATATCACAGTCAAAATTCACACGACAAAATATCACGTCGACAGTATATCACAGCCATGCAGGAATTTATTGATGCTCAATGTTGTGTGTGTATGCTGTGAGTGTTGCACATAGCAGAATGGATAACGGTTCGCAGTTACGCCAGAGTGGTGGTGATTCCTGATGTACGCGGACTATTGTATGTAGATAATCATAATGATAATTTAGTATCAATTCGCCTTGAGTCCTGATTAATTGTATTGAATTTGAGATTGATGATGTTGCCGGATATGAAACGTTGATTGAAAGCGAATATATTAATAAACACGCCGAGGTATTGAAGAACTAACATAAGTTGTGTATTTTTAAGAAAATTATATCGGTAATGCATTGACTCAAACCCACCCTACTACTTTCACATGTCCAACTATTCAAACAACAACCCACAGACGACCCGAACCCACCCTACTATTTCCACATGTCCAACTATTCAAACAACAACCCAAAGATGACCCGAATCCATCCTACTATTTCCACACATTCAAGTATTCAAACAACAACCTAAAGATAACCTGAACCCACCCTACTATTTTCACATGTCTAACTATTCAAACAACAATTCAAAGATGACCCGAACCCACCTTACTATTTCTACATGCCCAACTATTCAAACAATAACCCAAAGATGACCCGAATCCACTCTACTATTTCCACACGTCCAACTATTCAAACAAGAACCCAAAGATGACCCGAACCCACCCTACTATTTTCACATGTCCAACTATTCAAACAAGAACCCGAAGATGACCCGAACCCACCCTACTATTTCCACATGTCCAACTATACAAACAACAACCCAAAGATGACCCGAACCCACCTTACTATTTCCACATGTTCAACTATTCAAACAACAACCCAAAGATGACCTGAACTCATCCATTTCCACATGTCCAATTATTCAAACAACAACCCAAAGATGACCCGAACCCACCCTACTATTTCCACACGTCCAAGTATTCAAACAACAACCCAAAGATGACCTGAACCCACCCTACTATTTCCACATATCCAACTATTCAAGCAACAATCCAAATATGACCCGAACCCACCCTACTATTTCCATATGTCCAACTATTCAAACAACAACCCAAAGATGACCCGAACCCACCCTACTACTTCCACACGTCTAAGTATTCAAACAACAACCCAAAGATGACCTGAGCCCACCCTACTATTTCCACATGTCCAACTATTCAAACAACAATCCAAATATGACCCGAACCCACCCTACTATTTCCATATGTTCAACTATTCAAACAATAACCCAAAGATGACCCGAACACACTCTACTATTTCCACATGTCCAACTATTCAAACAACAACCTAAAGATGACCCAAACCCACCCTACTATTTCCACATGTCCAACTATTCAAACAACAACCCAAAGATGACCCGAACCCACCCTACTATTTCCACATTCTCAACTATTCAAACAACAATCCAAAGATGACCCGAACCCATCCTGCTATTTTCATATGTCCAACTATACAAACAAAAACTCAAAGAGGACCCGAACCCACCCTACTATTTCTACATGTCCAACTATTCAAACAAGAACCCAAAGATGACCCGAACCCACCCTACTATTTCCACATGTCCAACTATACAAACAACAACCCAAAGATGACCCGAACCCACCCTACTATTTCCACACGTTCAAGTATTCAAACAACAACCCAAAGATGACCTGAACCCACCCTACTATTTCCACATGTCCAACTATTCAAACAACAATCCAAATATGACCCGAACCCACCCTACTATTTCCATATGTCCAACTATTCAAACAATACCCCAAAGATGACCCGAACACACTCTACTATTTCCACATGTCCAACTATTCAAACAACAACCTAAAGATGACCCAAACCCACCCTACTATTTCCACATGTCCAACTATTCAAACAACAACATGTCCAAACCCACCCTACTATTTCCACAATGCATTACGCAAATTCGGGCAGGTCGATAATGCGTGCTGATTTTTAGTTTAGCGTTTCCTTGCGTGTTTCAAATAAAATTATTTCATTGTGATATATTGTCAGGGTAGTTTTTCGTCGTGTGATATTTTGTACGTGTGATATTTTGTACGTGTGATATTTTGTCCGAGTAATATTTTGTCCGAGTAATATTTTGTCCGTGATATTTTGTCAGTGTTATTTTGTCACTGACAACTATCACATGTTCAAAAATAAATTCCAAAAAAAGTGTAGAAAGTGCAGAAAGTGCAGCTAGCACGAACAAACCACCTAATGTGAGATCCCTAGACCGGAAATACCTAGCGATCTCGCTTTTTCACTTAGGAGATCTGTAATAGGGTGAAAATATTCACGTGACATGAAAATGCGAGAAGTGAGCATGCTCACCCGAGAACCGTAATAGGCCCCCTGAAATGAGTTAAGGCTAGGAGTCATACCGACTGAGCCGCTATGAGTGCGAGAGAGATAGCTGCAAATTTCGAAAGTGAAATTCTTCGACACGGTTTGACCGATTACAAAAAGGCCCTGTCAGCCCATTTTTGCCATCGTCCTGCGTGGGCTGACAGAGCTTTTTTGTAATCGGGTAAATGATGGCAAAAATGGGCTGACGGGGCCTTTTTGTAATCGGTCAAACCGTGTCGAAGAATTTCACTTTCGAAATTTGCAGCTATCTCTCTCGCACTCATCGCGGCTCAGCCGTCGGTATGACTCCTAGCCTTAAGGCTAGGAGTCGTACCGACTGAGCCGCCTCACTCTGCTCACATCACGATACCGGCTGAGTCATACGACTCAACCGTCGGTATGACTCCTAGCCTTAAGAGGATGGATCAGCCACCTAACCTCACCTCGAATTTTCGAAATTTAAATTCTTCGACACGGTTTGACCGAATACGAAAAAGCTCTGTCAGCGGACGCGGGACGATGACAAAAATCCGCTGACAGGGCCTTTTTGTAATCGGTCAAACCATGTCGAAGAATTTCACTTTCGAAATTTGTAGTTATCTCTCTCGCACTCACGGTGGCGAGATACCGACTGACCCATACTCTTAAACAAGGAGACTATTTAAAAGTCACGAGTGTTACTACTGTCACGATTGATTTTCATTAGAGCGTCGACCCAAACCAGCCCTAACCAAAAAAAAATAATGGGCTATGTACGTGTGCATTTTCAGACTGTAACGCTTACCGTGGCGAAATGAAGAAACATCTGCAGCCCTGTTTTATATGTATAAATACAGTTTCTGTAGTCATTTTTGTAAATATCACATGTAGTCGCGATAAAAAATATTGTTATTGACATCAACAAGGTTTACCAATAGTTAACATTTTTATGGGAGTATTTTTGTTACAGAAAAATTCTCGTAATAGACGAGCGATCGCAATCGCACCTCGACTAGTATATGCCATAACCCTAAAGCCCGTCTAATCGGAGCGTCAGCAATGTCGAGAAAGTCGGTTGGAAATAAGTGTTGCGTTGTAGGATGCAAAAATAATGGGCTTAATTCTCCGGATACACGATTTTACAGTTTTCCTATGAGGGCATATAAGCGTGAGCAAAGAGAGAAATGGATCAAAGCGGTGAAAAGAGTGAGGTATGTTAAATTACAAACAGGTACAAAAAAATGTACTGATTCTTAACATTGCAAGCGTACATAATATATGGGGCATTTCACATCACTCACGTTTTCAAAAATTCACCCTTTTGATTCTTGTGAATTTTTTATGTTTTTCTATGTAAGAAATAAGCGGAAACGTATTTCAGGATTTTTCGATTATTACAGTTGGTTGAATTTTTTACTTTTTGCTGAACCCATCTGGGTTCAAGCTGTGATAACTCAGAAACTATGGGTCCTAAAATAAAAATGACTAATACCAATTTTACACACTTTTATATATACTTTCAAATGAAAAACACACAGTTTCAAACAAAAAAAAAGATTAATACTTTTTTTATATATTTATACAAAAAAACTGACGGTTTTTTTTAAAAAAAGGCATTATTAATTTTTGATTTCTATATTTTATCAAAAACTAGGTGGATTTACAAAATTATTTTTAACTGCAGTACAGACGGAGTGCCGTGGCAACCTAAAAGAGGCGCAAGAATTTGCAGCCGTCACTTCATAGGTAATGCAAAATCAGACCATCCACGAAGTCCGAGCTTTGTCCCAACCATTTTTCCTGAAGAATTCTATGGAAAAAACTCACGTTCAAGTAACGTAATGAATCGTGATCGAGAACGGTGAGAGTAACTTTATTATATTTGATTTTGTCAATGACCGAATCTCAAGCAAAAGCAGCATCTCTTAATAATAATGGGTAATGTTTTTCACAGGTTCATTCGAGTCATCTCGAGAGAAAATCACAAGGATATTGCTGCATGCTCGAAGCCAAAAAATATTCCAAATATTACAACACCAGAAATCTATTCCGAGCCTGAATTCATAAATGTCATCGACGTGCTTCCTGAACCAAAATTTAAAGATATAGCCGTACAGGTATCTCTCCTAGAAGTGTTTTCCGACATGAACGTGTTCATTTGTAACCGTTCACGGTATAACGAAAGTTGTGAGGCAGAAACTCAGGCTAATTTATCCTTCTGCAATCGGAGGAATAAACTCTCTGGTGGACCTGTCTCTGTTTGTGATAAAAATTGCGGAGACAGTGTGGAATATAGCGATAAGAGCGTCAACTCGGATTCCGTTGACAGTAGTAATCATTCCCTGATGAAGTGCAATGATGGTTTTCACGGCATTCAATCCATCAGCTATGACCAGGACCTGATTGATCTTGCAGGGGTTAATTTCGATACCTTCAATATATTGCTGGCTGCGCTTGGCGAGTGCAAAGAGTTGGAATTGTCTAAGAAAAATAGATTGCTTATTTTTTTGTTTAAAATAAGACTTGGGCTCTCATTTTCTGCAATTGGCATTTTATTTGGGGTTCATCGATCAACTGCTTCGCGGATCTTTTATTTCATTTTGAAGAATTTAGTTCCAGTGTGCAGAAAATTGCTCCCTTGGCCTTCCAAACAAACTGTATCAGCAACAATGCCAGACATTGTTAAACAAACATACCCAGACTGCCGTGTCATTATAGACTGCGCTGAATTCAAAGTGGATCAGCCTCTGGAAGTGTCTCAACGTGTTCATTTCTATTCGTACTACAAAAAAGGCTTCACCGTAAAAATATTAGTCGGCTGCACACCTAGTGGTTCAATTTCTTTCGTATCCAAATGTTTTGGAGGTCGAACGACTGATGCTCAAATCATAAATCAAAGTGGTTTTTTAAATCTCCTCGAACCTGGAGACACCGTTCTCGCTGATGAAGGTTTTCCGGATATTAAAACATCATTCGACGAAAATGGAAAAGCTATTGTAATAGTAAAGCCTCCCATCCATCGAACCAATACTTTTACCTCGGGTCAGGTTGGAGAGACTCAAAAAATTGCTGGAATGTGTCTTGCACACATTAAACGAATAATGCAGCGGATAAAAACTTTCAGAATTACATCTAAATTTTCAATATCCGAATTGCCGTACGTTGATGACATTATTTTCATGATTTGCGTTTTGGTGCACTTGCAAACACCAAGTATATAAGAGAGTCCGAGCGGTTAATTGGGTTCGTTTTTTTTAATTTGTAGGAGAATTTACCCTAAAATTTTGCCACTGTTTCAATTATCAACACCCAAATATGAAATATTTATAAAAATTATGGAAATATTTTTGGAGGCAAAAATAATTTTGTTCCCATGGTTTTGTTGCTATTTTGAAACATGTTGAAACTGTAAATTTAAATATAATCAATGCTTCAACAGTCCCTCTATTCGTAAACACCCTCGTAATTATTGTTTCTAATCTTTCACAGTCCTCGAAACCATAAATGCTCATATTCCATAAATAGTCAATTATGTTTTTTTCCCCCATGCACAGGCGTTTATTACGAGACTTAAGTCCATTTTGACTATGATTCCTAATCACATTCAAATCTTAAACATATCGATTTATCTTTTATCTTATTCTTATATTAATCTTTTTTCAATGTCACAATTTTTCAATTTTCACAGACGAATGACAGATTGCAGCTTTAACGACCATTGCTCAGGTTATCTCGAATATCCAATTAATTGAAAAACTGTAGAAAGTGGATAAAATAAAACTCTTCTATCTAAGGAAGAAGACTTATTTTTAGGAAGTTATTTATCGTCGTCGTGAATTGCTACTCTCGATCTACCAGCCGGGGATCAGACGTATAAATCACTGCTACCCCAGTACGTACACTATATAACTGACACTGAGTGTAGTACTCGTGCGAATTTACAAGTTCTGCGTTTCCATTTATCATTTTTCAATAATTGGCATTGAATTTTTCATTTTTCGTATGAAAAATTGGAATTTTTTTACGTGAAATGGGACTTGATCTCAACTATTTGCACATAGGCCATCGAGCGCAATTCGGAACGCGGCCTTAGCCGAAACGTCAACTTCAATGACAGCTGACTGGATGGTCGAAATTCGTGTACTCGTTAAGTAGGTATTGCAAAGAAAATAGAAGCGAAAAAAATGAGTCCACGAACGGAAAAGATAAACACTGGCGCGCGCGTTTATAAATACAATTAAACATAACATTATTTTAAATATTTTTTTAAACGACTTTTTCGTTTGATTATTAATTTGATTAAGAGATCAAATATTTTGAAAAATTCTCTGAAATGATGATCATAAAACGAAGAAACCGGAGCAAGGTTCAGCTTGAAACTTCAATTTTTGAAAAATGACAGGGCTTTGAATGCTTGAAATAAAATTCCCCCGTCCCCTCCCTTCTTTCGAAGGGTATGACAGTGAAGATTGTGAATTTCACAAAGACAAGATACGAGAAGCAATGAACGTACAAAATCGGCTCGCCGCTTTTCACGTTTCTTTTGAAAACCTACTTTTTCGTGCCGTAACGTGCTGCCCCCTCACCAATTTCTAATCGATGCTGCCGACAACTATTCGCCGACGTTACGTGACGTGGCTCCGGCGGTAGCTACCGCCGCCGCTCCGCGGTACGCCACCACGTGGCAAGTATTGAAATGTCAACACGTTCAAAGTTGCACGAATCCACGCTACTCCTCAGCTCCTGCAGTGCACGAATAACGTGACGATCAAGTAGTACTGATACGCATCGTTACAGTACGGTAACAGTTTTTTGAACTTTACGCGATTTGGTTTATAATTATAAAAAAATCTGCCATAAACGGATATAGGGGAAAAAAAACATGAAGAGCTTTGCCATTCCTCTGATTACCTTAGTGTTTGCGTCCGTTGTTTTTGGCGAAACGTGCCAAAAACCTCAGGTTACCGCTTCGGCATACGTCACCGAAGATGCGACTATTCTTACGAACGTCGCGTTCACCACACAATTCACATTGAAATGCAGCAACGGCGCCAAGGACATCTCACTCTATGCCGAAGTTGAGGGTAAAGCGTTGCCCGCTGTGAGGCTGAGCGCCGACAACAAGTACCAGGTGACTTAGCACAGAATTCTGCTCCAGTTCTTTGAAGAAATACAACTCTCCAATTTTTTCGTTCGTACACCAAAAATTTGATAAATCCTTCAGTGTTATAAAAAAAAAAATCAAATTGGAAACTCGTGTATCCATCCGGCTGTCACAACCACTTTACTTCAAATTAACTCTCACACAATTACTGTTGTTTCGGCACCCCATTCCCATTAATGAAGACAATCGTGTGGAAAGTATTTTTCATTGAAGTACAAGGTCAAAAAAAAAATAACATTTGGGTCAATGTACTAAAATGTGCACTTAAATATTGTATTGTTGAAGTTTGCATTATTGGACTAAGAAAATACTCATTTTCCCTTCAGACAGCCCAAAAAAATTATGTGCAGTATTTGGCGATGATAAATCAAAAATTCTTTTTAGGAACTATAAACTAAATGCGCCAAAAAAGTTGAGGTGATCTGAAAAATTAATAAGAAATA
The DNA here is from genome assembly GCA_963989365.1 of Rhimphoctona megacephalus. Classification (NCBI taxonomy): domain Eukaryota; kingdom Metazoa; phylum Arthropoda; class Insecta; order Hymenoptera; family Ichneumonidae; genus Rhimphoctona; species Rhimphoctona megacephalus. The sequence goes on from OZ022415.1 coordinate 28,414,331, forward strand.
ATGAATAAAATATTCATTGCTGCGTTTCTACAATGCAAAACTTTAATACCATTTAATATTTCCAAAATTAAGACACATACTGACTAAAATGGGACAACAAATTTAATAACTATCATAGAAATTCAAAAAGGATTGGACAAAATGATCGATGTTCATCTGGTAAGGGTATCAATTTGGGTTTGAAATAGTTATACAGCTCATTTGTTTTCACCTAATCCATTTGAAGCTCCACTTTAATCCACTTGAATAATGGTTGAAACGCTAAACATTTTTTTTTTGTATTTTTGGTGGTTTTTTCTCGGGTTTGGTAACTTTGGATATGGACTGCCAATGTGTTTTCAGTCAGGAAAGCAAAAATGTCATTTCCCTTTTTTTTAAACAGGGTGATTTGATCGGAAGTGTTGTGCAGCCATTTCTTATAATGTTGATTTTGAGTAATGTTCACTACATTTCTGCCAAATATCATTCGTACACAGAAAAGTCTTTTTCATACTAAAATTGTTCGCAAAAAAATATTCAGATTTTGATTGTAAAATGAACAATAAATTTTCTTGAGAAAGCCTGAGAAGTAAGATAATGTTGTAAAACTTTGAACTAATTGTTGTATTGCAATATTAAAGGTTTCCTGGACGGAGGATGTAAAGAAGGCACGCTCTGGTGACTACAGCGTTAAATTGTACGATGAGGAGAGTTATTCTGCAATCAGGAAAGCCCACAGAAACGGAGAAGATCCAGAGAGCGTCAAACCATTAGCAGTTGTGATGCTCAACAATCCTGGAGTTTATCAAGGAGCCTGGATCCATTCGGAGCTCCTTGCTGCTCTTTTAGCCGGCCTTGTCTCGTACGCCGCATTTTCCACCAAATCAAAGCTTCTCGCGTAAATTAATGTATCAACGAGCATCGATGCACACACATCCAGCGTTGAAACTCGCTAATCCTCTTATTTCGCGTATAAGACTCATTTGTTTTAGTTTTATTTGTTCACTCGATTTATGCCTCTTGACTAATTTTTGAGTCGGTTGAACAACAGGGATAATAAATTTACTATTTATACAAGAGAGAAAATGAAAAATATGCGCTGGTTCATTGATTCCTCAAATTCCTCTTTAAGACAAACATGAACGTACAGAATGTTTTCAAATTCTGTCTTTGAGTAATAATAAACCCAAATTTCTATTATTACATTTTTAATTCAATTTTATGTCAGTTTTGTTTCAGAAAACTCACATAAAGGAAAGAGATAATAACAAGTTGATTCTATAGGTTTTACTGCATTATTTTCATTTTACTGTGTCACTTCAATGACGCTTGTTTTCTTTCGTAACTCTTAAACAAAGTGGGAGATTTTGATGGCAAAAAAACTGTTCGGCTTTAGACAGGCATTGTTCGAATATTCCGTTCAAATTTCCAAAGAATTGGCAATGTAGTTTCCAAAGCAATATGAATAATCGAAAATTGGTAGTCCAGGTAACCTGAATCTTTCCTACATCATGTTTTTCTGTCTCAGCCAACCGCTAGCCAGAAAACTACCTTTAGAGGGCATATACACCTAGAAACGTTAAATATGAGGGACTAAAATTTGTTTGTTTTGTAAACCTATTGGAGTAATTGGATGAAGGTTTTTCGTGGTTAAAAACAAACATTTTGAGAAACGATTATAATTTTTTTATTCAATCAAGTGGAACATCGTTGTGATTCTGTGTCTTGAAGGCTCCTATTTTTTAAAAAGATGCCAAAACGGTACTAGGTGTACCTTTGCTAAAAATTGGCAATAAAATAAAATGGAGTGGGATATTAACTCACGTACCGACATCTTTCGTGTATCATAGAAAATTTAAAAAAGATCGATTTTTGATGAAGTGGCGAACTTTTAAACATAAAAAAATAGCGATTTCTGAATTAAAGTTTTTTGGTTTTACGCTCCTCAAAATGTACGTTTTTAACCACGACAAATCTTTATCCAATTAATTCAATAGTTTCTCCAAGAATTTTTTTTTTTTTCAATGCCTTTTTACCTCTTCTACATGTATACGTCCCCTTAAGACTTCTTGTTTATGCAGTGATTAGAGAACACTGTAAAGGTTGAATAATGCATAGAAAACTTGTTCTTCCGTGACTGGTATATGCGTTAAATACTTTTGTACAGAATTGTGGACTGTTTTGTACATAAAAAAGAATATAAACAAACATTTCAGTAAATTTGTCTAGGAGCTTCGTGGCCGAATATGTGTTGCCAAGAGGGTGGTTCTTTCCAACAGATATCATCTTTGCTTCCAGGAAGCAGCGATATCCATTGATTCAGAAATCGTGCGAGCTCCTTAGCGTCAGGGCTATTGTTGCCTTCGGAGGAGAATTTGAGGAGCAGTACACATGCTATATTTTCCTTAGATAGAAATTCAAAGAAGCATGGAGCAAAACCTCCGCCTCGTATTTCCAATGGAGCATCACCGTTTACTGCTGTTTCCAATTTTTTCCATCCAAATTCTTCAAAAGTTTTCCCATTTTCCAGCTCCATGGAGGGCGAAACGAGATAACGCATAGGTTCGTTGCTGCTTAGTTGACCATCAACTCTTACAAATTGCCATTGGCTCGTCAGAATTATAACCTAAAATTAATAGTTTCGTACACAAAGCTATCAAAAGTGCAATTGCCAAAAAATCGTACTCATATTTTCAGAAAAGTCATAATTTCTCGTGAATAGTCATGTTTCCAAAAACAATTATATGGCCATTTGCACTTGCCTTGGAAATAGATCGTTCCTTGATAAAGTCTCGTAGTTTGGTGAAGAATTCTGTCAATTTAGTCAACGGTGGTGAACGTATTTGCAGGACGATTATTTGCTTATTATCGTGTATATAAAAGTCAGCGGTCGTGCAAATTTCGGATGAATTTTCGTCGTAAGGATCAGCCCCGAGGAACGGTATAAAATCGGGACTTTGGAGTTGTCCGATTTTTTTCATTCCGCTGTTGTAAATTAAAAGATCTACGGCCAATTGCGCAACATTTCCAACTGCCACAGCTGGCACGATCAGTGTGTAATCTTTTGTATCAATGTCTGTCGGAAATTTAATCATTTTGCACAATTTTGGGCTTTGAAACTTTGAAAAACGAGATGAAACTGCACTTTTTAACGAGTTTACATCAACCTGGTTGTTTTGCCGGTCATTCTCACGACCCGCGGAGTTATTATTATTATGATTGATGAACGTGTGTTGGTCGATCACCCGCCCGCACTGCACGTGCGCTCCGTCGGTTCTGTCGGTTCCGGCAATTCATTAATTCCCAGATAGCCAAGTGACCGTACAGTACTAGTATGATCAGAGTACGCCGTACTACTGCGTGCTAATATTATATCTATATTATGCCGAATCGTACGTTTTGCTATCTGGGTTTTATCTTAGAATCTCCGCAAACCATGCAACTTGGTAAATAAATGTAAAGTTTATTTGTTCATTAAACTGCTGTCATAGTTAGAAGAGAGGTAAGTTTATTTTATTTTTGTCTTCATTAACAAGAGTTAAAATTCGTAGTCAAGGGCATTGTAATATTCCGAGATTCTTTAATAACAAAACTATTCGCCGATTATTCCAACCTCAAACTTACGATTTTTATTGTTTTCATATTCATAAGAAATATAGGGCCGATGGTTTCAACTCCAGATAAATTTTACCTGACGGATGTAGCATTGGGTAGCAGACCTCCTTCAACTATCAGATAAAATTTACCGGGAAGTGGAAAAACTGAGCTTTTTTGAACTTGAGGCTGAATCGGAGGTACATTCCTAAAAAAATGTGCATGATATTTGAAATAATTTAATATTCACACCATATATACAATCAATTTACATTAAATAACGCTAACGACGTCACAGTCTCATTTTTTTGTTCCTAGAGAGGTGGTTTTTTCACGAATCTTTTCCAGCTTTATTTGCAGTTTTTATTAATGAACCTCAACCTTTAACTGTGGTACATGTCCTTGATTTAATTTCATAAATTTATGTATTTTAAAAACAAAGCAGGGGAGAATAATGAAACCTGGTTGATATTTGCATCCAACCAAATTTAATTTTCTAATATACAGAGTGAGGCCAGAACTATTAACACCCAAAATATCTCTAAATCTATCAGCATAGAGGAAAGTTTTTCCTACAGGAACTACGCACTTGATTAGTGATTGAACCGTTCGTACAGGTGGAGGTATTTTGAAGATTTCAACGTCATCATAATTTTTTTAAATTGCATCGTCATTTTTTTTCTAGAATTTGATAGAGAAACAGAAAACATGTTCAAGTACCTAATTCGCAAAAGGATCGATCAATATTTAACACAAAAAATTCATTTAACAGAAAATGAATTTTGAAAAAAATTATATTTTTTTGTTTCTTTCATTAATTAAGTTTTGATTAATGTAAATTGAACATTAATGTTAACCTTTTAAGGATGGGGAATTTTCCATTGAAATTGACTTTTTTTCATATGAAATTTAGTTATATATGTACTGAATAGCTTATGTGGAGTCGCCAACCTTAGAGGTGGTCGACATATCGACCACTCCTGTCCTTAAAAGGTTAATAAAACCTTTTGTTTAATACACGATGTGTTCGAAGCGATAGTCACTAGTTTTAATGCACGCTTGGTATCTCGCTCATACCATGAATCGTTCACTTTGTTTAAACATATCTTGTCATAAGCTTAAGATAATTAATAAAATGAAAATAAAAAAATTGAAGGTTTTTTATATCAATTTTTCATATTAAAAATACTGATCGATTATCTTGAAAACTGCAGCATCTGCAGGAATTTTTTCTCTAAGCCTGACAAACTTAGTAGATTTAGAGATATTTTAGTTGCTATTGGTTATTGCTTGATTCTGTGTATAAAAAAATTAAATCCAATGGTGAAAAAGAATATGTGTATAAATCAATGAAAATTGAAATGATTATAATCAAACAAACTTTTAGTGAATTCAGTTAAGATGTTTATCAGGATGCTAGGAACTCTGAAAGAATCTAACAAATTTTCATCAACTTTGTACGATTTTTGAAAATAGAACCAATAAATTCGCTAATTTTTTTTCCAGTCATGTCCCGATTCATTGATATGGGTAAGAGGGCCCTTGCAGGATGGACGCCGCTCGTCACGCAGGTTCGATATCGTTATCACGCGGACAAAGTAGCCAGAGGTCCATTGATAAGACGTTATGGGTACTCAGACCCAGTGGATAAATTCAGAGGTCTCTTAGCGAGGAAGGAAACTAAGCGGGTGGAAACGATGCCTGTTTATCGACCTAAAAATCCATGGCTGCCGAGAAAAGCGTTATTTGGACAGAATGACTACATCGATATATTGGGGAGCAACGATCTTCACCCTACTAAGATAATATATAGAGTACCATCCTGGTTACGTGGAGTTTCGGGCAACGAGTTTCAAGTTTTAATAAGAAAACAGAAAATATGGTCGAAAGGCGTATTTCCAGTAGCGAGACCGACCAAATGGAAGGATTTGAATAAGAGAATTTGGTATCTTTATAGATTCCTTAATCGCAAAACCAAAACGGCATTTAGCGAAAGACAGTAGTAGTGAGGAAAGAAGATTTCTCATTGTATACACATTTACACCGTTCATTTCTGGCAGCTGTCAAACGCTGCCAGGATCGACGATTGTTTATAAATAAATTACTTAGACACGTACAAAATAGTGAAATTTTACTTATCGAGATGATCAATCATGACAAAATTGATGCGAGACACTGTTTTTTTTTCTTGGTTGTCGATACAGTCACGAAATTATAAATACTCATTTATATCTCCCTAATAAGCTTTTGCTACATAACATTTGCAAAATTATCAGCCACCTCGGACATTGATCCTTCGCGCCAACGATATCCGCATGATTTACATTTTTCTTCTTCATTTTTCATTCTCTCTTTTCTTTGTTTTTTTTTTGCTTTTTATTAAAAAATATATTTATCTACGTCCAAGAGAACGAATTTTTAGCGCATCTCGGCAGACGTTCGGTAAGTACAGTAAAAAATACAGAAGAAAGAACAATTAAAATTTTGTATAAAAAAAGGAAATTAAAAGCGATACGGGGTGGGGGCGGGGAAAAAGAAGGGTGAATGTGTAAAGGTGGCTCGTGCACTCGTTTCTAATTATGGCCGTTGATTCAGTATTAGTCGTATGTCTCTGGGTACAAATTACGTTGAAATATGCACGAGGATTGATCGTGTAGTGAGTATTGTCGATTTTCGTTAAAAATTAACAACGAATTGAACAAGAATCTAACGCGTTTTTTTCTTCTTTTTATTCCCGAGTGACTAGCGTGCACGGGGCTTGTAGAGCGATTACTTTTTCACAATGAAATATTATATATATTTATATACTTTTTTTTTATACCGAATTGCGATTCTTGACTCTGAGCGTTCCTAAGAAACAAATATTGACGCTACACGCCGGCTTTCTTTCTTCTCTTATCATTCGCGTCTCTTTTTTTTTCTCGCTCGCTCGCACGCACGCACACATACAAACGAACAAGCACACACGAATCACAGTATACCTTGCTTGAAAAAATCTCGATAACAATAGTTATTTTTTTGCTTTTCTCGATACGAATTAAAAAATTGTCTCGTTTGTTTGTTTCTTTTTTTTTATTCGCAAATCACTCTCGGTTGATTCATTCGTAATACCAACTTTTGCGTAATTCTTGCGAGCGGTGCAATAATCACGCGTTTAATACTGTTGTTGAGGCGATTGGATATGATGGACCAACATTAGTGAATGGAGGCAGTAGGATATTGCAATAAATGAAAGAAAAAAAAAGAAATGAACGGAAAATAAAGCACCGAAACAACAAGGATAACGGGGTCGGTACCGCTGTGAAAAAATCCCTTGCAAAATTCTCGATCGAGACGGATGAATGCGCGAACTATGCGATGGAAAAATACTCATTCTCTCAAGTTTTTATGTACATTTTGAAAATTCAATTGCGGTTGAATTTGCACTTATTTCAGAAAGAGAAAATTGGGCGGGATAGAATAAGAAGGAAAAAGAGATATACATATTTTCGATCATACTGGATGAAGCAATGACTATTGACAGCGGAGTTTCGCTTGAGCCGTTAATTTTTATAAGTAAATACTTCCGACAAAAGTTGCACAGCTCGAAGAGGAAATCTTTTTCGAGTGGATCCGGAATTCTGGAATTTCGAGGTCACCCGAATTTTTTGAAAACGAGATAGGTAATTTTCTTATGAAGAATCTGGATAGGGTCTCAAAGTACGTTAAGAATTCATCATAAGAGTTTATCGAAGATTGAGAAAACACTTTAAAAATAGATTTTTGATATTAATCGAACTTATGTCTATAAAAAATATTTAAGGATGAATAATTTTTTTCCATAAAAGATTGAAGCTGGCAAAAAATTTGAAAAAAATTGACCATCTTTAAAAACCTTCGAATATTGATATGCAATAATAAAAACATTGAAAAATTATTAATAAATTAGTTAAAAAAAATAATTTTTCAGCGAATAATCAGATGATCTTTTTCGTCGTATGAAATGAATTTATTGATTTTCTAGAATATTTTTGAATTTTTTCGGAACTTTCTATTTTTTTGAAATTCCTCTTTTCGACTTTTCTGATGATTTTTTATGAATTTTGTAAGAGTATTTGGGTGAAACTTGAAAAAGGGAATATTCGACATAAAAAATTCATATGCGTTTAAAAAAATCACCACATTCGTTCACCTAACAACAAAAAAATTAATGATTTGTCGAAGAATATTTTGTTAAATCAATATGTTAATAACTTTTAACAACTAGTATTACTGAAAATCAATGTTTGTAGAGTCCAATTGCGAAGTTCCGGATTTCTGATCCAATAAAATATTTAGCCAAGAAACGTGTTATTCATCTTTAAAGCGATGTCCAGCATTTCAAGTTATATCTCGTTTTTTTTTTATTTTAAATTTTGATCGATGAACTTGTATGAGTTCTTAACATATTTTGAGCTCCTGTATCAAAATATGAAAACAAAAGAGCAGAAAAAAATTTAGTTGACTGTGAAATCTCCAAAGTGTTTCTACCTGGAAAAACATTATTATCACCATTCGATTGCCCTGTCCCAGTCGTGCAATTTTCCTTTAAAGTATTTTTTCCTAAATGTTACAGATTCAATGACATTTCCAGTGCTAATTATCATTGCCTTCTCCTGTATATTGTTGCTCCGAGCAACCTTGAGGTTATCCAGTATTTTCAGTCTCGAATAAAAAAAATCATGCGCGCACATCCGACTCGCGAGAGAACGAAGGGAGTTTTTCTTTTTTAAATCGCGCGAGGAACGATAACATTGTTTTAAATATATTAATTATAAACGGTAAAAATCTCATCATAGGTTATTTTGAAGAAACGAGAGAAGCGTCGTCTCGTAATGTCTGGTCGCATCCAAATTTCTCAGGCTATGCCTCTCCGTTGGATACACCTGAAGTTGATACGGCTTTCCGGTTTTAATAAGAGCGTTTATCAATTCGCTAGTGTGAAAAAAGTGCACGTTCTCGTCTATGAGACCATGTATAATCAACAAACGATTCGCGTCGTCTGGAAACTTATTGACGTAAGTTAGTACCGAGCCGTTTACGTAACCGGGATAATTGTCCTGTGGAAGATCCATGTAACGCTCGGTGTATCCAGTATCGTACAAATTCCAACAGGTTACGGGCGCACCTGCGATTGCGATCTGTTAACAAACATTTTACGTTTGAAAAATACCGTTTTAAGGGGTCTCAAAAGTATTCTTCAATCGGAATTTCGGTATTTGGCAATTTGATAAAAATATGGAAATATTCCGGCAGCTAGGCCGTTGTGAACTTTGATTTTCTATTGTAATAAAGTCAAATTTAATTAAAAAATTATTGAAACTAATGATTAGACATTCTTTTGTTCCTTGTGTTAAATTAATTTGTTGATTTTTTGAAATTCACGTTAATTTTTTCAGAATTTTCTTCCTCGTGTTCGATATTTTTTTCGAAAATTCAAATACACGCACACAAGTTTTCGTGAAATCACTCAAAATTAGATTTCAGAACGGTCTTGTTGCTAGAACGAACTATTTCGTGAATACAACATTTTTTTCAATGGAAAAGAAATTAAAAAAACTGGAGCAATATTGAAAATAAAACGTGCATATTCAGAAAACTAAATACGTTTATATCGAACATAAAAAAAAACAAAAATTGTTTGATTGTTTGGATAACAATTTTTGTTTTTTCAAGCAGTTCTTATTAATTACTTGGAATTATTATTATTGAAAATCAATGTTCACATAATGTTGAAAGCGTTCAATTTTTTAGATTTTTACAAGATCGTTCAGTGCTGAAATTTTGACAACATCCTTAACTCCCGTCATACGCGCTATGAGCGGAACGCCGTTTTTGTTTATCATCAACGTTTCCTGATAACAAAGAGACTGGTGATTGATAAAGCCGCATTTGATTAACATTTAATGATGAAAACTCTATAAAACGAAAGAACGTTTTGAAAAAACGGGAAAAAAGTTTTTCAGTAAAAAAAATTGGGGTCGTTTTCGACGCCAATTTTTGGGGTTAATAGACAAAAAATGGTGAATGAAACATTTCTAAAATTTTCATAAAAATTTCTCTTGTGCTTTGCAGAGAGTATTCGTTTGCAATGATTTCATTTACGGTTTGAGAAAAGCTGCTCTACAGCTGATTATAAAATTTGCAGAGTTTCTCGCGTTCGTACCGATTCGGCAAGCAAAAAAAACAATATGCGAATCAACGTATATTCACCTTGAATACTTCGGGATAATGTATTATACCCATTAGACTGAGATAACCACCGTAGGACCATCCATGAAGGGCGACTCGATCAAGATCGATATAGCCAGTTTTTTCAGCTAATAATCTAAGCACCTCGACCTGATCGCTCAATTCGACCGTGCCCATTTTCTTTCGTAAGTGACTCTCGAAGCCAAGGCCTCGATTTTTAGAACCTCTGGAGTCTATAAGAACAACGCAGTAGCCTTCCGCAGCGAGCATGTGAAATCGGAAGTGTCTCATTCCCTGAAAAAAAAGGACATCGAACGGTGAATGAGAGATTCGCGTTGAAGATCGTAAAGATGATGATGGAAAATTAGCTAATTATACCTTAAACGTATTTGTGACAAGTTGGACATCCGGACCGCCATAAATTTGCAGTACGGTTGGATACTTGACGGAACGTTGAAAATTGTGAGGTTTGAAGATCATTGAGTATATCGTATCACCGGATGTAATTTTGTGGGCGTATATGCTTGGAGCAAACAATTCAGTTTCTGGAACTGTCGGCTCGACGAGATACCCGAGCCCTGTTAACATAATACCATCCACGGTTCGATCCGTCTGCGTTATTTTGAAAACCTATAGTTTCACAATAACAAAGAAAATAAACAAAAGTTACGAACACTATGTAGCAAGACGGTGTTAGAGAAGGAGAAAAATAAGAGAAATTAAATAAAATATGTGTATACAAGTAGATGTTTGCAACCTGACACGACGGCGAGGTCTTGATCGAACTGTGCACCGTCACCATCATCGTGCAATCCTTATTGAAATAAATATTGTTGTAACTGGAGCCAGGTCTGGTTAAAAGACGAATTTCCAAGGGTCGACGCAGCGAGACTGCGTAAGCGTGCTGCTCGAGAGGTCCTTCCCGCAAACCAGCGAAATAAACGATCGAATTAGCCTCGTCGACCCACAATTTTCGACGCAACACTTGCCAATCGCCTTGAGTTATCGCCGTTTTGGATATTACACGAGGTTGCAAATAGGCGCTGTCCAAACGATCGAGCGGCTCTTCGACTCCGTTGCTCAGTCCTTGATTTCGGACCGGAGGACGACGATGATGGATGGAGAATAGGAGAGACGAGACGCATATTCGTTTACAGTGTCCAACAATAGAGTCCAATAGTGAAATCAAGACTCACCGGCTATGCTTGATGTGATTAGGTAAAGATGCATGAACTTTGTTTCTTCACTTCCCCAGATGAACTTCACTCGAGTTGCATCGTCCGATGGTAAAAAGTATAAAAGATCGTTGACGTTAATCCATATGTTGCTCCTCTCGGAATACAAAACTCGGACGCTTGCTGAGGACGGTGTGAAGTGATTCTCAGAGTTGTAAACGTTCGGCGGTGGTTCCGAAAAATTGTCGATTGATAAAAGAACCAACTCGAGCCTTTGCTGTTTCCTATCAAGCAGCTGAACCCACACGCTGACCAACTGCGTTAATCTTTGTTTTTCTTTTTACGAATTAAAAGAGAATAGAGATACTCACTACTGGGCGTCCGGCGTCCAACCAACCCTCACCAAATATTCCATCCAGGGAAACATCGTGTGAAGGGGATATTGCAACTCTAATATTTCTATATCGACTATCCGATGTGCTTCGGTTGTTCGAAATTGTACCATTTTTAGATTACTCTTTGCGTTGCACGTGCCCGCTCTTGGGAATCGGAACTCATCTACGTCACCCGTGTTCAGGGTCGAGGGATAACTCGAGGCCGATGGAAAACAAAATATCTTGACGTCACTTTCGTCCACCTCCTCGTAAACTATTCTGTACACCCCGTCGTTCGATTTCGGCTGCCACCAATAACCGACGTATCTGCGCGATTGATAAACACACACCACAGGTGCGGATTAAATTAATAAGATAAAAGAGCAAATTTGTATTTTCAAAAAATTGCGATATTGAAGTTTGCATCGATGGAATGCAACAAAAATTTTTTCTTTCGTTTTACGATTTCGTAATTTGAAGAATTTCTATAATTTTTTTTTACTCGTTTTATCGATCGATTCCTAGAAAAAACCTGAATAAAAGTTTGACCAATTTTTGTAACTGAAGTTTGTTTATAATTGTTAAGCAATACCAGAAAGAAATTTTGTTGCTTTACAGCGATGCAGATTTGAGCTTTACAAGAATCACGTAAATTAATTAATATCGAACCTCATGAATTCTTCTTGCATCACGTAAGACGGGGTTCCCGCTGTCAGAGGATCGTCCGACAAATTTCTCCCACCTTTTCGAGCGTGCGTGAGACGCACTGACGATCCGGTGATACCGTGGGATAGATACAAATCGCCCGAGCACGTATACGCGATCAGGGCATTGTTCCAAGGACATATTTGAGGACATAATTTTGCTCCAGGCGTCGAAATTCTCAATTCCGACGGGAACAGAGGCCCAGCCTGAGATTATATGTCGAATTAATTATGCGCTTCTGACCAACAATTAATAATCGTCAAAATTCTCGTATTTGTCGATTCCTCAACAATCGGAAAGTTAAATTATTTTTGAGCTATTGTGAATATTAATTTTTCATAATTTTCCCAGAAGTTATTAACAGTCTTTTCAGACAAAAAATCTCGTTGAATAATCTTTTTTTCCATATTGTATAAGTTTCTTATTTTTTTTCTGAATATACATTTTTTTTTCAAATTTTTCTGCCTTTTTTAAATTCTTCTGTTAGAATAAAAAAAACAATGCCAAGTTAAAAAAACTGTATATTCAATGACTTTAAAATTATTTAGGTGTCACGTTGAATCTTCATAAAAAAAAACATGACGAAAATTTGTGATAATTTATTCATTGTGTCACATTCTGAAGAAAAATTTGAAAAAAGAGAAAAAAAATTCGGAAAAAACTACACGTATACAGAAAAATCAACCAACTAATTAGGCTCGAATTTGATTATACAATTTGTTGATAACTTCAAGTATTATTATTATCTTTATAATTCAATGTTTCAAATATGTCATACAGCTAATTTTTCAATCCTGTTGTGAAATAGTCAAGTATCAAAATATTGAAGAAATAGAATATTTTAAGTGATAATATGAGTCTAATTGAAAACTTACCGCATATCCAGTATCGACACATTGATAAAGACTACTAGCCGCCGGAAACACGAGTTTTCCGCTTTCCGGATGAATCTCATAGCTGGTAATACCCCATGTGGTCAGTCTTTTCCTCTCCCACAATAATTGCTCTTCCCGCGAGAGTCTATTGGTGCCGGACACTCTTTTAGAAGGAAAGAGAATTGAAAAATATAGTGAAAAATAAGGTGAACGGAAAATGAAGAGTTAATTAACTCTCTCTGGTCACACAGGGTCTAAACGACCCAATATTGTTTTTTAATTCATTTTTTGCAGATTTATGTGTTCAAGCTGTTTTCTTTATCATTTTTTTATAAGATTTGGTACGTTAGTACAATGTTTCCATGTTCTGGTATGTTCAATATACAATTCAACAATTCATATTTTTTCATATTTTTCAATTCATATTTTTTTGAACTTAATTGCAAGGATAATGATAAAGGGGGACCTCGATGACACTTTAAAATAGTTGGGACTTTTTCTAACTATCATAGAACTGTGGGCAATTGTTTCTATTGGCTATTGAGGAAAAACTGCAAGAATCGCACTGCCGAACTATATTTCTGGTCAAGAACACGACATCCGAAAAAAACGATTAAACTGCACAAATGATTAGTTACCAATCAGATTTTTCGACACATTTCTATGAATATTACTCACAAAAATAAGCATCGGCTTTAACATTCAATAATCCTTGGCAAAGACAATTATTCTCCATCAACTTATTGATGCAACAGAAAATTTCTGAATTTAATAAAAGTGGTTGCCTCTTAATAATTATAAATGAATATTTAAGTACACCGTTTAACATTGATAAGTCTCAACAGCAATAAATTTTTTGAATAATATTACATAAAAAAATAAAATACATGAAAAAATCAACGAAAGAAAATTGTATGTCTGCGAAACTTAATGAGTGAAAAAAAATCAATGTTCATTTTTTTTAATAATACTTACAGAAATGTGTGAGAAAATCACAGATTGGTATCGATGAGAATTTAAGCGTTTGAATGATTTTCTTGGGTTTTTGTATTTTGGACTGAAAATACAGATCAGCTGTGCGATTTTCATGGTTATTCGTCAGTTCTTAAACAATTTGAAATCTTGGAGGATTACCGTAATCAGAAGAAAGCCTGAAGACTTTATAGTTTCAACAAGGTGCCCCCTTAATGAAGTACAACCTCACAGTTAAAAGAGTAAAAAAATTGGTCAATACCCTTGAAAATTAGCTTCGATGACAGGGAGCCAGTGGAGTCTGTAACCGTTCGCATGGTCCAAATGGCCTACGTCGACGTACAGGAGTGTAGTTTCCCAAGCATTGTTAGGAGTGCCCAAAAAATAAATTCTCGTCCTAGGAAAGAATAGTTATAAAAGGATCATAAAAGTTGAATAAATTTGAAAATTCGATTAGGGTCAAGGGTCTCTCAATTTCACCTTCCATCAGGCAGTGACCTAAAAGTGACATCATCAGGTACAGAGGCATTGGAAACACCGGATAATCTTCGTCTAAAATCTCGAACGACTCCTCGGAGTTCGGACCAAGATTTTTTAGCTGGTTTGTTGGGTTCTCCGGAAGCGCTGCAGCGTGAGGCCGCTTCTTTAAAGGCCTCCATCGAGCTCTCACTCTCTTTCTCTCTTAACACCTTTCTCTGCTCGTATTTATTTGTCTCGCTGTACGGAGTCGCGCCGCTAAGAATGAAAATTTAAACGTTCATTCGTGTTGAAAAAACTTGCTGTAAAACATGAGAGTTTCGTAGAGCCGTGATATGAAAAAAAAAAAAACTAGAAAATCCGTGTAGCATCGACGCGCTTCGGCGAACAAACTGACGACTCGTTTTTGAGGTTACAATCGCGTTGGGGTGTAAAAAAAAAAGCCCGCGAGCAAGTCCGGTCGGTTCAAGTCGATGTTCTATCTCTTTTGCTTTCTTTTTTTCTCCCTCTCTCTCTCTCTATCTTTTTCTTTCTCTGACGCAGCAAAATTTCAAAATAGTCAACTCGTTATGTACCCATCAATGATATGCCTTGGAAACGACAATTGGCACGCACCGGAGATGGCTGTCACAACACACGGGTGACAACCACGGTGGTTTTTTTTTTTTTTTTATTCAACGCGGCTTATCTCGCACAGCTGGAAAGCGCGCTAAGTAACGCTGCTTCTTTTTTTACTCTACTACTATTCTGTTACTACTACTACTCGGTGGTCGCTACCATCGTCGTCTCCGCTCGCCGATCGACGAGACTGAGTAAAAAAAAGTCACAGAGATAAATTTCTCCGTTTATAAGCCATACACAACGAGGCTCGATAAAATTTCTTTTCCATCCGATGAAACTCTTACGTCTCTAAAAATTTCCCTTTCTTTCGGTAATCTCGTTGTTCAACGGAGAATTCGAAATAATAATTTTGTTTAGTGAGAAATAAATTGAGATGATCGGATTCAACCTCGAACTGGTTCGACTTTCGTACCTCTACTGTCATTCACGAAAAATTCGATTCTTGTCGATGGTGGACCCTATCAAACTTTTATTGAAAACCTTCACCTTTTGTTTTTAAAAATTTTTTATATTCTTTTTTACATAAATTGTAGTCGCGAAGTCACAATTTCGGTGAAAGATTTTGGGGTAGGGATAGCCGCATTCAAAAGCAAACGCATAACGCATATACAGTCGACTCTCTCATCTGTCAATTCCATGGGATTAAATCCGATCTTTTGTCTGTCAACTTCTCCTTCGTCGGGAAAACATCGCATAGAATGGGAGGGAATGCAAAACGCGAGCGAGAGAGTAAATATGTCACGTTTCACAGTCGGGACGGGGAAGTTTATTCATGGGAACGAACAGAATAGAAATAATATTAATCTTTCAGTCAATAAAAATCCTGTTGTCCATTTTTCTCCGGCACAGTTGAGTTTTCGAGACATTTAAAAATTACACGTTGTTCTCCTTTCATCATAGAATAAGATATAACTTTTCTTTTTCTCGAAATATCAAGTATCTCCGAGAAAAATGGGAATTTGCTCTGGGAGTGTCGACTGAACTATCTCACGTTATCGACCGAAGATGGCGCCATCCATCGGCATTAAGTGGCGCCATTAGTCGCAATTTTTCACAACCTTACGCAATGCTCCTATAATAAAAAAATATTTTTTCATTCTCATATACTTGCGTTTTTTCTATCTACTCTAGAAATTGAAGATAAAGATTTTTGGAAGCGAGTTACGTTTCTCAAAATTTCGACTATATTTAGATGATAAGAATCAGGAACGTACGATTTAGTCATTACTATGCTCATCACGAAATCATGGCATTTACCAACACCAAGATGAATAAAAGTTCTTATGAAATTCTGAAAGGTGGCACTACATGACTTGACCGCTTGGTAACGTCATCTATTGAACTTTTATAATACTTGAAAATAGTAAATAGAAATATATGTTTGAAAATTCATTAGGAGATCAATTACATATATTTTTCTACCAAAAATTTTGCTGGATCGGATCGTCGAAACTTCGCAATTGAATAAAAATCTGAAAAAATCAGCCGGCTTTGGAACTTTGTAAACATCGATTTTCAATGAAAATAATTGTGAAGAGTTATTTATACTTGT
The DNA here is from genome assembly GCA_963989365.1 of Rhimphoctona megacephalus. Lineage (NCBI taxonomy): Eukaryota > Metazoa > Arthropoda > Insecta > Hymenoptera > Ichneumonidae > Rhimphoctona > Rhimphoctona megacephalus. The sequence goes on from OZ022415.1 coordinate 28,430,865, forward strand.
TTAAACAAAATATTCTTTGACAGATAATCAGACAATTTTTTTTTTTTCATTACGTGAAATAATAAGTTTGATTTTTCCACATGTATTTGTTAAAAAATTCAAAATCATATATACGAAATTTCTAAAACATTGAACGAACAGTTTCTCGAATACCGCCTTCAAAAGAAGTAAAAAAAAAGAAATTTCAAAGAAAAGAAAAAATTCAAAATGCTAAAAAATCAACAGTTTCATTTCATAAGCAGAAAAAAATCGTCTGATTATTTGTTCAGATGCATTCAGAATGTTCGCAACCTCTTAACCTTAGCTACACACTATAAATTTTAGTACCTTATTTACACACTATCGGTCTATTGGACCGACGACTTTTATTACTTTATAACATTGTAACAAATGCGTCTATCGAAGTTTAATTATAGTGAAATTAAAACGCCAGACTCCGGCCAATCCGGAGAAGCAATCAGTAAAGCCAAAAAGTCGTTTGATAAAAAGTTATAACGTATTTTTTTTAACGTGTTTTTGATAAAAAGTTATGAAGAGGCGTGTGGTGAAAAAAATGTGAAAATGTAGCGTTGCTGTCGGTCTATTGAATCCCGTAGTGTGTAGCTAGGGTTAAGGTAAAGTAGCTGATGCAGACTAGTCAAATGAGTGCTAAATTTTCAAAATACATTTATGCAAAGTTTAACGCACTAATTAAATGAATTGACAGTTGATTTGTATTACAGCATATCTTATAAACCTAAAAAAATATTAATGACAATAGATTTGCAAAACCTTCAACTGATAAATGCAAAATTCTACGATGTCATATTTTCATCGAGATTTTTCGAAGAATAATCCGTATTTTTTAACCGATTTTAATGCACCACGTTTTATTTTGTTTCTCAAGAGATCCTCTACGATTTTACCGTGTGGATTTTTTTCTGAGTTTCGTCGTTTTACTGTTGCAGCCAATTGTTTAATTAGTTAAAAAAAAATGTTCATAAACCAATTGCTGTAATTTTCATATTGACAAGTTTAAAAAAAAATCTACGCAGTGAATTCATAGAGGATCTCTTGAGGAACAAAATAAGACGTGGTGCATTAACCCTAGTTACGCACTATAACTTTTAGTACCTTACTTACACATTATCGGTCTATTGGACCGACGATTTTTATTGCTCTATAACATTGTAACAAACGCGTCTATCGAGACTTAATTGTAGTGAAATCGAAACGCCAGACTCCGACTAATCCAGAGACGCAATCAGTACAACCAAAAAGTCAGCAGGCGCGCTATGAGACTTTTTCTCACATTTATATTAAAACGATGATTACTCGAAAATTTTAAATGCTATAAGCATTTGAAATTTTTTCTATCTTCACCAAATTTATTCTTCTGTATGTTAGAAGCGTAAAAAAAAATTTTTGAATTTTTGAAATTTTTTAATTATTATTTTTTGTTTTTTAGTATCAATTATCGTATTTATGGTTTTTTAAAAACAAAAATCTTTAATAGCCACAATCACTGTAGCGAAACTGTTTTCAAGTTCCTATTTATCAAATTAAGCACTTCAAGCTATAAATGTGAGAAAATCTCTCATCGCGCGCCCAATGTTTAAAGCGTACGTAGCGCGCCTGCTGATGGGTTAAAGAAGACTGAATTATTTCAGATTATACAAAAATTGAGACTCATATCCTGTATAATAAAAGCAATAACGAGGATAATAAGTCTTTTCTTTATTTTCTTTTTTATTATTATATTATTTGAAAAAGTGGAAACGAACACGTGACAAATGAAGGACGAATCGATCCTTAACGACAACGCGACGTATGAACACGCGCGAGTGACATTGCGTTCATACATTTTTTCGCGATATATTTCTAACGTTTAAATGTCCGTCGAGGACGTGTGCATCGGTTTAAAAAATTGATTGATCGAATGTGGTTTGAGGAGGAGTATTTTATTCAGTGGGGATATATAAAAATTTGAGTGAAAAAGAGGCGTCACGAGCGGGCGTTTTAACGATGCGGAACTTATTTTCGATCGCTCGATTGAAGAAGTTTCCGGAAGTGAGTCCGTTATTATTATCATTAATGTTGTATCGTTACATTATGTTAAAAAGGCTTGAGGAAAGAAACAGAAAATAGGCAAATAAAAGGTAGCAGAGTTTCGTTGATGATGTTGATAATAAATTAGTTTGATCATTGCTCAAACACAGGAGGCAAGTTCTCTCTTGCTGTTTCGTCCATTTTTATTTCGATCAGAACGTTTATGTAAAGCCAAGATATCGTCAGATATGTTTAATGTTTGGTTCTCGAGTCTATCGAGTAAAAACACGGCGACAAACGTAAAAATCATTGAGACTAAGTACAAAAATTGTTGGGATCAAGATACCTGATGTGTTTATCGATTTGTTCTGGGCGAGAGGTAGTTGAAAGAATATCTCCAAGTAGTACGAGCAGACTGTGGCCGGGCTGCAGACGCTGCGTTTGTTGGACCAAGCTTTCCAGGGATATTCAATCCTTGAGGAATTCATTTCGCTACGTGAGGGTCAATAGACAGTATATCGAAAATATTGGATGTAAAACATCATTTTTACCAGATAACAATAAAATAATAGCAAATGTAAATATAATGGGCTAAATTAGATATTTTCAATCACTGATTTGACTTACTCGTTGTCAGCTGTGCTCTCTATTTTGAGAACTGTCAACTGTCAGTTTCGGTACATCTAATCGAACGACATAGTATGCGTAAGTTCCCTAGCGGATCCAGTAACCGCCAGTGACCGAATTTTTGATCGAAAAATGGAACGAATCTACCGGAAACGGTCGTTTACGGCCAATTAGTAACCGTAAATTCGGTCACTGACGGTTGTCGGATCCGCTAGGGTTGCTAACCATTTTACTACAACGTCACGAACGTGCCAACATCGCCTGGTTTCTACGGAAACTTTATAACGCAAACCAGGCGAATTATTAAAAAAATTATTCTCATTTACTTAAGGTAATAGTCTCTCCAGAACGTTTATAGAATTTTTTTAAATTTCGAGAATTCGTTCAGGACACTATTATGTAATCACGTGCAAAATTTCGAAAGGATCCACCATTCCATATTCGAGATATTGAAAATCAAAGATTGTACAGTTTTACGTGTGTTCTTACGGGAAGCGGTAGACAATTTCACATTTTGCGCAATAATTCTGAAACTTTTGTACATATTTTTTTAATTGTCATTTACAGAGGCATATTTGAGGAAGTTTGTTGAAAAATGATAAGGATTGCGACAGCTTAGTTTCGGAGATATAGCGATATAAAGTATATGTTACAATGGAAAGGGGAAAATCAATAAAAAATCGTCCTCTAGAATCAGATTTTTTACTAAACCCATTCCTCCCTGAGAGTGGTTTGAAAAAAAAGTAAAGGCCGAAAACCGTCATATTCGAGTATATAAGACTGAGGCAGGGCTCGCGCTGACTTTTTTTTTTAATATTTGGCGTCGAGCCGCTATCGCGTCTCCTGATATATATTCGATAGGGAAACGTGGTTATTTCGGAAACTCCGAACTTTATATTGAATATAATTCCCGAAAGTTTATATGTTTTTAGATTCCTGTAATATGTAAGAACTACTATTATTAGATTATTCCGCAAGTTATATCCAAGTTTTCGAACATTAACCGGAGAGTTAACTTTTGAACGTGACTATTGCGAGACTACTACCTTGAGGAAGTTGTACGGACAACTATGACGTCATAAAACTGGCATATTCGCGTATATAAGAATGCGACAGGGCTCGCGTTGGCTTTTTCTTTTAAGGTAGAACTGTCGATACTGCAAGAGCCAAATGTATACACCGTAATGTTTGACTTACGTAGTATTTAGAATAGGCAACGTCGCGATAGAGTGAGAGAGACAGAAATGGTCTGTTTCACTCGAGAGGTGTGCAAAAGCCATGCGTAAAGACTGACAGGTGACGGGCGCATCATTATACGGTTCTGTGTGTCAACTCGAAATAAAACATTTTTAAAATGTCAAAACCACGAGAAGAAAAAAAATTTACCACTGGAAGGGCCGCAGAGTAACAGAAAAAATGTACCGGAAGAGATTGCAACAAATTGAAGTGGCAAAAAAATTGAAGGGAACTAGTGGCAAGTTCGTTGTAACCTCTTCGCGACGTTGCCACGTCTATACTGAACTATGATATAAACGTACATTTGGGATATTTATTTGCTAATTACTACTATCACATGCTCTCAACCTGTATTTTTAAGGATTTAAAATGTTCCTTATAATATTTTTTCTCATTCTACCCTTTTTTATTGAAATCTGAATGGTACTTTTTGTAAAATACAATGAAAACTGCGATTTCTCATAAGACTCAATGTTAACTGTATGAAATTACCAATACCAATATCGTTTTTCTGGTTCTCTGTAGCCTCTTGAAAATTTAACTGGATCTTTTTCTTATCATAATCTATTGCTGTACCAAATTTGATTAAATTCTGAACGGTAATTCTAAAACCGACAGTATTACCTTAATACTTGGCGTCGAGCCGCTACCGCGTCTCTTGATCGGGAGTAAAAGTTTATTCCAAACGATACTCGAATGTTATGAATAAAACTTTTGTCCCGATTTTGTATCTACACAAAGATAATGTCTATTCATGGATTGGGTCTTACGATGACGCCTCAAATGAAAGATTGATCGGGGAAACGTTCAACTCGCTGCTAGCCCTTCCATACCTGCTTTGTTACCATTTAAGAGTTCTGGAACATTATTTATTGATAAGTACGAGGTAGAAAAAAAATTGAGAAAATTCTGCTCTGTTTCGAATACACTGAATAATGCGCGTTTAGTTTTTCGAGAATTTCTGTCGGCAAGTTTTGCCAAAAAGTGTAAAAATATTAGTTTTACAAGATGAAACGCTGGATTCTTCCATAAGTCCTGTGCATTTTGAAAAAAAAATAACTTGTTTTTCTCGCGAACGGTGTGGTCGATTGTCGGTGTAATTTCTACAAATTTCACAGAAAATTTATCGAAGAGAGGGTTTTGTATACAATTTCCTTGGTTTTCATTTGAAATCTTGCTAGAACTAATTCGGTTATGTGGTTTTTTTCATCATATACCATCGAATCAATGATGATTTTAATTTATAATGAAGAATTGAATCTTTATGACACTAATATGGACACGGTCGAAATAAGATCGAAGACATATGCCATAAGACGTTGAATTAGAACTAAAAATTTCAGAACTTCGTTTTTCACTTAAATCGTCGATAAAGTCTCTTCAAATATTTCCTGATGTGAACGGTGTGTATTTACTCTGGAAAATATTTTAAATGTTTAATTTAGCCTCCAATTAATTTGAGCAGCACTCTGGTTGTCTTTCAGCAGCGAGCAGCAGGGAATTGTGTCCTTTTTTCTTAAATATCTGGTTGTTTAGGAGAAAGCGTCTTTGTTGCATTCATGTGGTGATTCAGTCCATGTTTTATTCGAGCTTAACCAAGCTAAACTTATTTTCGTTGTACGTTACACAGACTGCGGGAACGTGTACGTTCCAAATGATCATACAACTCGCCAGGATAACGAGAACACGTTTTTTATTTCTTAACAGTTTTACGAGCATACTCGCTCATTAGGCAGATACTAATGGGGTGAAAGAATAGCTAACAGAATGAAAGCGGAACAAAACAAAATATGATTTGGTTCGAGTCTATACGACCGACGTCGTAGCCTTTGTTAGTTGAAAAATTAAGAACGAATAACGAAGCTCGCTATTAGCCATAATGTTGTAAAGAAATGCGATATGGAAGATCTATTTTTGGTACTTCTGATGTTCACTAGCCGATTCTGTAAGGCTGGCGTTCACCGGGATCCCCTGGGGACTACCAAATTTTTTATCTCCGAGGTTCTGGAGGTACACGAGCGAAAAGCCACCCGCGCACAACGAGCCTCGGGGCATCAAACATTTAGATATTCTCTACTATTGCTGTACTATTCTTTTCCACGACTCTATCTTGGTCTTGCCCTCTAAGGATGCTCGATCTCCGCGGGACTGTAACGCCATCTTACCATTTTCCTTATCCTTGGGACTTCGATCCAAAGGGACTGGAACAAGCTGAAGGGTTTTGCGGATGGCGGTACTTATTTACGTCGGGTCTCGCGCATATATATATATATATATATATATATATATATATATATATATATATACGAGAGCGGGGTAGGCTTTTCGCGGCATCTCTCTATAACGGGGCAAGGCTTACCGAGGCAAATATTTAATATGCTTGGCTGCATTATGTATGTAACTGCTCTCTCGGTTGCTCAGTGAGCGTCCGTCGCGGCGGTGACGGCAGCAGCGACGGCGCACCCTCGATCCTCCACCCTTTCTCGGGTTCTCTCGGGCGCGCGTAAAAAGGACGCCGGTGGCGAGCAAAGGGGGCCAGCACTGCTGGCATCGAGGGTACCCGGGAATATATGCGAGAGTAGAGACTCGGGGAGTTTCGACGAAGGCAAGATCCTGCACTGACACACGGGGCCAAATGAGATTTTATTTTCCGTACCGTTTTGAATTAACGTCGCGATGAGGGTTGACATCGAGATAAACATAAACTTAGAATGAGATGAAAAGGATCGAACGATCGATGCGATATTTCGCTTCCCTCGCCCTCTTGCAGATATGAGAAATGACTCCCTCGAGGCAGCGCAGCCGGCTCCCTGTTTTTCTGACTTAACATTTCTGCGATCTCGAGATCAGTCTGCAGACGTTGTCAGACTGTGTGTACTATTACAGTCGCGATTGGTCGGTCTTGTACGAGCGCTTTTAGAAGCCAATGTTTCACGTTAATGTCGAGAAGTCCGTCGAAAACTCCGCTATTCTAGTCACGAACGACACTTATCTATGATATGTTGAAGCTTACATCATTGGAAGCTAAAATGAATTTGATAAAATATATGGGACATTTAACGTTACTTTTACATTCTTAAGGAGGTCGTAGCGAAAGGTCGAGTATTAGACAAGATATCAGATTTGAAACGTGTTGTCGATTGAACTCACTATTTTCTTTAGAAAAAAATTGGGAACACTTTACACTGAAAATTCAATTTTGTTGAAGCAGTTTAATATTTTGTTGGATACGTTCAACAAAACTATTTTGTCTAGCCAACAAAATGTTTTATTATTTCAACGAAGTTTCGTTTCAGTTGAACTAAGTTTTGTTGATACATTAAAAATTTGGTTGCCTGAACGAAATAATTTTGTTGAATACGTCCAACAAAATATTTGAATATTTCAACAAAATTGGGTTTTCAGTGTACCGATAATTCAAGTGAGAAATTAAATTCCAAAATTTGTAACTTTAACCCGGTGTCTTATGACGTAACTCTTCGGATTTTATTCCGATCGTATATTACATATATTTAATTATTACATAGCCATAAAGTTTTCATTCTCAGTTATAAATCAATCATCAAAGATTGATATCGTAACATAAAAAAATGAGTTACCGAATTAGTTCTTGCAAAATTTTGAGTTAAAGTTGGAAAAACCTGAATAAGCTTGATTAGTCGTTCGATTGGTTCGCGCTGAAAAATTCTTACAGTGAGCTGGCAACGTTACACAGTCGTGACAGCGGTAATATAACCTATATTAGGCTACGCTGAAACAGAAATTTATCGAAGGCACCAAATGTGCGGTCCTGGGCGTGCAAATGAATTTTTTTACCAAGGTCACAATATTTTAAGTTATTTCGAACACAAACTTATTGATAAACGAGAACTGTTCCGCTATCAAAAGAGTTTAAGAAGGTTTATGTTTACAGTGCGAGTGTGCAGCGCTGCCAGACTTTGCTTGAAAAAGCTGACGACGAGTAGCTCGATTGAGTGATTAAAACTGTGTAATTTCTTAAAATATTATCTCATTGATCAGGATTGTTGTCGTTTTATTACGAATGTATAAAAAAAAATATTTTGTACACCATAATAGCGTCAATTTGTAGTTTTTCAAGGAAAAATTTTTATATACGGTCAATTGATTACGCGGAACCGCTACGATATCCTTAAAAATTCATCCTTTTGATTCGTGTGAATTTTTTATACGCTTTTCTATGTAAGAAATAAGCGGATACGTATTTCGGGATTTTTCGATTTGGCGATTTTTTCGATTATTACAGCTGGTTGAATTTTTGACTTTTTGCTGAACTCATCTGGGTTTATACTGCGATAAATAGAAAACTATGGGTCCTAAAATAAAAATGACCAATACAAATTTTACGCAGTTTTTGATGTACTTTCAGATGAAAAATATACCGAGTCTAAAAAATAAAGATTTCTACTTTATTTTTCTATTTTATGTAAAAAACCGAGGGTTTCCTAAAAAGGGCATTATCGATTTTTTATTTCTATTTTTTTTTTGAAATCTAGGTGAATTTACAAAATTTTTAAGTGCAGGTTCAGAGTGAGCGGACTTTTTTGTAGAAGCAACAACTATTTGAACTTATGAAAATTCAATAAAAGTACTTAAATAGCTACAACTTTTTCTTATCTGGAGACGCGGCAGCGTCTTGACGCCAAGTATTAAAAAGATAGTATTGAACGTCCAAGGCAAGACGGGCCGAGTATCTATTCTCGAGATTGGGCGATTTTTCGTTACTTTCAAACTTCGAGTCAACACCATGCGATAAATGTATACTTGAACTTAAAAATATAATTTCACTTCATTTTTGATAAAAATAAAAGTAAAAAAGTAAAAATACTTGTTTCAGATTTTTTGGTTGACAAAAAACATGAAAATACTGTTTTCATGAAATTGATAGATTTCTTTTCAAGAGTACGTTAGAAACTAAGAACAAACGTTGCTAATCATTTTTTTTTGTAAAACTCATATAGTTTCCAAGTTATCCCAGATTACATACACCATGAGGATAAAGGTAAAATTAAATAATTCATTTTGTTATGAAAATCAAATAAAGAGCAAACCGGAAAAAACATTTATTATTATTTTTCTGGGTTAGTACTTTTTTAAATTTATTATGATATGCGCAAAGAATAACACAGGAAGAAGATACAGGTTTCAGCATCTGTTAAGGGCTTACATACATCAAGAGGTGCCAAAAATAGGGTAAATTTCAATAATTTTTTTCATACTCAAAAAATGTATCTATTGAAATAATTTTTTGTATATTTTGAAAGACATATTGTTGTGAATAAAAGCGGAAAATTTCATTGAAAAAAATAAATTAGATGAACCGTGGTTGTAGTTTTTGTAAAACAGTTTTTTGCAAAATGTTATTTGCGGTAATCATGATTCCGACTGTACGCTTTAACCCAAAAATAAAACAAACTTTTTTTCTTAAAGTTGACAAAAAGAAACAGTCTTTGTTAAGGCCGAATTTTTTTTTATGCATTTTTCGCAAAATGGCAGAGGCTTGAATCGTAAAGTCGGGATTTTGCTAAAATATTTTTTTCTTTTTTTACTTGTGAAACGAAAACTATGATGTTTAAAATAAAAATCGTTCAACAGGGACCAGACAATTGTGTAAAGCTTCTCTCTACCAATTTTCATCCAAATCGGTCGTTTAGTTTTCGAGATAGAATGGTTAACGTTTTCAAAAATATCATTGTGAAAAAAAGCATTTTGGTGTTTAAGCATCTGTTAAATAGAGATGAAATTTTTTTCTCATAGTTGCAATATGTTATTGATTCCTAGGAAATTTCTAGAAATTACATATAAAGTATGACACCATCGAAAAACAATGTTTTTGAAAAATCGAGTTTTTTCTACCTCTTTAGGTGTATGTAAGCCCTCAATGTTTCAATATATCCGATTTTGAAACTAATTAAATGTTTTTATCTTTTCTTGTTGCTTATGGACGTAAATTTAAATAATTTGGAAACAGTATGAGTCTGACAGGAAAAACGACTAGTAGTGTGGATAGTCAATTTCTGACGTAATCTTAAAAAAAATTATATAAATTATCAAAAAATAGATTTTCCGTGGTTTTGTTCAATAAAAATAAATTCTGAAAAAGTTTATTTTCTTTTCCATTGTCATTTTCATTAACAAGGTCAAATCATAATATTCGTAAGCGCAAGTAAACATTTACGCAGAATTTTTACCCCGTGAGAACGTTTTTACTCCGTGAGAACGGTTTGAAAAATAAAAAAAAGACCGAAAATCATCATATTCGAGTATATAAGAGTGCGGCAGGGCTCGCGAAAGTTTTCTTTTAATAATTGGTGTCAAGCCGCTACCGCGTCTCTTGATAACAAAAAGTTGCAGCTATTTAAATACTTTTATTGAATTTTCATAAGTTCAAATAGCTGTAGCTTCTACAAAAAAAGTCCGCCCACTCTGAATCTGCGCTTAAACATTTTGTAAATTCACCGTTACTCAAAAAAAAAAAAGAAATCAAAAATCGATAATGCCCTTTTTAGAAAACCCTCGGTTTTGTGCCTAAAAATATAAAAAGAAAATAGAAATCTTTTTTCTTTAGACTCGGTATATTTTTTCATCTGAAAGTATATAAAAAACTGCGTAAAATTGCTATGAGTCATGAAAAATTCAACCAGCTGTAGAAATCGAAAAAATCGTCAAATCAAAAAATCCCGAAATACGTGTCCGTTTATTTCTTACATAGAAAAACATAAAAAATTCACACGAATCAAAAGGATACATTTTTGAGAATATAAAAGTGACGTGAAATGCCCCATATATCCTTAGTAAATGTTTGCTCCTTTTTAGGGTACGAATATTGTTTCAAATTTATTTCTTTCATCATTATCATGAACCCAGACAAATTCAGCAATGAAGGAATGCTGACAATTAAAAAGATTACCAAATTTGAGAAACGATGATAATTTCTTTTTCGTTGCATTCCAAAGATATAAAATTAATACAAAACTTACCTGCCAAAGTTAATTATGTTGAACCGTAATCCTCAAAGTTTGCGCTGTCGATATGAGGATCCAAAGTGAATAACGGGAAAAGGAAAAACTTTCTTCTTTCCCAAAAATCTACTTATTTATACATCGATTCTTTGCCTTCATTCAAACCCTCATTTTATTTCGGAAATTTGATGAAAGTTCGGGCGAATCGATATTTCGTTAATCTTGACGAGCGAGATAGCCCCGTAATACGGGGTTGAGACGGAGCGAGCGAGCCAAAAGTGCACACGCACACACACTTATAGCGGGAAATAGTTCGAGACGGGATGGGAAAGAAACGGCAAATGCGTGTGCCCCACCCAGGGGGGTCCCGATATCGATCCTCCATTTCCTCCTTTAATTCAGCCTGTATACCCAGGTCTCGTTCCTACGAATACCATACGAATATGTTGTAATACATATATATATATATATATATATATACAGGAAAAAGGAACATTACTAGCAGGCCAACGGTATAAAACACAACATTCGAGCTGGTCTTCTGTCTTATTCCCGTGGGTATCTATCCCTGAGCGTGGAGACGTCCATCGTGCCGAATATCGGCTCGTCCTGGCGCGTATTAACGATCCTCCGGACCGTTCCTTCTGACTTTCCAAGCATGGCATTAAAGTTTCCATCGTTCGAATGCAACAAAAGCAATTCCTATTATATTTCATATTTCTCATTTATACAATGAAAAATATTTGGTTGAATTTTGTTGTTCGTAGAAGTGATCCATAAAACATTTCGATGAATTTTTGCGCTCCAAATTTAGACGGTATTATTTCAAAAAAAATTTCAAACGGTCTCAACAAATATTCAATCTTATTGTATTTTCCTACAAATTTCGAATAAAATATAATACGCGACGGTGAAATAATGTTGCAACGATTCATTAACATTTTTCGTACTCGAATTATTAGTTTTCGTTCTCCTGAATTATCATTTTGTTATTATTGTCCAATATTTGTTTACGTGTATTTGTGAATGGGAGTGAGAATATATATCTACACTTTGTACTAGGTTAAACATGTAAAAAAGCACTTGGGTCGCTAAATTTCTCACGCGTTTACACTTTTTACGAATAATTGATATTCCTTCAAATATATATCGCAATTTTTAGTTCTCTGTCAAGTATTAATTCACTTTGTTTTAATCAGAGCGGGGTCCGTTTTCGCTCGACTAATAATAAATAATATTTTCTTTTTATTTTCTCGCCTCCTCGTACGTCTACCGTTTGCACAAAATTCCAATTGTTTCTCATAGCTTGAACGCGTTATTACTAATCGATAACATTTTCGGATGACGTTTTGAGGCACACTGTTTGATTTAATAGCGATTAAAAAATTGTAAATAGGTACATTTATGTTTCTATCTTTGGTGAAATTGAACAAGCTCCTTGCTTTTTAGTCGATGCGTTGTAAATTCGACTTCTGGGACTCTTTTCTTTTAAACTCTTTGTTGGCCAGAGTGAGGGAGAGAGTTACTATGTATCAAGAGACGCGGTAGCGGCTCGACGCAAAGTATTAAAAAAACAAAGCCAGCACGAGCCCTGCCGCACTCTTATATACTCGAAAGTGACGATTTTTGGACTTTTTTTTTATATATACTCGGCGGTGTTTTTACCAAAATTATAGATCACATACGCGGTGTAGGCGAGCTCTTTGTACAAAAAACAGGATTGATCGAACAGTAAGATTGTAATTACGGAATATACGAGTAAAGAGCACAACAGCTACTGTACAGCAACGGAATAAAATACACATAGCGAACTAACGGAGATCGTGTCTTTAACTACTTGAGCCGACGAAGCACCAACAAACAAAATAAAAAACGTCTATAGGCGCGCTCGAATCGAGTTTTCTCAACATTTATTTGTTTTTTTGTTTTTTTTTTCTCCATCATTGGACTACGAGACAAAAACCCAAATCACAGTAGGATCGATAAACTAAAAATTGATGTGCGTAAATCGGCGCGTCGAGAGGTCGATTTCGTTATTTATTCTTCTCTCAGAGTATCGTCAGTATTTTATTTTGCTCCTTCTTTCCATCATTACCGATATTCCTTGATCAGCATTTGTGCCGTACGAAAGAAACGATTGTCTTGTGAATTTTTTCGATCTGGCAAAAGTAAGATTCCGTTCTAAGTTTTCCTGGATCTGAATAAATCGACAAAACTAAAATTATTTTCATTAAAAGAAACTCAAAAAATTACTGTTTATGTTGAAAGATATTCATATTACTCATCAATCATTAACCAATCATCAATCGCTAAATTAGTTTCAATTTTTAGGTTGAATGATTGTAGATATGGAGGGGGGGGGGGGGATAAACTTAAAAGAGTTTATAAAAGTCGCAGTGGGTGGTCTGAGCAACTAAACAATCTTCGAAAAATAATTTTGGATGCGATTTCGACGTTTTACCAAATGCCATTGATTTTAAATTGGATTGCAAGCATATTTTTTCTCATTTCTGAAACAATTAAGGTATCGATATCTTCTGTATTATGCATTTATTGACGAAATTTTACGGGTTACTAGTGCCTACACCGAATTCTAATACTATCTAAACGGATCCTTAAAAAAATGCAATTTTGGTACCCGGTACCATTAGACGATCGGCGACTCTCGACATCATTACGATTACAGCATCATCGTCGTGGATAATGGTTGATAAAGGCGTAAAAGAGATGAATATATACATATACGAATATATATATATATACACACAAAGCGAATTAGCATGGAATAAGAGTATTTTTTTAATACGTTTTCTCAACAACAACAGGTACAGTAAATCAGTTTACCTGCAGTAAATACGGTGTTTGCACATTTGGCATTTTCCCCTTCTCACCAGTTGTCACACCTGTTTATTAATATTTTCATGTCATCGATGTTGCGTGCATGCTCACTTTCTCTCTCTCTCTCTCTCTCTTTCTCTCTTTCTTCGGTCTATTATTCGTTACACTTTTCTTCACACCCATCCTCTCTCTCTCTCTCTCTCTCTGTTTTTATTTTTTGGTTAAATTTGACTTGCATCGTGAGTACTTACAACGATCACCTCATTGTGAATAACGTTGATATTCGTGATATATTATTGCATCGAGTATATGTGTATAGATGTGTGTGTGTGTGTGGATGTTTGTGTTTGTCTACGCGTGTGGCTGTTTAGTGTAAATATCGGATTTGCTGTCGATTATACGCATGAATAAAATTACGATAAATTATAAGCTATACGCACGTTGACATTTGATTTGGCTGATTAACTAGCTCTATTGCGAAAAAGAAACCATCGGGATTCACCCCGAGGCAACGATCGGTCAAATTTGAAGTGAATCAATGGTAGTTTTATCCGATTACGTTTTTTTTAAATTTTTTATTTATTTTTACGATCGTTGCCAGCGGGTTCATGGTGCTTTTTGGGGACAAATATCGCGTGACTATGTCCAAGCTTTATCGGACGATTGAAAATGAAGATGATCAAATAAGGAACAGAAAGAATAATTAAAATATGCTTACATACGATCCATTGCGCAATTATGACTAAAATAATTCACAGTTTTTGTTTTCTTTTTTTTCTTCTTTTTTGGGAGAATCTAAGTGTATAAATTAAATAAATACAGTGACTAAAATGCATTTCAGGTGTATAAAGACATATATATACACAAGAATATGTACGCATCGAGATTTTTTCTTACAACGAGACCCAGTGAGAAAGTATTTTGTTGTTTACTTTGAAGTAACGCATGGAATGACGATTTATTTATCATTGAAATTCTCAGTGAACTTGCATAGAAAGAACCTCGAAAAAAATGGCACATCTTACGAGAAAAACTAATGCGAACGAGGCTACTACTGAATTAAATAAAAAAATGCGAGCATCTCTCTCTCTCTCTCTCTCTCTGTTTCTTTCTTTCTCTTGTTTTGTTTTCTTATACGTGTACATCTTATTCGTATCATGTATCGTTCATTGTTTTTTTATTTTTAATTTTTTTATGAATATTGTAAATTTCTTTTTATCACGCGCAACATGTGAAACGACTAAGAGCTACTTGCCGGAAATTTTAGACGAAAAGAAAAAGTCGATTCGCCAACGAAATATGATCATTTTCTTTTCTTTTCTTATCGCACTCCGGCGATGTTCCAACATAGGCTCGAACACTAGAGAACCAACGGGTGTACTCTAACTCCAATAAGATATGCGTATTAATAAGAGCTTTTTATTTACTTACGCGTACGTATTAAATGCACTATCTTTTAATGTATATACGCTATATAATATTTACAGGAATCGTAGGGAAAACAAAGGAAGAAACAAACAAATCTCTTACGCTTCCAGGTACGCGACGAGGGTAGGGAGTCTAATTTTAAGGATAAGGTAGAATCGTATAACGATAAAGCTTGCATCGTGATGAAATTTACACATTTTGAACTGACCGAAACCTTTTTTTTAAATCGATTTTTTCATCTTCTAAATTAATAATATTTATCTTTGGAAATTAATTTTTTTCAGGCCTCTAAAGCTCAAGTGTCAAAAAAGGTTTTCGATCAAAAATAAATTAAACACAGATATGGGAAAAAAGTTGTTTCAACTGTATGAAATTCTATACTGTGGGTCTCTGCGCTTGGGAGAGGAACGGGCAAAATGGGATCGATCATTCATAAATTACCCAAAGATACGAGGAAGGGCGCGGATCGAGGGTGCAATGGAGGCAGCAAGGAAGCGTCTTTCCTGCGATTTATCATAAAATAAATAATTTCGTAATAATCAAGGTTTCGAGAGGCCTCGGCCAAATATTGAAAAAATATACATATTCATAAATATATATTATATATGTATAATGATATACAAAGAAAGGTATGAACGAACGCGGCGACGGTGCCGGCGGCTACTTTGTAGTTAAATTTTGTTGGATGAAAAATTTTTTTTCACAACGTGCCGATATATTTGATAACAATTATAACCGCAAAATACTACTCGTGGAATGTAAATCGGCCGATATGTTTTTCAATAGGGTTAATAGTAGTGACTAGGAATTATAATTAGAGACGAAAGAAAAGAGACGCAGAGTCGAGTTCAAAAAAAAAAAAAAAAAGAAAATTGGCATCGATTTGCCACGAGAGTTTTTCTTTCTCGTACCGAGAAAAAACACATTTCTCTTAAATAATTCGGAGTTATAGACTAGAACCGTACAGACTAGGCTTAGTTGATGCGCAAACAATTCATTATATTCGCACGCTCAAAATTTCATTATTCGTACCCAAAAGATTTCACAATTCGCGATTAATTCGCGCAAATATGCAACAAATTTTTCGGGATGGGGTTCGCGCGAACGCTGTTGTTCAAAATTCACGGATTTAGGTTCGATCGAATCCGTGAGTATAGAAGACGTGACGTGGCCATCACGATAATTCACAACGGGACGCGCGATGATGTGGAAAAAAGTTAACGCCCGAATCGGATGAGATCGAGGCCCTTACGTGTAACGAGTGTGTCTCTCGAACTTTCGAAAAAACAAAAATATTCCTTAAAGTTTTTTTTATTCTTCGGACGAATAGCCCATGAATATTCCAATTTTTCAAATTCTTATCGTTACAATCTCTCGTACACCCGCCGTTAGTGATAATCGTTATTGGAAGAACAAGATGCCGGTCGCCGATATTATCGGCACCGGTGTGTACCATTATTATTCAATTATTTTATTTTTAGTGTTATCATTATCATCATTATTATTATTATTATTATTATTATTATTATTGTTATTATTTTTATTATTGTTGTTATTGTAATTAATATTATTATTTCTCTTTTTATTCCTCATGTTACTAATTGCCCCTTGCATCGTCTTTTACTTTTGTTGAATTTTTTTCCTGTTGGTTTTCGTTATTTGTTTCTTTTTCTCTTTTTTACAAAAAACACTCTAAGATACGCGTGGGTCCCATGTCCAAAGTGCTTCAAAAATTGTCTACAATCGTTTTTTTTTGTTTTCTGCCACACACCATCCATGTATTTCTCATTCACAGCATTTTTCTTTTTTCTCTTCGTATTCGTAATTTTATCGTCTCCCGCTTTGGTATTCGCTATTTTATCTTTTATTTTCTCTCTCTCTCTCTTTCTCTCTCGCACAAACATACGCACACTCACGCAGACACAATGAAAAAGTATACATTTATCGAGCGCTCTTTTCGCCGAGCCTCGCCCGCTGTATATACCCACCCACAAGTGGATATTTTACGAAAATGAAAAATACATTTTCACATCCGAAAAAACCCGTAATACACCGTTAATTAACAATCGCGTTTCAACAAATGCTAATTTTGCGATCGATTTTTATTGATTATTATCTCGTCGAGGCTCAAACTTCTCTCTCTCTCTCTCTCTCTCTTTCTTTATTTTTGGCTTTGCTATGCACTCGTGCTCGAATACGTTGATGAATAATTTATATTTATCATTTATATATATATATAAATATATCGTTACAGTTATCGATACGTACCAAATAATCTACGATATTTTCGTACGAAATGTAATCGCCCGTCAAAGTTGCCGGTACACGTATATGAATTTGCGAATGTGAGTAACGATTTGTTCCTGTACATATGTATTTATATAGTATAAATGAGGGCGAGTTATTAACAGGGTCACGAAGCAAAGTTTATTGGAGCGTCGTTCGCGCGTACTCTTACGCTACTAAGTCGTCGGGGGGGGGGGGGGGGGGGGGGCTGCCTGAACCTTTCAATTTAATGGATATCCAACGGGCCTCGATTAAACATTCGAAAGACAGTTTTCAGGCCATCGTTGTACGAAAATATTGAAGAATGCGCTGAAATTAGACACAGCGTCAATTCGTAAATTTTATACATGTTTTCTGTGCTGGATATTCGAACATTTCGGCATCTAGCGATACGCCAAAATTTTTTTATAAAAATCAACAAATTTATTTGATTCGAGAAATAAAATGTTTGATTAGTTCTGTTGAACGATTTTTAATCATTTGTTCATTACCCTTTGGTGTTATTATCGTGAATGATTAAATACAAGAGCTCGACACACGAGTAAATATTTTTCAGACATTTGTCGAATTGCCAAGTACCGATATTTTCATCGAATAAAATGTTTTATCGAGTCTTTATTATTCCCCATTATCAACCATATTATCAGAAGGCTTCAATAAATTTGATTGAAAACGCCAGACTCCACGTATTGCAAAAGAGTGCATGCATGATTTAATCCTTCAACGATGAGCTGCGACGACACGAAACTTTTATTATTTCTCTCTCTCTTTTTTTTTTTTTTGATTTTGTTACCGTAATGTCAAGGGTTTGTTGTATTCGTTCCAACCATTGAAACGTTATTCAATTATTGATACTCCTACTTGTGGTTTTTCTGTTTATATTGTTAAACGATCAAGTAGGACGATAAAGAGTTATAGAAAAAGGGCAAGAGGCACGAGAGGTGAAGAGTCGAGGAAATAATTGTTCCATTTTGCTAACGGGTATATCGGATTTGTTGAAATTGATCTGCTGGTTCATCCTCATATTTCGTTGATCGATGAGTACGAATGTGATTAACATACACGTCGCAATCTGCACCATCGATTGATGTAATAATTAATGGTCTTTCCTTTTTTACTCTTTTTCAAATGTATACCGATAAGAGAAATTGTTTGAGTCGATGAAAATTTACTTGACCCAATAATGAGCACGGTGAAATTCACTAGTGTAATAACTTGTGTAATCGACATAATTTGCTGAATTATTAAGTTGTCCCGATCAAGTTTTAATTAGAAAAAATGTATCCTCAGTTACGCAGACATATTAAAATCGATTGAATTGAATGATTTTGTTGAATAAACCAAATAACTTTTCTCAGAGTGATACAATAACAGAAAAAATGATGGGGTTGTTTAAGCTCTGATTATCGTTGATGCGGACATATTTTTATCGGTTTTCAAACGATCGAGCTCCAATTAAAACAGTCCGAACAAACTCCGCGTTCTCGTAAAACTCGTTGATGCATACGACACGAGAAAATGAAAAACGGTAAATAAGCAAATATAATAATAATTCTACGTACCGCATTCTCTAATATTCCATCACAAAGTAATTACTCTATAGAAAAATGTTTGTTACCAAGTTAAAAATCACCGTAAATGACTAGTAAAGTTTCTATTGGAATGGGAAGACGGGACAAAAGAGGAAATGAGCTTACCTGCAGTTCTGGAATCTTGGTGTGCTTTCTTCCCCGTTGTTGGAGTGTCGCGTTCTCTCCAAATCCGTTAGAATCCGCGCTCGTCTCACCTTTTTCCTCTTTCCAAACCTCGTAATACATACAGCCACGCATAAACAAATTTACCACTACCAAAATATACTCTATGCCGTTATTACCACTGTTATTACACGTTACTAGGATGCTTGCCGCGCCATGAGCGGGAATCGCGGGGCTCGAGGAGACAAGGACTTGATTCACATTTATCAAATAGACTGAGAGTGAAAATGACAAATATCGCGTTAGAAAAAAAGAGCTAGAGATATTTGTTTTTAAGGCACGCGGGTCAGGGTCTCTCGGCAAATGCGAAAGGAAAGAAGAGAGGGAAGGAGGGAGAGACAGAGAGAGAGAGAGAGAGAGAGAGAGAAAGAAAGAGAGGATTGTTTTGGGAAATGAAATTGAAAAGGGAAAAGCGCGATGGTGGTAAAAACTCGGCCCATCGCGGAGACCTTTTGCTTCGATTTACCATTTTTTTGAAGTGACTCCGTTTCGACAAAGTTCGCGATACGAGCCCCTCTCCTCCCCTTTTTTACTTTAACGAAATTAGCTCACGCGACGAAGCGAATTGAGGGGGAAAAAATGAACAAGTATAAAAAAAAATAATAATAAATAAAAAAATCCATCACGGATACGTCGATCGGATAATCCACGATGATTCTGCGTGCGTGCTTTTTCCGCAATTTTTCTACGTTCGCCGTTGAACGTGATTAATGAAAATTATCGAGTTTGATCAACGAATCAGTGAAAAACGAAAATGGGAGATTGATGTTTTTTTTTTCGCGATGTTTGAACGTGTCGAAAGACGAGCGTGCGTGGGCCTCGCTGGAAAAACGAGGAAAAAGAGCGGTAAAAAGGCTTGAAAAGAAATAAAAAAAAAAGTTGCACAAGAGTATACTTGAAAATGAAAAACGTTTGGAGAAGCGAAAATGAGGAGAGAAAAAAGAAAAAGAAAATTTTGTCAACGAAGAAATAGGAAAGTAGAGAAAGGGGGAAAAAGAGGCGGAGATACTCGGGCCAATCGGGACGTAGGGTGAAACGAGCGCCCGGAACAGCCTCTAACTCGGCTAATAATGAGCTTAATATTAATTAGGCAATTAGCTAACGTTACGCCAAGAGTTTCGTGGAAAATTTTTCTCTCAGTATTTTGCTCGTTGCTTGGTATTTGCCTGGTGACGCCCGAGGCACGCGTCTCCCATTTTCATCAATTTACCCCGATTCCACACCGAGTAGCAACGACAAAAATAACAACAAACAAGAAAAATAAAACAAAAAATTTAAGTCCAAAATATAAAAACATACTACACAACAGACAGCAACGGGGAAGAAGGATAAAAATAAAAAAGGACGAGGAAACAAAAGGCAGAAAGGGTAGATTGGTACTTAGCTGGAAACGAAAGTAGAAAAAAAAAATGAAGATGGACAGAATAGATGTACGATTTGTGGCCATGTTAAGCATTCTGAGGCTGTTCATTTATAGAAAAATACATGAGTGACCGATTTATTGAAAACAGAAGAAAAAAAAATGCAACTATTATCAATAGATATATTTTTGTTGAGGGATATCACGAAAAAAACACATCAAACATTACGTGACATATCTTTCCACGGTTGGTGGCCACGTCACGATAATTCTGTCAATTAGCAACAAGTACTTTATCTAAATATACGTCTCGATAATGCAAATTTCCTAACCAGCATTTTGTGTTGCAAGCTTCAGTAACTTTTAATAAAAATAGTTAAATGCAAAGTTTTTTCTCAGCAATTACGCAACCGATCATGTTGATTTTAATCTCAATCGAAGGGGAATTTCTCAAACAGTCTTCAATTCAATTTTCAAAACACCAAACGACTCCTGAGCTTCGTAATTAAATAATATGACATGCCATTTTTATCCTCACCACCGCGAATCGCTTTATTCAGAGAAAATAAAGACTCGGCGAGCCTCGGGCCAGCAGACGACAGATCTGTCAATGTACTTATCCCAAGATTCTACCGAGTCTCTTGAAAATTGGCCACAAATGATACATCTATCCTTAATTATATAAAAGAGCGCGATACCGTGCGATAAAAGCACGGCTTACCGAATGAATTATCGAGGAGGAGTTTGGCCGATCCATCGATGAATCGGAGTGGAAATAGGATTGTTCGAAAATTACGTACTTTCAACCGGAGTTGGGGATCGGATTTTCTTTAGTGGATATATACATATCTAAGGCAGAGGTACAAGGATGATACACAAAGATGTTAGCTACCAATTTTGAATGACTACTTTATTGGCAATTCTTTTTTTCTAGGCATCGACCTAAACTATTACGTTGCTGTTACCATATCTGTGTAGCGATGTGACTGTGTGTGTGTGTGTGTGTGTTTGTGTATGCGCGTACGTTTCTTGGCGTGCGTCTTTTAATTTGTTTAATATGTTAATCGGATTTCATCGGGTCCGTATATCGTGGGCGTTAGTCCGTCCGTGCGAGGAAGATTGCGAAGTTGATGATCGGCATTTAGTTAAAGGGACTAGGCAGCAAAAATAGGCCGAAAATGGGATAAAATTCAAATGGCATTTGTGAAGAACCGAAACGACATACATAAATTTTCGTTTTTGCAACGTTTTTATTGGAGTTTTGGCTATTAAATTCAGTGGTTGAGGTTTGAAAAATATAAATATTTAAGGGAGATATGGGCGGATAAAGAAGACGATGCACTGCTCCCTCATTGTCACGATTCCGAGTGGCCGGTTGAAGTTTTCGGCAATTCCCAAACGGCATTCTCTTCAGGGGATGTTCCTCCATAGACTGAACCTAACATTTTTGAAAAAACACCAAAATTAAAAAAATGGCGACTAAAATTCAACAACAAATGTCATTCGTTTTTCGATGTTTTTCAAATTTTAGCCGCCATTTTTTTAATTTTTATGTTTTTTCAAAAATTTTACGTTCAGTCTGTGGAGGAACATCCCCTGAAGAGAATTGTGTTTGGGAATTACCGAAAACTTCAACCGGCCACTCGGAATCGTGGCAATGAGGAAGCAGTGCATGGTCTTCTTTATGCGCCCATATCTCCCTTAAATATTTATATTTTTCAAACCTCAACCACTGAGTTTAACAGCCAAAATTGCAATAAAAACGTTGCAAAAAAGAAAATTTATGTATGTTGTTTTGTTTCTTCATAAATGCCATTTAAATTTTATCCCATTTTCGGTCTGTTTTCGCTGCCTAGTCCCCTTAAGGTTTCGAGAAAATTTTTTAACGATGAAAATGGTAGAAATTCGAAGAATCGAGAATAGATCGAAAATAAACTGAAAATGGAAGATCCGCGCGAGGCGTCAAGCCCCGAATAGATAAGGTTTAAACTTGCATTTTGCAGGGATGAGAAAGAGGAAGCAACGCGATTGTAGCATTCTGTGAATTTAAAAAAAAAAAAAAAAAAAAAGAAAAAAAAATATTACCCGAATTAATGAAAAACGAAGAAAAAAAAGTAAGTTTTATCGAATCACCGAGCACGGACGGAGAACAACGCGTTTCAAGAACATCTCCATCGATTTTAATTCATATAAATGGTCCCGAAATTCGGATTATTTCTGTTAATTAACGTCAATAGTCGTTCCGTAGTATCGTGTACGTGCATCCTTAAATCCCATCGCTAAACACACGTTTCATGCTTTTCTCGTCGAAGTGTTAGTTTTAAATACCTTTTACAATGTTCTTCACTGTCGTCCGTCCCTCGTTTGTATTATGATACGTTTTTTTTTTTCGCGCAATTGGTGTATGTTCGTTTGTGTGTATGTTTGTTTGCGTGAATGTCATATTATTCATGTCGCACTAACAATAATACTAATGATAGTTGTGACAATAATAATAATAACAAAGATACTTAATGCACAATCATAATACTAATAATAAGAGTAAGAATAGTAATAATAATAATAATAATAATCATATAAATGATAGTGATGATGATGACGATGATGATGATGATGGTGATGATAATAATAATAATAATAATACTATTAATAATAGTAATACGTTCCGAGTATTGGTTCTCTGGTACGACAAAAATGGTGTTCTTATTCGCACGAGCTTCGTGATTTTTTTTCGCTTCTCTCTCTCGCTCTTTTAAAAATAAAGAGTGTTTCGGATATTGGAACACAGGATGATAAAAAAAGGAAAAGAAGAAGGTAAATAGTGGTAATAATTTATCGATTCTCGATGCCACAAGAATATTTTTTCATCAAAAACACTTGTTCGAAGCTTTAAAGTTTGCATAATTGTAATGGAACGAAAATACTGTTGTGCAATGTATCTCAATATTCGAACAATCAGCATTTTTCAAATGATTTTCTCAGTGATAATCTGAAAGAGACCTCCAGAAATTGCATCAATATCCGTAGCCTGAACGTGCCACAAAAATCTTGGACAAAAAAAAGAAAATATCAAATTTCATAAATTAGGAAAATGAGAAATAATAATAAAGTTTTCGTAGCACTGCAATGACGCAAACTTCGATAGCGTTCGACGATTACTTTGCTTCGTGTACAAGCGTATAATTCTGAAGTGATTCTGACTAATTTGGAAAACGGAGTGAAACTTTTAAAGATGATTCGGAATTGGGATCGTAGAAACGGGAGAACGATAGAAACGAATACAGAGAGGGGGAGAGAGAGAGAGAGAGAAAGAAAGTAAGAGATAGAAAAAAAAACATAAATACCAAAGACTAAAGGAAAATTTGGTGAGGCAATATTATGAACCAGCATGCTTCACCTAATTCATAAATATCAATATACGTGCATGTATATATACATATAACATGAATTTACATGTGTATATATACGCATTTATACCGTTTTATATATATTAATACTATATACAATAATGATGATAATGAGCTAGTGGTTTTAGTCAGCGTTCAACAAGCTACGCATTACCGATGACATTCGCAAACAATCGTCATTTCCTTGTAAAGATAGAGAGAGAGAGAGAGAGAATAATATTAATAACAATACTAATATAATATTAATGATAATAATGATGATGATGATGATGATGATGATAATAATAATAATAATAATAATAATAATAATAATAATAATAATAATGAGACAAATTTACGTAGATGCGATATCACGAGTCTGGGACTGAGATCTGACGTTTCATCTCGACAGTGGTGATGTTGGCGGATGGATGACGTCCGACCGATTATCCGTGTACGATGGATGCGAGAGTTTGTTCTCGTGTTTTTACATTTATTTTTTATTTTTTTTTCCCCCATTTCGTTTTGTTTATCAAGGAATTGTACTCGATCGAAGTTGGATCGTTCCTATTACCGTCATAATATCATCCTCGAATAGTCGATCGTTTGAGTAAACGAAAAAAAAAAAAAAACGGAAACGAAAAATAGTAATAATAATAATAATAATAATAATAATAATAATAATAATAATAATAATAATAATAATAATTGCTTTGAGGATGTGTGTTTGTCTTTTGTATGTTCATTCTCGAGCTCGAACGAAAACACGAGAGAGTAACGATCGAGCTTGAGAAGATTTGTTTCTTTCTCTATTTCTCGGTCATTAGTAAATTTGATCAGGAAAGACGATAGTTTATAGTGGAACAAGAGACGAACGCGTCACACGGCTCTCGTTGACCACATTACGCGAAAAACACACGCACGCACACACATAGATACAAACTCGCACTCGTACAATTTTTATCTCATGCTCTGGCTATTCGCCGTCATACTCCATTTAAATCTCTCGGTGCCTCGCTCATCTCTCGTTTTTTCTTTTTTTTTTCCTCATCTCCTCATTATTATTTTCCAAATATAGTATCCGCAAGTTTGCGGCGGCACGAGCCCATAAGTACGTATCGCGTATGACAATGTTTATTAATTGTTTGTTTATTTATATATGTATATACATACATATACACACATTTATATATACATATTTATCTATTTTTATATACATATATATGTGTGTATACATACATATGTATAATGTAATTGTTTTAATTATAAATTAATAATACTCGAGGCTTCGTCGCGTACAATACCGTTTCGATGAAAGATTATGACGCAGACCGAAGAGAGAGAGAGAGAGAGGGGGGGGGGGAGGGGGGAAGAAAGAGAGAGAGAGAGAGAGAGAGAGAGAGAGAGAGAGAGAGAGAGAGAGAGAGAGAGAGAGAGAGAGAGGGGGGGGGGCAGGGGGGCAGAGACAGAGAGAGAGAGAGAAGGGGGGAGAGAGAGGAAACATGAATTTTGGCTTCTCACTCTCTCACGCATATTATAAGATATTATTACTTTTTGTTCGTTATAATAAATATCCTTGTTTCGCAACCGGATCAACAGTTTTATACTGTAATTATTATCATTATCACTATGTGTTTTTTTTGTTGTCATTTAATTCTAACGCTTGTATATCGCGTATATCACTCGCACATTGTATTTAACCGTATCATTTTTTTTTCTCTTCTTTTCTTTCGTCTCGTTTTAACGCTAGGGATATTAGTTATCGTTGAGAAGGATAATCGCCATCTCTTTCGTAAGAGATGGATTCTCATAATTATTATTTTTTTGTTCTTTTCTTTTCCTTCCTTTCTTCCGTTTTTTTTACCTCGCTGATAGCGATGATCGATTAAATTATTATTATTATTATTATTATTATCAGTATTTTAGTATACAATATCATTAGGTATAGTTGAGTTATCGCTTATTGCTCGAAATTTCTCACAAGCCCGATGCTTTCGACACGTTCCTCGGAAACCAGCTCTTCGTACTCGGTGGAGTTTTGTCTTTTTTTTCTACTTTTTTCTCATGATTTCATATTTAATTAGATTTTTAAAGAACGCCGCTGGTCCGAGCAACGAGCCGTTATCATCGTGACTTTGACCCTTTGCTCTCCAAAACTTGGCGGGCTAATTTCAAAAATTTCTTAATTCATACACGTTTTTCACTCTTGCTCCTCGTTTTTCTCGCTGTTTTTTTTGTTCTTTTTCTTTTTTCTTCAGCATCTTCATCATGCCGCTTAAATAACTATCGAGTATTCTTAAGTATCGAGCAGCTATTTAACTATTCATTAATTAATTATTTTATTTTATTTTTTTTCGTTAAGTAAATTCGCACTCGCGCAATTCCCGATCGGGAGCATGTATAGATAAATCACAATTTTTTTCACGACGAGGGTCTTTTAATCGCCTTTCATTATCTCGCTCTTTCTTTCTTTCTCTCTCGCTCTCTCTCCCTCCCTCCCTCCCTCCCTCTCTCTCTCTCTCTATCTATCTAACTATTCATCACTCGCACACTCACTCGTATTTTCTCTCTTTTCACTCAGAGATATTTTCATCCTCGTTGAACCCTCCCTCTCTCGCCCTGACCATCGTCTGGAAAAAGTTTTAGCGCGATATGAAGATCGGAGAAATATTGTCTTTCGTAGTTAACTCGAAAAGAAAAATATATGTATACGTAACCTTAATTCTTTTCTTTTCTTTTCTTTTTTCTTTTTCTTCTTCTTCTTTTCATTTTTTGTTTTTTTTTGTTTCTTACTTATACGTTAAGTATTGACAACCCGCTGTCTCGAAGCGGATATTTTTCGAGGCGAAGCTCGTGCTTTTAACTCGTTATCCCTGTAACAGCCGCAGCCGATTATATTTTTAATTTTTCCCTCCAAACTCGACTCCCAACGATCGCTCTACGAAAAGTATCATCAGGAGTTTGGCGATGGGTGAAAGGGGGCGGGGAGGCGAAAACGAGCATGTATCGATAATAGCGAGGCCCGAGCTACTCCAAATTTTATCCTCGATAGTATTGCTTTATCCATTTTTTTTTTTTTTTTTTTTTTTTCAAAAAACTTTTCAGTCTAGGAGGATAATTTTGCAGTGAGAAATTTCGCAATTTAAGTTTAACGCTTTTTTCTCGCGCCCTGTACTAACTCGTGGTAGTATGCCTTTTCTCGTCCTCGAGATTCGAGCTTCCCGCATGGAAATTAAGGCGGTACTCGAGAGAAGACGTAAAAAACATATTAAATAAAAAATAAAGAAAAATAATAAAAAAAGAAAAAAAAAATGCTTCGAATGAGGAAAGCTGACAAGTAACAAACCGCTTGATAAATTAATCGTAAATTCACCGACTAATTAATATGTCAATTAAACCGATATAACCTAAGAGCTAAAGCGACGAAGCTTCGTCTCGCGTTTCTTTCTCCGAACGCGAATAAGTGAAAGCATTGCAGAGATACAAGCGAGAGAGAGAGAGAGAGAGCGAGAGAGAGAGAGAGAGAGAGAGAGAGAGAGAGACAGAGAGAGAGACAGAGAGAGAGAGAGAGAGAGAGAGAGAGGGAGAGGGAGAGAGAAAGAGGGAAATGAAAGGCAGTCTCGTGTGTTACACGAACATTAGCCGATATTCGGACTTTCGTTTTTTTTCTTCTTTTCTCCATCCCTGCTTTTCGTTTCCATGATTCTCTCCCTCGTTGTCTTACTCGCATGATAATAAGCGGAAGGAAAATGGAGATCGGGAGAGCGAATAGATGAGGGTAACAAGGAAGACTACGTAGAAAGAAAAAAAAAGTCGGACAAGCCGCTGACGAAGAATCGTTGGGAGGTTGAGAGGCTGATGAGTCCTGCCGTTGCTGTTGCGGGTTCGATTGAAATAAGGAGCGGCGGCGGCGGCGGATACGGCGGCGGCGGCGGCAGTAGTCTCGATCGGTGGGTGATGGAGAAGAAAGGTGGGCGCGATCGTTGGTTGGATCGTCCGTAAGATGCATGAGAAACGTTTAGACGTACATGCCCATACCGTACATCGAGCCCCAATCGACACCTTGGAAGCTCGACATGTCAACGTTGGTAAGGGAGTAGCCTTGATAGGGATTGGCCGGTGTTGGTTGTGGTCCACCGGCGGTCGCGGCGGTCGGTGGTGCCGGTTGTTGTTGAGGAGCGGCGGCGGCAGCAGCTGCAACCGCTGCAGCCGGTATCGGATACGGGGCGTATCGGTAAGCCGAAAGGGCCGGATAGCTGCTCGCGAACAATTTTCCATAGCCAGCAACCGCGTTTTGTACTTGTGCCGCAGCAGCGGCTGCAGCTGCGGCCTGAACGTGAGCCTGAGCCTGGGCAGCGACGATCTGCGATGCAGTCGCAACTTGAAGAGGGGGCTGAGGTGCTAGACGTACTCCCAATGCCCCAAGAACGACCCTTTTACCAAGGGCGAGTGCACCCTGCTGCACCGATTCTTTCGGCTGTGCTTTTTTGCACTCAACCTTTTTATTCTTGATCGTATGAAAGTGTATCTCACAGACCCTGTCGACGACATCCTCGTTCTCAAACGTAACAAATCCAAAGCCCCGATGTCGTTTCGTCTGTTGGTCCATCAGCATAACCGTTTCTTCGACCTTACCGAACTGATTGAAGTACGCCTTGACCTCATCGCTGCTCGTATCCTGACTGACTCCACCGACGAATATTTTTTTCGTTCTGTTTGCCTGTTTGGCTCGATTCTTAGGCGTTGCATGCTTCGGATCAATCTTTTTACCGTCCAACGTGTGAATCGGACACTTGAGAACTTTGTCGACGCTGCCGGGCTCGGCGAATGTTATGAAGCCGAAACCTCGGCTACGCTGCAAGTCGAAAGACAAAGGGATTCGCGATAAAGCGATGTCCGCAGAACGCGGCCGGAAAAAATAGCGTGTCGTTCGATCGATCCGATTGGATGATCTCTCTTCTTGGATTATCGCTCGACACGCTACCGAAAACAGATCGAGGCAATCATTGGGTGAAGAGGATGTCGTTTGGTTTTATCGATATAAATATTCGCTCTTTTTACCTCTCTTATTAACGAAATACCATTTAGTTTGCGCGGGGACGACCAACCGACACCTTACACCTCTCTGTGCCAGGACCGATGGAATTGACATAGAAAAGGCCCGAAACCAAACCTGCGTGTTTGCGTCTGTACACGTTAATACACGCGCATACACACTAAAAAGGGAGGAGGATAAAAGGGTGGATAAGGTGGCAAACTGCGCTGCCGCACGAACCTGCGTGACCGGATCCTTCATTATGAGGACGTCCGTGACGGTACCGAACATGCCAAAGTATTCTCGAAGCTTCTCGCTGCTCGTCTGCCACGAAAGTCCACCAACAAAGAGCTTCCCAGGTGCTGGATCACCCCCGTTCGGTGTGCTCCTTCCCGAACTACCCGAGTGACTCCCGTTTATTGGCACCAGGGCATTGTGAAAATCGTGCTCGATCCCACCGTTTGCCGCCTCCATACCGGCGCTGTAACAAGCGAACAATCAACAACGTTATTTCAATCCTCTCCTTCATTCTACTCGATCTTCTCAAAACTTTCATGTACAAGGCGTGATTAAACAGTTCTCCAAATATTATTTATCTCCCGCGATATACGCTTTTTTGTAAATATTACTGACACATGTCTGTGACAAATGCGCGTCAACTATTTTGAATCTCGAGTCCGTTTTTGGGAGTCCAAATTTTTATACCCATTTATGGCACTCTAAACGTCTGTCAAAAACAAACCACACGCTCAATATGGCTCCAAATTTACATAAGAATATGTCCCAGACATATGCAGCAGTATCATGCAAAAAATGTGTTAAATCCAATTTTTATACTACGGGAAATGCCTTAGCGGATCCGACAACCGTCAGTGACCAAATTTACGGTTACTAATTGGCCGTAAACGACCGTTTTCGGTCGATTCGTTCCAATTTTCGACCGAAATTTCGGTCACTGAGGGTTGCCGGATCTGCTAGAGATATTTCTCGAGGTTTTTCATCGCATCTCGTACATACATATAGATTTCTTTTTCATTCAACGTTCTTGTTTCTACGGATGTGCAATGCCGCGCGAATGCGCCTACAGAAAATACAGATAACGTTGCTGCATTTGAGAATTAGGCCGCATCAATTACGAGATGCGTTTTCCTGCGGGGTAATGTGATAATAATTATTCATCTACGTTACATAGACGATACGTGCGGTATTCTACGATAACGAATGGCAATGATCAAATTCCAAGATACACTCGGGCTAATTAACTACGATTTAATCAACTCTTATTACGGAGAGTGTTCTTCCCTTGCTCTCCTTCCCGGATACACCTCACCCACTAGACTTTTACTAGCTTCGAGTTGTGGCCGTAAAAGACAGGGTATCGAAAGATCGAATACGTATAACTCTTGATGAGTCTACTTTTTAATTAAAATGGACTAATTCATTATGAGCTGCTACTCGCTCGTAATCATAGTTATTTTTTGAACGCGAAGGTTCGTGTCAACTTTGAGTGACACGTCTTCGCGGCCTGGCTCTCTCTCTCTCTCTTTCTATTTTCCTTGGCAATTGACTTTTTTGTTTAATCTTCTAAGCATCATCATGAGCGATTGATCCTTTATAATTTGAATTTTCTACGCAGCTAATACCATTGGTTGCCGTACAGCTGGCAACTGTAGCGGGAGTTATCTTCATTAGCTACCACAGAGCATTCGTCACGACCATCGACGTCCAGTAAGTTATCTAATTTGCATCAAACCATTTTTCATAACTCTCTATCTTTGTGCGAAATAAATAACTCGTTTTTGAACGATTCACAGGCTGGAAAAAACGCCTCGCTGGGAAATGTCGAGTGTACCGAGATTCTTCAATCTTCGCGATCCTCGAAATCTGAAGGTACTTTCGACGTAGTCTGAATTATGATTTAGCCGACCGACCAACTAACTAACTACTTCCATCCGAAAATGTAATGCCCGAAGCGCTAAGTTTTATGAGGGCATCGATTCGTTCGCGAGCTTGGATTTATTTTAAGAGTGTGTGGGGGTGAGTTGAACGATTTTCCTTCCGACTACTACTCCGAGAGTCTCTTCTTCCATAGTATAGTTTTGATACTAATTGGTAATTACAAAAATGGATCAACGAGTAATTTAACAAAGCGTGGAAAGGGGAATGAGCGTTTCGTCCAATATCATCAAAGTTTCTGGTTGTTGAAATGCGTGGAATGAAAATAGCGAGTTTAGAGTGAAGCAGTGATGAAATCGCTAGAAAATTCGGACGTAAGGATTCATGCGTTCGTCGCTAAAAGTTATGAGCACGAAGGATCGAGGAAGGTCTATAAATCTTGGAAATATCAGAGTAAACGACGAGTATATGGGGTGATGTTGCTCGCTTATAGGAAAAAACGTAATGCGAGGCGGTAAGAAATGAAGAATAGAACGCGAATGCTAACGCGGGTGGTGGTGGTGGTGCGCGAGTGCGAAGAGAAAGAGAATGAAATCGAGCGCGGGAGAAACACAAGTTGAAGGAGAGAGAAAGAGAAATTGTGTGAGAGAGTGCACAGCCGGTGGATCAATAAACCCCCCGTTCTTGTCGTTCCGGTCGCCGCCGCCACCGCCGTCGCCGTTCGGAGATAGTCGTAGTGACGGCCGCTTGGGGGTTTCGCGTTCTCTCGAATCTACCCCGTGTGCACGGCCAAGCACGAACCTTTCCCCTTGCCACGTATTGCGGCAGCCGCACCGTCGACGGACGAAACGTATCGTGACAGCATACAGCAACTAAAATCGTGTACGGCTGGCTGGTTGGCTGAGCTGTGCAGTCCTCAAGCCACTATTTCTACCGGATACTTTTCCGATAGACGCATACGCGACAATTACAGTAGTTCGTCCGAAGATGAGCTCTGAATCTTTAGAGAAAATGATTTGACCGAAGCTTTTTATTCTCATATTTTCGAACATTCAATTAATCCATCAACATCGTTCTTTAGAATTGAAATGTCCTGAGTCCAAATTAAAGATACTTTCCTAATGGGTTTTGTAAAAGAAATCACGATGAAAGTTCGATCGAATAGATTCGACTGAAGAAATAGATTCACAAAAGAAATTTGTGAAGGAAGTAGAGTAGCGGCGATGCCGTCCTTGCCCTGAATATCGTGGCTCGAGGAACGCGATATTGACCGAGAATTGGGAAGTTGGCTGTCGGAGCGCGGCCGGCAACGAGCGGTTGATTCACCGTGAAAAGGAACGCCATGTCTCGTGCGACGTGTGACGGCGGCGCGGTCGTTGGCGCAGCAGCGCCATCCTGGCAACGACAACGAGGATGACGAGGAGCGCCGCCGCCACCGCCGCCGCCGCCTACCGGTGGCGAATCCGTGGCGAACGAACCAAGGGCGTAGTGGGCGGCGGTAAGGGAGGTGAGGGGGAGGGAGAGGAGCGCTGCGTTGGCAGGGGTCGTTCCCGAACGCGAGAGTGTACACGGTCAGACGATGGGAAGGGAGAGAGGAGCAGGGAGTTGGGTGACGAGAGAAGGACGAAGAGCTAGGTGGTTGGACAGGGCGAGAGGCGCAAAGGGGTTGCCGGGGTAAAACGAGAGGGTGCGGAGGCGCCGTCGCCACCGAGCGACGCAGTGCCGTCGGGACGCTCGACCGAGTCGTTTAGCCAACCGCTATTCGGTCTGATTCATCATTGCGACCGTACGAATCGCAAACTTTGTTCTCGGATGAAGGAATCATTATTTTTTTCTTCTATACTTGTCCAAGTGATCAAACCGCGATGATAAAATCGCTGCTCTCATTCATTTATTAAATTCGGTATAAATAACGCGTATTGTCATACGCGAGTGTGTACGAGCGCAGATGTATATGGATCCCACATATGCGCGTATGTAGGCGTATACTTATACGCATTCATCGATATTGTCGCAATTCCGGTTCGTATTTCGCGGCTTCAAACTGACGATTTTGTCTCGGATTCGGATCCGTGTTTCTTTTGACATTGCTGCAAATACGGAGACTTGGAAAAAGACGGTGAGACTCGCGATTTTTCGTGAATGGAAATGCGAGGTTGTTTCTACTCGCGACTGCATGAAAGATAAGGATCAAGAGGGTGAAGAAGAAAAAGAAGAAGAAGAAGAAAAAGAAGAAGAAGCGGAAGAAGGAAGATGCCGCCATTCTTAATGCTCGGTTTCAGGGATATTGTCCTGTCACAGCAGTACGCCTTTCGAGAGTTACTGGTGTGATGGGACATTGTCCTCGATCCGTGGCACGTTCTTCGAGGAGATTACTCTACCCTGCTGCTGCCACGTCGCTCTTTACGTATCGTCGATACTCCCCCTCGCCATCCCACATAACCCCTCGTAAAACTGGAACCTCCGTTTCCCCCTCAACCTCACTCTCACTTTCTCTTTCTCCTTCAAGAGCGAGCAAGATTTTTGTCCGCGTTCGAGATTTTCGAAGCGTCGTGTCGGTGCTATTTTTTTTTTCTTACCAATGTGAAAATAATCCAGTGATTTAACGATCGCAATTTCTTCGTCGGCGATTTTTAGCGGAAAATAAGAGGCAGGAGCCTCATTTGACGAAAGATAATCGATCGATCGTCGAGAAGAACGCGAGCCTTCAACAACATCTGAATTCGTTCTTCTAATTATTTTGACTAACATATTACGTGACTTTGTTGATTTTTTTACGTTACGCGTTTAATAGACAAAAGGCGTCAGAGTCGAAACGTCTGGTTTTACAACAATACTCTACGCGGTTGTATCTTTTTTCTTTATAAA
Organism: Rhimphoctona megacephalus; assembly: GCA_963989365.1. Classification (NCBI taxonomy): domain Eukaryota; kingdom Metazoa; phylum Arthropoda; class Insecta; order Hymenoptera; family Ichneumonidae; genus Rhimphoctona; species Rhimphoctona megacephalus. The sequence goes on from OZ022415.1 coordinate 28,464,587, forward strand.
CTCGCAATTTGGGTGTGCGCGCGGGCAGTGCCGAAAAAACAAATCATTCAGGCTTGAACCGAGTCTAGTCGAATGAGAATACGATATAAATTGGGCGATCATAGAGTCTCTATAAAAATGAAAATTTCATTAACCTCGTACGTATCGTTTCTTTTTTTCTCACAAGATTCCTTGACTATGCTGCTGTTGAGTTTTGAGAAGAGTTTTGAGAAGAGTACGATTTTTCATTGTAAGTTTAGGGTTCCTACAAATGAGAAGTGGAAACAGGAAAAGAGAGAGAGGGAGAGAGAGATAACACCGGAGGAAAGGATCGAAGTTAAGGGTCGCGAACACCAGAGGGGCAGCTGGGAGAGAAAACCGGAGGGTTCTTTTTAGTAGGCTGCTTGCTCGTGAAAGCGAGAAAGACGGAGGATCGGGTTAGGGAAACCACCGTCGACTGGTAGTGGCGCACGATCCTCGGAAAAGCACGACTTTCACCGAGGATCCGTTCCCCGCCCACGTAAATGGAATATCGCGCGCGTAACGGAGAACATGAGAACGCGGAGAGAATAATTCTTAAGAGGATGAAACAAAATTGAATATTCGACAAGTATATCTACCAAAATTATTTTAATTTCCGACAAACCGGACCAACTACCCACATAAAAAAAGATCAATTGGTTGAAGAAGAGGTTAGTTTTGACGCATAGGACGCGGATATCGATCGAAGTATACAAAAATTAAGGGAATTCATTAAGCAAAGGGGGAGGTCGATCGTCCAAGGCTCGTTGGAGAATGTCCGCAGAGAGTCAGTCTGATCCGGACAGTCTAATAGGAATTGAAATGTTTTCCGGTCGATAGAGGCGCGGCAGCCCACTGCTGGGACGCGTTTTTTCGTCCTTTTTATTCCCGGAATGTGAATCTCGAATTTATTAATATTTTTTCATATTATTGTGGCTTCTTTTTGGAGGTTCCAAATCCAGTAAGCCCGTTATACACCACGTGTGTAACCTTTCCGAGTTTAAAAGCTCTCGAAAATTTATTCATTGACGAAAAAACACTTTCGTACTGAGCGAAAAGAGTGCGGAAAATCCTTCATAATTTTTCACATCTAAACTTGGTGTATTATCATTTTTATCCCACTTTTCAATTTCAATGATTCAATATCGGCTTCCGGAATAATATTGTAATAATTCATTTTCTGTCATTCTCGCAAAGCTTCAATAGATTCAGTTCAATTCTTCACCATTCCGGTTACACGAATGATGATTACCACCCCTGGTTCCCATTCGTAATATCAATTCTCGTTGACATAAACTTGTTCCGCCTCGTAATATACCTCTCTCGGTGCGGTCGTTGGGTGAATAATGAATCGAGCTTGTTACGCTCGTACTACTACCGGTCAACCGAATTAGCCTTGTCGCGAAGAGGGAAAGGAATAATTCGATGGTTCGAACGTCCGCATTGTTACAGGCGTTCCGGTGTAGAGAACCTTTCCCGTAACCCTAACGCGATCCTGCCCTTTATCGACCCTCTCAAAATCAACACCGTGATCGAGTTTCTTGCACGTATCGAGCAACGATATTGAGATGAAAGTTTGATAACGATGGACTAAAGAATGAACGATCCTTTTGTTGTACGGCGGGATGAGATGGAATAAAAATTTTTTCTCTGAATAATTTGAGGGAGCGTTGACTAGAGCGACGGTAAGAGAGAACGATGAAAAAGGAGGTTGAAAGCGAGCTCGAATTGGCGAAGGGCATAGACGCACGTGCGACGAGCGCGCCTGCAATTACGTTGGTGGCACGCGACGATGCTCGTTACCGACGCTGATTCGTGGTCCCTATATGTACGAGTTCTCTTTCAGTCTTAAAATAGAAGCGATACGGTATGCTGGATAAAATAAAAAAAAAAAATAAATAAATAAATAAAAAGAACGACCGCACACTCTTCATCGGGAACGTCGTTAACGAGAAATTGATCGTAAATATGGGGAAACTTGGCACAACCTTGAAAAATGGAGGAAAATAAAACTGAAGGGTTGATACATGCGTCCTGGCATTAGTTCGTAAAAATCTAAGCGTGACGCAAGATTTTGAAAGCTTTTTCGAGAGCGATGAAAAATAAGCGCAAATACGAATGAAACTGAGAAGAGACGAATGAACGAGAGGAGGAGTGCTGGATGGGAAACAATTGATTAGCCTTGGATCAACGGGCGCGGCGCGTCTGGCTCTGAGCGAGAGAAAATGTTATAACGCATCGTAGAGGGCACGGCCATCAGGTGGCAGCACTCTCCGAATGAGGGAGTCTCGAAGCCTACCGACCAACCCCCGCGCACCCTTTGGATTTATCCCTCGACGAAACCCAGAAAGAGCATCGGCGGTGTGATTCGAACATTAAAATTGTACCAACGCTCCTCGTGCGTTTCAGTGATAATACGAAGAAATAATTCAATAGAAAAAAAAACAGACAAAAACATTCCTTTGAAAATACCTTGTTCCATCCTGATGAAAAATTTAATAAAAATCGATTAATAAAAACAAATTATAGCCTACGAGCGTAGGACTCGGTGATTATTTCATGAGGGGGGAAAAAAATAAAATGTAAACCTAATATTCGTGGCGGAGGATGGCAACTCGAAAAGAATGTGTTACTCCAAAAGGATAACGGCAGAAGGACGAAATTTTCTCGAGTTTTGTCGATACGTTAACGGGGACAAAGAGAAAAAGAGAGAAACCCTCAGTCTGAACTACCCGCAGTCTGAAGAACGTGAGAGTAATAAATTTGTTGTGTAGAGGAAACAATCCTTAGATGGCGTAGAGCGTAGTTGATATTCTTGAAATTATTGAAATATCCTTATATCAATTCGTGTATATTTATAATATATGTTAAATTAACGTTTTTTATAAACTGTGCGTAGATATTGTGTAGGCATTCTCTTTGTTCTACGAGTAGATAAAAAAAAATATATATTCACATGTCCGTCTATTTTTTTGATATAAAATTTGTCGTTAGAAATGCCTATAAGTGTGCGTATGCTTAACAGATGTACGAGAATTGAAAAAATTCTGACTAGTTCATAGTTTTCCTCTATTTAACTGCGACTCGTGTCCTCGTAAGAAACCCTTGATTTATTTCAATCACCGCGCATAGCTTAGTTTTAATTAAAAGTCTTTCCAGCCAAGTGCCAGAGTCTCACAGTTTTTCAAAGAGAAGAAAAACGGGAGTCACGTCCGAAAATCTCGTCTCCTTTTCCGTGCACGTTTGTCGCGAGAGTAGCACGAATAATAAAGAGTAATAAGCTGGGTTGGTCGTAATTAAACGGCAAAGTTTCCAAGTTTCTCGAAACCTTTTGGGGAGATAGTCCCCCATCCTTTCTCGGGCAATAATATTTACGCGGAAAGTCTAAGCTTATTTAGTCAACATCGAAAAATATTCTATAAACTCTTTTCTAAATTATATTAAATTCTTTCATTGTGGTAGAAAATTGATAATCGAGTTTCCTCCGTAAGTGAAATAAAAGAATTTTCTTTATTGTATCGATTGTACGGTAAACAAGAAAAGAAGGCGCCGGATTCCGAGGTGGTGGACGCGCGCGTTTTATTCTATTAACGGCTTCGGAGACCTTCTGGATATACGGAATGTACGACCAACTTACTTGTCCCGTACGAGGAAAAAGTAAAATGAAAAAGAAGTGCGAGGGCTTTCGTTGAGACGTGAACGTGATTAGAGTCGGGAAATTGGATCCTTGGGGTCCGATGTTCGAGTCCAATTTGATGATATTGAAGTTGACATCGGGATGCAACGAATTTTTTTTTTTTTTTTTTTTAATCCATCGACTTATCCAATTTAAAAATAAAGTGTTTCCTTGTATTTTTTTCGAGTTTCTAACTAAGATTCAAAAAAGTTTTGACCTATTTTTATGGCCGAAAAGTGCATAACATTTTTGGGCGATGCTGCAAAGATATTTCGCTGCATTTGAACGATGCAAACTTCAACATCGTTTTGTTTATCCGTAGGCTTAATAAAATTTCCAAAAATTTGTAGCACTTTCTAACTGGGGCTATTACGGAAATGGGATGAAAGATTCGAATATCAGTGTATAACAGTTTAAGGAATTTTTTTCTTTTTCTCGTTCTACTTTTCTACCCTTTTCTCTCGTATTTGGATCCCGTTTGTTCCGAGGATACGAAGAGGAGAAGGTGGAGAAGGAGGCAGAAGAGAGAAAGAGAGAACGAGGCAATCGTGGTGGCAAATGCGGGCTGAGGCTACGCGTTATTGGATCAATACGACGGGGCTCCAATTAATCCGCGGGGGATCTTACCCTCGACAGATGGCAAACGGAAAACATGCTGCCCCATACCCACATTCGCTCTGTTTCGATCTTTTCTACCCTTCTCTCTTCTCCTCAATGTATTAACACGCGTACTCACGAAACCTAATATAAATCTACAACAGGCCAGCTATCGGTCACACTCATACTTCCCCCTCGATATACACTCTATACGTATAAACTTTTCTGTTCGTAACGTTATGTGAAGATCGCGTTGCATAGTAACGTATTTAACGATCCGGAAAACACCACAATTTTCATACAATCCCAAAGGTTCGGCCAAAATTGCTATTTTAAATAATCAGCAAGCGATTACATCGCTGAGCCACAAAACTTTTGTTGCGGCTCAGCGATGCAAACTTCAGTATCATGTTTTCATTGTGCCTCGATTAAGCTTCTTTGCTAATTCGCTCTATATAGTTATTTTGCTCAAACCTTTGGAAATTGACTCGCGAATTCTGAAGAACGAAAGTGAATATTCCTTCAAGGGTATGAATCACTCCTCGCCGCAAGTACTTTTTCATCTTTGGAGCCGCCTAGAAGTTTTGTTGCTTGGCTTCCACTCTCAAGTCGTATCGTTCGTTTTGAAGGTAACGAGGCTGTCTCGAGGGACTCTCGCCTGATAAGAGGGTGTACGCATCGCCCGGGAAGAAACACAGACGAATAGTTACGGAAAAATATCGTGCCTGACTTTTCTTCGTGTTAAAGTTGCTCATTCTCCTGCCAGTTTTCTTTTCATGTTTCTCTTCGTAACTAGCAGTCATTACACCCTCAAGCAAAGTTGCGCGCGCGTGTATCGCGATGTCTGTAAGATCCGCAGGTTCTGGCAGACATCGGAAATATCGATGTGCGATAAGAGCGGTGTTTTCGTGATGGGAGGCCAGTACGAAAAAAGGATTTCCGTGCTTGATAGTAGCGACAGATGATAGTGATGTTGAATGCGATAGAACCGACAAGGGGAGATTCCTGGAGATGCAATCTTCGCTGTTGGTATTCTCTCGTGGTGTATACCATCGAAAATTGGTTTTACCGACGCTCGGTAAATGAAAATATTTCTAGATATATTTGCGAACGAAGAGGCGGTTCATAGTTCGTTGACCATTGGAGTAAATCGATTTATTTTATAAAACAGGTACGTGAATCGTTCGCAGCCTGAGGTGTTTTAGTTATTACGACAATTAAGTTCGCGTCGTTGGTATGTAACGAAATTTCTTGATTTTTTCAATATTGTGCCAAATAATTGAGCAAATTTATTTCAGATTTATTTCAAAGATGAAATAAGCAAAAAAAAAATACTGTTTTTGTAATGAAACAATGGGAAAATAATGGAATTATTGTTGCATTCCGATGAGGCGAATTTCAATATTGGGTTATAATCGTGAAACCTTCAAATTTTTAAAGTTTGTTGTTATCAGCGAATTTTGGAAATATGCTCCGACGGAATTCGGGGAAGACAAGTGAACATTTGCAGGCTTTTCCACGAGGGCGGTCGATTGGTCGTGCAGAGCTTGCGCGACGCGAATTCATGAAGGAGGATAGTACAGAAAGGGGCAACGCGAAAGTCAGCGTTTGCCAGAGTCGAAACTAGCTGCAGTTTTAAAAATCTAACACCCCATCAGACCGCGATCGACCAACTCTGACCAGTCAGAAAATGAGCTTCATCTCCTCGTCTTTTTTCGCTCGTATACATGTAGACCTACACGTGGCTAGTGAATCGTAGCGTCACTGTCACGCATTCATCGACTCGAAGTGTTATCGTAATTAGTCCCACAAATTTGACGTTGCTCCTAAGTTTTTTTGACTCCGAATCTGGCTAATTATGAACGAGTGGGCACTTTTTCGAAGACAACCAATTTCAAATCGTGTCCGACATTTATTAAACTGAAATCATTCTATTTTATGAAATGTAGTTAAAATCATAAGAAAAAAACGAAAATCTTAATATTCTTATTGAACTAAACGCTCATGATAAAAAAAAAAAAATGTTTAGTTGCATATCTTCTCTATATATATATAAATCTGTTGGCGAAAAAAATGTTTGGCTGCTTTTCCGTCGAGAACCACTGAACCGATTTCGAGGAATCTTTCACAGGAAGAAAGCTCATGATTCCCACCAGGTTGTAGGCTGTATAACATTCGGATATATTGTTTTTTACGGAAATGTGAAAAAAAGTCCAAATTTTTTATTCAATGTTCAACTTTAACCCTAGCTACACACTACGGGGTCCAATGGACCGACAGCAACACTACAATTTTCACCTCTTTTTCACGACACGCCTTTTCATAAACGTTATAACTTTTAATCAAACCATTTTTTGGCTTTATTGATTGCTTCTTCAGATTGGTCGGAGTCTGGCGTTTCGATTTCACTACAATTAAACCTCCATAGATGCGTTTGTCACAATGTTATAGAGCAATAAAAGTCGTCGATCCAATAGACCGATAGTGTGTAAGTAAGGTACTAAAAGTTATAGTGTGTAGCTAGGGTTAAAAACTCAACAGTAATTAAAAAAATATGGATAAACAAAAAAAACGAATTATCAATTTAAGGAGAGTAACCACTTTAGATGCTTCAAAAAATCAATTTTGTTTTTATTTCATAAATCGTTAGCAAAATATCTTAAGAATACACCCTGAATTTTTCAAAACGATATTCGGATCCCTTCTAACGGTATATATATAAATGATAAAGACTCTCCGCTCGACTCCCAAGCGCGCTCAAACTTTAAACATGTTTTTCTCGAAACGATATTTTTTCAATTTGCGGGAATCATAACTCAAAAACTAATTGATGGATCATCTTCAAATTTCGATCACGTTTACATACTATAATTTATTAAAACATGAACCTAAAGTTGGAAAGATTAGATGGTTTAAAACGTATTTATTATTGCAAAATGCCGGGGGAAAAATGCTAAAAATCGATCATTTTTTTTCAAACACGTTCCAACATTCAATTCTCGATTTTTTTGTTCAAAATTTAGGTTCATGTTCTTAAAAAATATCTCAAAAATGTACAAAAATTTGTTGGACTATATGAGATGCGAATTACGAGCTACACAATTCCCGCAAATCGATAACGACGATGAGGACACACCAAGGGACACAGCGGATTACGCCTTAATTAACCCGTCAGCAGGCGCGCTACGTACACTTACTCGCGATGAGAGATTTTCTCACATGTATAGCTGCAAGTGCTTAATTTGATAAATAGGAACTTGAAAACAACTTCGCTACAGTGATTGTGGCTATTAAACATTTTTATTTAAAAAAAAACCATAAATACAATGATAATTGACACTAAAAACCAAAAAAATAATAATTTAAAAAATTCAAAAACAAAAATTCAGAACATTTTTTTAACTCTTCTATCATACAGAAGAATAAATTTGGTGAAGATAAAAAAAATTTCAAATGCTTATGCCATTTGAAATTTTCGAGTAATCATCGTTTTAATATAAGTGTGAGAAAAAGTTTCATAGCGCGCCTGCTGACGGGTTAATGCATGAAATAACTTGAAATAATTACCAGAGATGTATGAAAATATGAATAAATTATTGTCAGAGTTGTGGAAATTTTAGTTTTTTTTTGACAATAAAAAAAAAATCCAAAAAATCATCTAATTTTGGGTCTCCTAAAATGGTTGCTGCCCTTAAAGATAATTAAAAAACGCAGAGAATGAGCGGTGACTGGGGTTCCAATTTTGGACAGAAAAGAGGTTACAGCTATTTTAGTGAAGTGATGAAAAATTTGAAAATTAAGCATCTTTCTTGGAGTATTTTATTTGAAAAAAAAAAAAAAAAAAATAAAAAAAATAATAATAATCGAAAAATTACGTTTAAAATGGAACAAGAATGGCAAGGAGATATGCCGTTTATTTAAATATAAAATTTCTAGGGATTTAATTTTTTTAAGTGGAACAGGGTGTGTGGTTTTCAGTGGGTAAGAATCCCACACATTGGCGTAGTGCGGATCTTATCCTGTGTCTCATGTAAGATTTTTCACGATCCCTTAGAGAAAAAACAGTGCGTGCCTTAGTAAAAAGCGCACGGTTGAAGTGAAACTTTTATAGTAGACGCTGTCGACTATCTTTTATTCCTTTGAGGATAAGCCAGAATGTTCGGGGGTTTCCCCGAGAATCGTCGGTAAAGAATGTTCGAGGGTCTTCATTTGTAAGCCAGAATGTTCGGGGGCTTTCCCGAGAATCGTCGGTAAAGAAGGTTTGAGAGTGGTTTCTAACCTTCAAGCTGGCATCCGCTATTTTACATCTTATATCTTTCTCTCGTTGCGTCTTTCTTTCTCTGTTTCATACACGCTACTGTGTAGTCAGGATGACTTGCACGCATGCGCTACTCGTATCCCTCCCTTTCGCCTTTTACTCTCCCCCTTCCGAAAGCGTTTCACTTTGATTTCCGCTAAAAAATTTGGACTGACATCTTCGCTATAGAAGTTTCACTTAAAACAAAAAAAAAATTACATTTTTGTAAATACAGAGCTAGTTGCGCCCGCTAAATATGCAGCGGGCAAAGTCCGCAGGCACAGCTAGTTTATAATAAAAATCTAATTCGAATTACAGTTTTTGTTAAAATGAAAAAAAAAAAAAAAAAAAAAAAGTGAATACGGATAGAATTTTTATACACGTAAATGTTAAAATGAGAATAACTTCATTATGGAAATACAAATTTTCAATTTGTCAATATGTTTCAATGTTTCACAGTTTCACCGTGAGTTTAAGGCCTAAAATCAACTCTACAATCACTTCCGTGTACTATGATTTATCTTTCCATGTAGATAATATGGTCGATCCCAAATGCCACAAATTAACTTACCGCTGTTCGAAAAATTGTTCTATAAATATATGGATATTTACATACATGAGGAAAAAATTTGATATTCGATACTCTCTACTCGTGTCGATACTTTTATACAAATTGATAAAACCAAACCGAGTCTAAATATTACGATAACAAATTTTTACGATGAGTTACGGCGTCGTACGGAACAATTATACAGGGGAAAAATGGTAAATTATTAAGACTATTAGTGTCATCAAATTGTACGTATACTCCGATCGAGATATCAAGTTAAAAATTGATCGGCCGCTCACACGCGGATATAGGATTGACACGGTCGACGAAAGACTTACCGATCGTGATCTTTGATCGATACACTCTCGGCTCGTCGACATACAACGCAAAGCTACGAGAAAGAGAAAGAGACAATGAAGATAAGAAAAAATTACACTATTTCAACAATGTATTCAAAATACGAATACACTTGATGCTTCGAGGCGGACTGGACGCTCGAGGCTCGCGAATCAAATATATACCTACGTTTATATATATATATATATATATATATAAATATAAATATACATACGAGAAAGATCTATTTGTTATCGCTACAGGTGGGGAGGTCGTTATTTGTGGTTCGTTCTCACTCATGCGAATCGATAATTTGTGTGAAAACCTCAAAGAGCCTTGCCTGATTGTTCGTAGGATCGAGTCCCTTCTCGCCGGGATGTCGTGTCTCGTATTCGGTCTCCGCACCATCATAGTATTTCTCTCATGGCGCAAACCTTATCGAGGCATAGATTATTCTTCGACAAATGTGAAATGGATGTAGTATATTTTCATCGATATTGTGGCGAACGACCCCGCAATACTTTCATCATTTTATTCCAACTGATTGCCGATATGTTCGTGTCGAAAATAATTTTTCGTTCGTTCCATTTTCATACGTAGCGCTGTAACGAGGTACGGGAGATGACAAAAAAAAAAAGAAGTTTATCTTAATACGGAATATGGGAGTAAAGGGCTTTTTATCGATAAGCTTGATTACATTGTTAAGAATCGGCACGAAAAGTGCGCGCCTTAACGAATATTCAGGTCGGTATTAAACAGACTCCGTTTTGCGTTTTTTTCCCCTAAGGTAAACTCAGAGCAATTGTATTCCCATAGAAATTTGCGGCGGAAGGCAACTCCGCGTGCTCTCTGCTCAATCGAGAATCTCGTGGATATTTCCTAGCAGGGCGAGAATCTAACGAATGTACGGAGCATGACTTATCGCGTTGATCGAACGTTTCCAGCTACACATACAGCTCCAAAACTATACAGATCTAAATCGCTGCTGTGGTTCTCTACAGCAGGCTTATCTCTTCGTGTCTCTCCCCTCCGTTTGCCTCTATTCAGTCTCATAGTCGGTGAAGATTTGGACGATCGTGACCCGAGCGCGGAATTGTAAGCGTTTAAAAGTGCGCTGCCACTTGAAATCGCGAGAGCTCGTCGGGGAAAAAAAAAATCATTCAATTTGACGCTAACCATTCGTCACGATTAATTGATTATTATGAATCATGATTGATTGTGATAGGGGAACGTGGGTGGTCGCACTTTCACACTGACGTGAGAAACGCGTGCTTTTGATTGATTCAACAAAATCGTAAAAAAAAAAAAGAACAAAATGATTTTCTATGTGCTAATTTTATGTACGTAACTGAACAACATTCCATCTGATGGAGAAAATTATTAGGACAATTGAATATTCAGTAAAGTAGCTATCAATGATTTAAGCAACTAATTCATGTTCTCGAATGAACGTAATACAGGATTGTTCGTATTTAACCGTGGCACTGGTTGGGTCAAGTAAATTTTGATTGACTCAATTTCTTTTCGCATTGCACATTTGAAATAAACATTTATTTCATAGCTCTCGAAGTCGTCGTTACAACGGTATTTTCAAGTGCCTCTTTCCCACGCGATCTTCGTGATAGCAACCATGAGCAAAGTCTATTATCTATCCAAGAGTTTCGAGACAATGCGCGCACTCGAAACGACCAGCCCGCGGGCCTTCCCGTCGCTCCATTTCGTGCACTGTATACGGGGTACGCGCTCAAGGCGCCCACCACCACCACCCATTCACCCAACCAGTCCCGTATTCCTACCAACCTCGGGGAATCTAATCGATAATCGGCCAAGAGAAATGAAAGAGAGAGAGAGAGAGAGAGAGAGAAAGAGACAGAGAAAGAGAAAGAGTGAGTACGACGACTCTACTACCGACTCGATGGAGTACACGATGTATGTCTGTGTGTAACGTTTGCCTGGATCAATATTACGTATTTTGTTGTTTTTCGTGCCAGGTTTGCTTCCGCATCTGCATAGTATTTCTTGTTGCTGTGTGAGCCAACGAGAGATTGAAACGCTGGCTCGAGAATGTTGATAAAAACGAGAACAAAAACCGCGAACCAGCTCGCGAGTTGAGAATGAATCGTTTTTTTATCGGGAGGCTGACTATTTTTCTCTCGAGCTTAAATTTTACCAATTTTTTTTTTTAATAGCTACACCACGAATCACGTACGAAGCTCTAGAATTCGTGTTCTTCGATTGAAATTATGAAACAAAAACACGAGAACAGTAACTATCGGTTTGAGGCTCGAAAATTATGTACGCCTACGGAGTAACGTATTTGCTCTCTTCAAAGTGAGATTTAATAGAGTTGTATCAACGTTGTTTCAATAATATCAAATTTAATCACCTTGACCACTACTAGAAACCGTTTATAAACTAATTACCAAACGAATTATGGGACAACACGAAATTCTCAAGAGTACTATCGATTTTAAATGAAAGTTCAATAAATAAAATAAAGTTTCTCCTCTGCTATAACAAATTTATTTGGACTGACCACTCAATTGTTATATATCCGGGTAAAAATGTCAAATATAAATATCAAAATTCCTCGGAGAAGTGATATTGTCTCGTGCAATTTTTGATTCGACAGTTATAAAAAATTGCAACGCAAATATGCATTTTTACCGGAAAATTTACTTTAAGATATACTAATTGTATTGAATATTATTGTACTTGAGGAAGTTTTGCTCGTACATTGAGGGACGCGCGGGGTGCCGGGGTTCCTTATGCTTATACACAGGCTAGCCGCACTCCTGCCAACCTGATTTTTCTATCTTCTCTCTCTCTCTCTCTCTCTCTCTCTCTTCTTTCTGTCTCTCTTTTCTGTTCTGCAAAGTTGCCGCTCCTAAGGTTTTTGCGGTCATATCCCAAGAAATTCGATAAATTTTCATAAGCACTGAAAACCCAATTTTGTTGAAACAATAAAATATTTGGTTGGATACGTCCAACAAAAATGTTTCGTGTAGGTAACAAAATATTTATTTGTTTCAACAAAGTTTCATTTCGGTTTAACGAAGTTTTGTTGAAACATTCAACATTTTGTTACCTGGACGAAATAATTTTGTTGAATACGTCCAACAAAATACTTTAACGGGATCATCCCATGTGACAGCTATTTCTTTTTTCGCTTTTTTGGGAATTTTTTTTGATGAACCATTAAAACACAATATCTTTGAATGTTTACCACACATTTATTAACATTTTTATAATCCTTCAGAATTTTATCAAACAAAAATAACGAGTTGAATTGACTTTATACCGTTCGGAAGACATTCATGTGTTGGTTGACGGCTGCCATGATTCCGGAGGTTCTGCTCATCTGAAATCAAAAAATCAAACGGCATTTTAATTTGTAGACCTGAGACTATCGCTGGTACTAGAGCAAAGTAAAAATATCGAAAATTGAACTTTTGGCACGGTTTTAAAAGTCGAAAAAACAACAAAACTTGCAACTTAACATTTAAAACCGTGCCAAAAATTCAATTTTCGATATTTTTACTTTATTCTAGTTCCAGCGATAGCCTCAGGCCTACAAATTAAAATGCCGTTTGATTTTTTAATTTTAGGTGAGCAAAACCTCCGGAATCATGGCAGCCGTCAACCAACACATGAGTGTCTTCCAAACGGTGTAAAGTTGATTCAGCTCGTTATTTTTGTTTGATAAAATTCTGAAGGATTATAAAAATGTTAATAAATGTGTGGTAAAAATTCAAAGATATTGTGTTTTAATGTTTCATCAAAAGAAAATTCCCTAAAAAAGTGAAAAAAATAGCTGTCACATGGGATGACCCCGTTAATATTTCAACAAAATTGGGTTTTCAGTGAGTTAATTCGTTATATCTCATGACCTGCGTGGTAAATCAGGTCCATTTTCTTTTCTATGTCATTGTAGTATATAAATCTGTACTTGATCCAATTTTCAATGAGCCACCACCTTTTTAACTAGATCATATTAAATCATTTCTCACGTCAAAACAGTACGTGCCATAAGGTTCTGTGCAATTTGGGAGTAACTTTACGATTTTTTATCTCCGAAAGTAGGTGATCAATATTGTTTGAATTTTGCAGGTACACACGGAATATGTTTCGAAAAGTGCTATTAAAATTTCAAAGGCCTGCCATTTTTTTGATATTCGAGCAGAGCTCCCTTAACGGTAAAAATTCTCGCCAGTTATTTTTATGCAAAGTGTAAACGTGATATGTTCTGAATTTTGACATGACTCAACTTTAAAAAAACTTCCTAATTAGTAATAAATGCAATGCAATCTGCACTTGTTCGTATGTTTTAGTTCATCTGAATAATTGTTACTGTTAATTGACGATAAAATTTACTTTATAATTATTATCCGTATATCAGAAATCTACATACGTGCTTATTCAGTCAAACAACCAATAACGGACTATCAGGAGAAAACAAGTTGATGAGGGATCGAGAGAGACATAGAAAGAGAGAAAATTAATTGGAACAGCACGAAGCCCAATAGAATGCTAACGGATAAATGTGATATCAAAAAATTATGAATATAGATACGAGTTTAATAAACTAGATATGCGATACCGGACAGCTTGATAAGTGACTAAGCTTTTTTTCTTTTTTTCGATGTGGTTTTTACCTGGAGCACCGATTGGTAGAGCCCACTCGGCGGGTTAATTTGAATATCATTTTTCACGATGATATACGCTCGTCGACGTTTTCGAGCTGGACCTCTCACGTTGCGGTTTCCTTCTTCATCGTTGCCTCTTTCTTCTCCTCCTCATTCAACAGGCAATTGCCATTTTCGCGTCCGTTGAAGTGCCTACTCGTTTTTGGTCGCTCACGTTTCATTTTTTCTTTTCTTATATTGTCCTGCATTAGTTCATGTTGTGTCTCTAAGACATTAATATTTTTCAAATAATGTACGCAATCAACAATATTTATTGGAACAAAAATTAAGAATGAACTAATCGTTAAAATTGCAGATATTTATAAAAACAAATATATATTTTCGACTTCGTTGAGAGCAACATCGAAATAATAATTGAGGTACTTGATTAATAAACTTAAGAATTTTCCTGAATATTTAGAGATTTGTATAACGGGTCCATTTTTCATAACAAAATTTGTTTTCTCAACAAAAAAAAAAAAAAAAAATCCCACGTTCAATTTCGTCTACTCTGCGAATCATAACGGGTCTCCGAATTAGACCTGCTATATTGAAATTTCGATCGTTAAGTACAGATTCGTCGTAAACGACTTGAGAAACTTGCAAATAGCAAATTCCAAGTAAATCGTAATTAAAGCAGAATGTATGGCTGAAACGATTAAAACCGTATTTTTCAGGACTATTTTGCGGTTATAGGGAGATTAAAATAGAGATGATAAAAAGGCGGATGGATGGGAAAAAAGATTATCGGCGTGTTGATTGAAGGTTGGCGGGCAGGTAAGTGTGCACGAGAGTGTGCCGTCGAGAACGTACCTCTGGGAGAAAACACCGGCGTTCGGGTTCGTTTGAAAGTGCCACAAAACACGAGGGACCCAACAACGACCGTCGAGGAACGAGGAGCAAAGCCGGTGGGAAGCGGATGATGAGAAAAAAAAAAAAAAGAAAGTAAAGACTTTGGAAGATAAGGGAACGCGCACGCGGAGAAGCGGGATGCTTCGCGGGAACGATAATTATTTGCGCAGTACGATTGAAGCCGGCGATGAAATGAATAAACTTTTATTTGTTACATTGTATGGTTTATTTGCGTAGGTAAGCTGGGAGTTGGATAAAGCTAAAGTGCGAGAGGATCGTCCGGATATATCGCGACGAGTTCGACTGCGAAAGACTAACCGTTATCTAAGCGTAGTGTACTACACCAAATCAAAATGTATATTTCACGTTTTCATTGATTTTATTCAATTTTATTATCTCTTTGCTTTCCATTTTATTCTTTTATTTCGTTTATTTGATTTTTTCGTCATTATTTGGACATTCGTATGATAATTATTGTTTTCACTCTTGAACGTGCACGTATTCGCAATGTTTCTCACGATTCGTAAGTAGCGACGGTCTCGTTGTACTATCGATAAGGGAAGAGTGGTTTGCGCGAACCGTTCTCAACGATTTATCGTCCCCTTTCCTGTAAAATCAAGGTAACTCGGTTAATTCTCCCTCCCCATGTCCCTCATTAAATACTCAATCGAACGGCTACTCTCTGACCATATATAATTGGCTCTATCTACTGTGCTCTCAGAATATTATTGGTAGTATACGAATTAGTAAATCGAATATACGATGAAGCATTCCACAGGTCGATTCGATCGAGTCACGACCCTAACCATTTGTATTTGTTCTTTATCATAGTCTTTTGTCTTTCTTTTTATTACAGACGCGATAGAACACTGAACGATATAAATAAACTACGACAAATTTTATATGAATTTTTCAAATTAAGTTGGCTCTTAGACAACAAAATTCTTATAATAAAGCATTATCCAGCATCAATTTTAAATGACTTCAAGAATCGAACGGAAGTTTTTAAATTGCAAGAGCAACGATTGAAGCGGACAAAAAAATCAACCTTCACATTTTCTCCACGGCCTAAATGACGTTTCAAAAAATGTTCCTTGCTCGTTATCAAATTAAAGTAAATATTAATTACCAAAAATCAGCAAATCAATTGTTAAAAAATATAAAGAAAAAATAAAATAAATAAATAAATAAATAATAGACAAATGGTTATGGTCGCTGCCTCGATCTGATTTAGTCTCGATTCCCACATTGATACGTCTACGTAGATGTTTTAGTTTGGGTATTAATCCGTTAATGCATGTTTGTGTGTAGACTATACCGAATAACACTATATATTGAACACTACACGCGCGATACAACGCTAAGTTTGATACGAAACTACATTTTGCTAAACACACGCCAACATTCATTGTATTGTTTTTTTTGTCTGTCGCAAAGATATTAATATTTCCGATATGATCGGCGAGGGTCTTCTAATAGACATACGTTGTTACAGGCCTACACTAAACATTCAAACCTTCTAATATATATATATATATATATCCATTGACGATCGATCGATTTAATGGTGCGAGTTAGTTTGGATTAATTAAAGTGATTA
The DNA here is from genome assembly GCA_963989365.1 of Rhimphoctona megacephalus. Lineage (NCBI taxonomy): Eukaryota > Metazoa > Arthropoda > Insecta > Hymenoptera > Ichneumonidae > Rhimphoctona > Rhimphoctona megacephalus. The sequence continues at coordinate 28,481,180 of OZ022415.1, forward strand.
AAAAAGTTATCATTTGGTTAAATAAACGAAAAGCGATGCACAAAGATGTAATATATGAAATTTTACATAGAATTTGTAAAAAAAAAAAAGCCACTACGTGAGCACAAACAATATATAGAAGAATCGCAGAATTGGAAGCGTATGGTGGAGATATATATATTCATTCCAAAGTACGAATAATTATAATCGACTTTGACGGGATCCATTTTAATAACGGTGTAATACACTAGATAGATTATAATTCCTTCAAATTAATCTGGTGAATATATCGATGAAATAATAAATCGATATAGGAGAAAATGGGCAATCGAAAAACTGACCTCTGGACGAGTGAAGGTATAGAACGAGAGGAAAAGAGTATACGACGTGTGAGAATAATGGGTGAATCACAAAACTGCTATTTCGTAACGTTCGTTCGGCATAAACGAGTTTAGCAGATCGACGCGGACCTCTCGATTGAATAACGGTAATGGATTTCGGATCATCCAGTTAAATTACAGCACTACCAGCAAGAATAATGCGGCTCATGTGCTCGTACAGGTCGGTAAAATGAGCTTCCGATAACATAGAGCGCCTGCCGACGCTGTTTTATCCGGCGTTATACTTATCGACGGAACGACAGACCGGGAGGGTTTAATTTCGTATACCCTTTGTTGTCGTGTATGAAAGGGATATTTTCAAAGCTGCTTCTTGAGGCCGAAATGTCATTTGATAAAGAACAAAGATTTGTAGCCACTGTAACCTTTTGTGTCAAATTTCACATTTACCCCATTTTATCAAGAGTTGCTAATATTAAAGCATGGGGTTAAGGAATTCGGAGGATTAAAATATATTTTGGCACGATTTTCGGCAATGAATAGGATTTTTTATCTTCACTATTGTGAATTACAATGACGTGGCTACGAATAGTGAATAAGCGTGTATGAAGTGATCATTTGATATTTATTTTGTCACAATGGATGCGTTTTCTGATATGTAGATCTGGGACAACATTGAACACTTATTTGTGTATAGAACGTACCTCAGAATGTTACCCCAGAAACTGTATTTTATTATTGTATTGACGTAATTCGATTGCCTGGAGTCTCTTTGGGTTATTCGTATGATTAATGATTACAATTTTGATTCGTTCGAACATAGTCGTGGCCAAGTATCATGAAGATCGATTTTTCGCGTTCGTTCGTACCAGTTACAGCCGTTCTATGACATTTTTATGGCATCTCGTTTCGAGGAGGGTTACAATGACGCACGGATACGTACGGGGGCGCGAAATGATGCGAAACACAAGAAAGCAACGTAAAAGGTTCGAGATAATAACGCGTACGGCCAGTTGGATGGAATAACTGGAAAAAGTCCCCGTCGTTCAATGTGACGAGAGTCCAGGTACGGATCGATCAAGCTCCAAGAAGGTGGAATCGATGCGAGTCTCGCACACAGTAAATAGCGATAAGAGAGAGAGAGAGGGGGGGGGGGAAGAAAATACGAGAAGAATAAAACGCGTATCGATTGAGTGAAGTATAGAAGTGAACCGAAATCCATAGTTCCGAGTCAGTTTGTTGTCAAAAGTCACGAAAGATCGTAAAAGCTATAAACCCATGTTACGGTCGCCTATCGCGTAGATCAGTGGGAAGTTTGCGATCTGCGTGATGGGAGAGCATCGTTATTTGTTTCATCATTTTCGTAGTTTTATTTTTCTTTGGTTTCGAGTCACCTTGTATTGTATAGGGTCTTTTTCGTTTCTCGTTTTGTTTCTTCGCTTATGCGAGAATTGTATGCTTGGGGGGGGGGGGGGGGAAGTACCTTATTACATAACCAAACTTTTGTCTTCTCTCTGTCATCTTTTTTTCTCTTTGATCGACCAAAAAATAAGGTTCCCCAGATTATTCATATATTTTTACGGCAAAGTCGTTTAGTTTAAAACCCGATGATTAATGGAAAAACGAGTAATAGAATAAAACCGACCGAAACATTATTTGAGCGTAAACCGAACCGATTTTTCATTAGAGCGTGGTTTCAAGATAGTTTGGAAAATCAAAGGGAATTTCGGAAGATAGGCGAGGGGAAAGAGGAAGAAGAGGAGGATGATGAAGAGGTATGTTTGATCCACGGGAGATGCTTTTACCTCTCGTTGTAGGTCAGTTTGGTCCGATGGTTCGCGATGGTGACACGTGCGTCCGTATATACGAGGACCACCCGAGTATAGATGCAGCGGTTTATACAATCAAACGCTTCGCCACAAAGCATAGAGAACGAGTGAGAGAGAGAGAGAGAGGGACGGAGGGAGGGAGGGGGAGGGAGAGGGAGAGGGAGAGAGAGAGGGAGAGAGAGAGAGAGAGAGAGAGAGAGAGAGAGAGAGAGAGAGAATTTCGGACACTGTGTGCTCTCATTCAGGATTGTGCCCACATCTAACCAATCTCTAGCAGTATTGTCCAAGTTTGATAGACCTCGTACGACAAACCATCGTCTTTCATTATTTTTAACGTCCGATGCAAATTGTCATGCAAAGAAGTTCTCCATAAATTTAAGTGACTTATGGTCGACGATTCGGCAGGGTTTCGTTCCAAAGCCACAAATGTTTTTACCACCTACTAAGAACCGTAAGTTACGATATAAAGTGACGATAAAGATAGAAAAAAATTGATGAAATATGGAGAGAAAAAACATCGAGGGATGTTTATAGAGTTTATAGGGATGAATGAAAATTAGGCAAGGGTGAAAGGCACACGATCCTGAGTAATACCGAGAGAGGGGTATATGACGGGATCTCCGCTCTGGAGCTCCACACGGTGGTGCCATCTGTGCCAGTTAGTGAGAAGCTCGTCTTAAAAATCATTCCCTGTGGATCAATACCCGGGACGGATGGCCAGACGACGCCGTCAGCGTCGAGCTTATACAGAGCACGCCAGAATATCTGTACTTACGAGAGTCACTCAGCTTATCGTGTTCTACTCTCATCTTGCCTTTTTCGATCTCGTTAACTTCTTTACAATCTTTACTTTGTTTAAACAATGTTTCAAAATGAGAAGAGGAGAGGAGTTTTAATGTGAACTCTATGTTGCAACGTTGTTGGCCGATTTCGAACGATCCATAGGGAAACCTTTAAAATAATACGACGCCGTCGAGATGTAAAATGACGCAAGGGGTATCGTCGAGAGTTTGAAAGTAATAGAAGAGATAGCGAACCACGCATCGCGACCAGTATACGTATCGAGGAAGACCCGCTCGTTCAGTTTGACCGTTCGAATAATCGACGGGTCATGTTAGATAGAAGGTGAAAGAGAGTCAGAGAGTCAGAGAGAGAGAGAGAGAGAGAGGGGGGGGAGCGAGAGGAGAGCGAGAGAGAGAAGATCGAGAGGAGAGCGAGAGAGAGAAGATCGAGAGAGAGAAGAGAGAGAAGAGAGAGAGAGAGAGAGAGAGAGGGGGGGGAGGGAGGGAGGGAGAGGGAGAGGGAGAGGGAGGGGGGAGAGAGAGAGGGGGGGGGGGAGAGGGAGAGGGAGGGGAGAGAGAGAGAGAGGGGGGAGAGAGAGAGGGGGGGGAGAGAGAGAGGGAGAGAGAGAGAGAGAGAGAGAGAGAGAGAGAGAGAGAGAGAGAGAGAGAGAGAGAGAGAGAGAGAGAGAGAGAGAGAGAGAGAGAGAGAGAGAGAGAGAGAGCTAAACTAACTTGAGAGGTTTCCCGAGGCTTGAGCCCCTCGGTTGTGTGGCTTCTGCTAATAACATAATTCGATTAAGAGGTCGCACGGGGCTACTTTTCCATGCTCGGTACGCGTATTCCATCGAACTATAAGTCCATGAATTCATTTATCCTCGATGCAATATGGTTTTTTTTCTCATCTTCTCTGAGAATCCGACACACGCTCGTAATTTTCGCGCGAATTCAGCAATATCGAATTACGTGGTTAAACAGATCGGAGAAGTTAAACATACAAATGAATAGGGATATTTACTAGAATGCAACGCATCGTTTGTCGAATTGATATCTTTTGGTACGAAAATATTGAAACGCTCAAAGCTGTGATTATGATTTATGTAAACATAAATGCGGCCATATATAACGTCGTATTGCAGTTAAAATTGTAATTACAACTGTATGAAATTGTAAAAATAGTTAAATGAAAATTGCAGTCCCCGTTGGGATTTGAGGATAAGCCTGATACGCGCATAAGCGCCGTTTTAATTACAAAACCGGAGAGAAAAAGCCGGTACAGATATTTTCTTTGTATTTTTCCTATTCTCATTTGCAAAGGAAAAAGAAAACGTCGCGAAGGGAGGACAAGAAAATTGAAACTCCGTGGACCGTACGAAAGATTCGTCGTTTCACAGGTCGGGCCCGTTTCTCATTTTTATTTCATATAGCTCGACCAAGAGCCGAGCGCGGATGTGCGAGTTTTTTTTTCGTCGAAAACGAAAGAAAAGAAATATTAGGAGGGCAAAAAATGATGAAAAAGAAGATGGAAAAGTATGTAACGGGGGGAGGCGGAATGACGAAAAAGCTAGAGGATTGAGTACGAAGAAAAGTAGACGAGAAAATTGAAAACACCGCTACGAATGCAGACATTATGGGTCTGGATGTTCTGGTGCGACCAAGAGATGGTTGAAGCGAGCTAATCCCAAGCTCGTTGGAAAAGCGGAGCAACATCGTTTGATCTCTCGCGACGGGCTTACCTCGTGTACACCACCTCCCCTCTTCTCCTACGTTTTTTTTCTTATTCGCGCGCCTTTTCCTCTCTATCTTTCTACTCGTAATCTTCTTGGTCCGCGTGCCTTTTTCTCTCCGTCACTCAACCACCTCACCCCGTTCGTTGTCCTTCCCCACCGACCGAAGTGATTCGTGAGATCGTGAGATGCTTTTACCTACGACGATGATGAAACAATGCACGTTTCGAGAATATGCGAGAGAAAAGCTCCCACGAGAGTTAAAAGGATTCCCAGTAACAGTCTTCAAGGAAACTTATGATCTAGGATTTATACCATGTGAATATATCGCACGAATAAACAGAACACCACGTATTTAACTAATTTTACTCCTCATTTTGAATCGATATTTCCCCGTCTTTGAGTCAGATTTCTTCAAATTTGTTATTTAATTTTGACTAATTTGTTACTCAGACGTGTTTATAAATCGGTGTGTAAATCTGTTAGACAAATGCTTTGCTAGTGTAATGAGCGAAGCGTTGATCCACAAGAGGATTCGAATGAAAATAGAGAGCTGCGTATGAATAAGGAAGAGGAACGAATGGGATCCTTGATACGTCGGTGGTCATCAGTAGGGAGAGACACTCGAGTCGAGGCTTTTCTCCTACCAAGAGCAGGGAGTTTCCCTGGTGTTTGCTTCCAATTCCATCGAGACGTACGTAACTCCATTATTCAGGAAGGATCGCATGTAAAATTTAACGATATAAACAGTTGAGTAAAATAGATTCGGGGAAAATTAGCTCGAGCGTAATTGATTAGAAATCATTTGGCGAAATTTTGGAATTGTATCTGGCAAATAGTACAATAAATAACATTTATCACAACAACGAGCGGACTAAATTTTCGGCTATGATTTAAAGTTATTCAACGAGTCAGTGTCATATACGAAATGCTTCGTGACGCGTCCGGACTTTTCGAAGAGAGGGTTTGTCGTAAGCGGCTTACGCGAAAAGCAACGTCGAGCTGCTGACCTCGAGAATCCTCTCTGCTTCTCCTCAGTACTGAGTTGCAAATATTCTACACTACGAACAACGAACGGCGAAACCGCTCGTCTTGGTACATCACCGCATTACTCGACACCATCCGAGTTGCTCACTCTCTGTCAACCCGTTGTCTCCTACTTGTACACGACTTTTTAACTGATGCTTCTTTCTGCCAACGACTCAACGAAAATCCTCGAAAGATCTTTTCCAGATTCTACATGTTCTAAAGTCTTATTGCAAATTTAAAAGCACTTCGCCAAGAAATTCTTTCCACTTCTTCCTGCCGTTTCATCGATGCCATTTCAGTCATGCTTGTTTCACGAACATCGAACGATCACTGCACTGAGAAAAAAAAATTGTTCATCGAACTAATTCCATTGTGTTGGACGACAAATTGGTGAATCCAACAATTTTTTTGTTTAATGGCAAATGATTTAGTTTATTCAACTAAATCATGAAAAATTCTTGTAGATGAATCAACTAAATTACCGGAGCCAAATGATTTTGTTCGATCAACTGGTACCATTTATTTGTTTACGCATACTTTTTAGTTGCTTTAATAAAATATTTGTTTGAATCCCAATTACCAAATTGACTAAACGGTAATCGTTGCGACAAATAAATGAATTAGTTTATTTGGATCATATTCTGTTGTATTAACATTAATTTATTTGGCTGCACCAAAGTTTTGTTGGTTCGGTCAATAACTTGCTTCAGCATTCACAAATTATTTTGTCTTATCTCAAAAATATTTTGTTGCCCGTATCGAACTAAATATTTTGGTTGACAGAAACGAAATTTGTTTCGGTCAACAACATTTTTTTCTCAGTGTGTGAAAAGCGATTTGGATTATTGAACAAAACCATCCAATTGAATTTACTTTGCCCAATTATTAATGTGAGCGTTGTCTGAGAAACTGTAAATAGATTTGGTCCAATGAAGAAAAATAATTGTGGCAATTGAATGGTTTATCCAACTGTTCGAGGTTCTTGAATGAGCAGAATATTACATTTCGTGTATTTCGCCATGCCATTAGTGGGGTCAAGCAAACTTTGTTTAACTCAACTAAGTTCTTTTCTGAATGTATACGCGTACAAGTTCATCCCAGAGGAATACAAGTGCAATCTCAAGCTCCCCTCTTCACGTTCTTCTTCGACATTCGAGTTTCGTGGTTCAATGGTGCGACCGATTTATCTCTAGTTAATTACCACTGGCTTTCCGTATAATTAAGTTATAATTAGAGGAAAAACAGTCATAGGGTTGCATAGGATTTTCGTAAAATTTTTTTCTCCCCTACCGAGAATAGAGAATCGCGCCGGAATTGAGTTTGCTACTGAACGAGTTAACTCGTAATTGGGACAAATTGAACAAATCCGTAATTCGAGCAAGTCGAATTGTCTGCTCTATAAGTTACGCTGATACGTTTCGGAGATTAAACGAGACGAGGGGGAATCAAGAGAACGAGACATTTTCTCAGTTGGAATTGGCCCTGGGGGAGAAATTTATCCTCCTGTTATAGGGGCAGGGGAGGTGGGTAGGGGGGTATCACCTTTGGTTCGTCGATAGGAAAACTCCCGATTTCTGCTTCTCCTCTCCGGTGTCATCCGGAAATAGAGTCGTCGCGGATCGAACGCCGTATTTCCGGAACTTTGAAGCTCGGATTCCCGAAAACACGTTGTCGATATCTCGGGAGCTTGCCCTAACGGTTGTAACGCGACTCTGCACTTGTCGTCTTCGTAATACGTGCCATCTCTTTCGTAAAACGAATGCCAAACAAGATGTCGAGGATTCGCGTGATACAAACAATGGATGGAGGAGGTTGATGGACGAAAGGAGTACCGCTGTCGTTGGAAATATACGACCCTAAACCACCCTAGAAAAAATTTACAATCGGCTCAACATTGGCCCATTGTTGGCCAATGTTGAGCCGATTGTAAATTTTTTCTAAGGCATCTTCATTGTCGTATCTACCGCGATGATGCTAAAAAGATAATCTCATTTCGTTTATCGAATTAAAAAAAAAAAAAAAAAAAAAAAAAAAATCAAAAAATTCAGAATTCGGTGAAAAACCGAACAAAAAAGATAACCACGAGTAAAATCGTGACAAAGACAATTTTCCCCTTTTATAGCACGAATATAGAAAATACAGAGTCCGTATTCTCAGGTATATTTATATGTGCTTTTGTCGATCGGTCGTCGTGGTGTGTTTCTTACGTATACGTGCAAATCTCGCTACGAATGTATACGCTATTCAACGGTACATACACGCGAAGAAGAAACCTCACAATTTTTCTCACGTCGCGATCGCCTCCACCACGAGCCTCGTGCGAAATATTCTCTATAAATAATTCATATCAGGAAAGAAAAGTCTAGCTTGAACGAGAGATTTCATATCTACGAAATATTTTTTTTGTCCATCTCTTACAACTCGTGAATTATTAGCCGATATATGGACAAAAGTGTTACAAAGCTGAAAAATTATGCACACGATGTAGTGAATATTGTCTTTTCGTCGTTTCGCGTTGTGATAACAATTGCTGAAGGAGGTTGCAGCTTTGGATAAAATTAGTGAAAAAAATAGATAAAATTAGGTGATTTTCTTACATAAAAAAAAAAATCAAAAACTCGTATGAAAATTTCTTGACTCTCAGAGCAAGTTCTTTCATTTGAAATTGTATTGAAAAATGTTGTGTAATCTTGAGGCTTATTTGTGGGTTTAGTGAATTAATCATACATTCAATTTTATTGCACACAATAAAAAACAGTGATAGAGATACGAAATTAGAATAACTAGACATTAAAGTCTTATAAATATTAAAAAGCACTCTTCAAGGAAGATTGGTCGTTTGAGAAAAATAGTAAAAAAAAAACATAAACCTGATTTTTTATTAAATCGATAAAGAAATATTAACGGGAGAAACCAGTTTAGGAGGCCGAAATTTTGGTGTTTTTTGTGAATTTTTTTTAACAAGGAAGGAATAATCAGAATTTGTTTAAACTTGGAGGATATTTTATTCGTGTTTTGAAGTACACTTTATAATTTTTTCAAGTCATTTCCGCCGGAAATAGTGGAGTTAGAAGCTGTTATCCATGAACGACTTTTTTTCAACTGGTGGGCATTCTAGCTCAAAAAGTTATTGACCAATCGTTCTGAAAATTTGTGTGAATATTCTTTATTTAATTACAATCTATATGAACCTAACTCTGGGATGATATTATTATTAAAAATATTTTTTTTAATGCAAAAAAGGTGAAAAAACATGGTATAAAAACATGACATTGTGTTCAAACACCTCAAAAATATGCAATTTTCAACTTTTTTGATCACAATTGGGTTCATATTCTTAGGAAATATGTTGTTAACGAAAAAAGAAAATTGTAATGATTACAGATAAAAATTGTGACTTCAGGAATGCCCACCAGCAAAAAATTGGGATGGCGATCGTCCATGGACAGCAGCTTCTAACTCCACTATTTCCGGCGGAAATGACTTGGAAAAATTACAAAGTGTATTTCAAAACATGAATAAAATATCCTCTAAGTTTAAACAACTTCTGATTATTCCTTCCCTGTTAAAAAAATTCACGAAAAACACCAAAATTTCGGCCTCCTAAACTGGTTTCTCCCGTTAAAAATTCCAATGAAAATATCAGGATTTCTTCTGACTAATAACGTAATTATTGGTATTTCGTTATTGATTGCAGTTGAAGAAGCAGCATGAATGGAAGCCAGCGATTCATTTGGACAATCGTTATAGACTTATGAGAAACGAAGTGATGCTGGACGCGAATGGCAACGTTACGGACAAGATCGGCGAGGATGAGAACATGGCCCGCAAGCTCGGAGACGATTCGACGTAGGCCGGTAACGCCAAGTCAATCATCACAACATCTCCGAATAATAATTAATTGGAAATGATTGAATAAATTAATTTTTCTCGCTCTTGTAATAAAAAAAAATTATTATCGCTCAACAGACTCATGAAAAGAAATAGGCAAACTCGGGTCTTGACACAAAGTTCGAAAAAACGCATCGTTTGTTTGATGTTGAAATAAACCGAATTCATTTCCTCAACTGAAAGAAACTGAGCGAATATTCAAAGTGCAGACATTCACGGCAGTGTTTGCGTTGCATCGTCGCGAACAGAGTCTCGAGCAACGGAGGAAGACAGTGGGCTCTCTTGTTCCTCAGACAGTGTAAAACCTTTTGTCGGTTCATCCAAGCTGCCTCTCGCTTAACCACTCGGTCGGACATGACCTCATCTATGTCACATACATTAGCGAGTCGTTGACGTTGAATTATCAAAATATTCCGTTGCGTTGGAACGAGCTCCGATTAACGATCGGAGATGCGTGTTTTGATCATAGTTCACGATGATCCCCTTAAGATAACTAACGATTTTCGCGTACGTGGTAAAAATTTTATCGAGATGCAATTTTGTTGTCGGAAAATTTAGAAAGCAACCGAAAAACGAGATAAGTAAGAAAGAAATTAAAGAAAAATGAACAATTCTAGAAAGATTCATAGAAATTTCAAACTTCATTAAACTCACTACAAATAACAAAAGAAGAAAGAGCTTAATTGTTTGCTAAAACGTTTATGATTAATTCATTTGCTGATAACGTATCAACCGTTGCCGAATTAATTAAAAGTTTCTGCGCGTCGTCAAGTACACTGGGAAAGAAAAATCATCGATTCAATAGCATAAATTTAGTTAGGGCCTTGGTCAGGCCCTCATTATTTTTCCCATACTCTGTTAGGGCCCGAATATGGAAGCCCGAAAGGCAACAAGGGCCCAACCGGGCAAAATGGTCGGAGCCTCTGAAGGAAGCCCTATTGGAACCCTGGCAAAAAATAAATGTTAATAAAAATACTTTGGATTTTTGTAACCAATCGCCCCCGCGATTGTTACTTCCACGGTCCAGGGTCCTTCCCTCTTAGCCTCCCCACTCTTTCCAACTATTCCTCTACTCTTCCCTCCATTCTCCCACACGTGCGGCTGCAGCCGACTTATTCCCGCACTGTATCGCATTTACCGAGGGCGAAGGGAAACTGCAGAAAACCTTGCCGATACAGCCGATGCCCGACTAATCTCCACGGGTGGCAATGCGAGCACGCTCAAGTACGTCCACCAGAGGCGCTCAGGCAGGCACCTCCTCAGCTGTGATGCAATGAGCCAGCCGTACACCGACCGCTCATGCATCACAGAGAGGTGTTTGGCCATGGATTTATGAAGGTGAAAAAATTTTAAATAATTTTCAAATTTTCATTGGTGTTTTGGCCGGGATTCGAACCCGGAATCCGGGGCGTGCGAGTCCGAGCCCTTATCCACCGGACCAACCGCTCTCCCCTTAATAAAAATATTTTTTTCTTTATGATTAGAATTGCATATCTGATCATATTTCATTTTATTTCAGTATTTGCATTATTCCGGATATCAACTTGTGCGGAAAAATGTTCTTACCTACACCGGGATTCGATCCAACCTACCTATTGATCTTTGATCCAACGCGCACGCACGCTACTCATTGCATTATAATCTAGTTGAGAAATTTTGGTTCAAAAATGTAACATATGCTACAGATATGCGTAATGTACATATTACATAGTATATTTAATGAATCTATGAGTGACAGAGTTCTCAAAGTAAGACAGAAATAGTCACAGTAAACTTAAATTCCAATTAACAATAACAATAATACAAAGTATAAACGATAATGAATTGCATTATTAATAAAAAATACATAGAATAGTAATTATTATTATATGATTAATGTAATAATAAATATAAATATGGTTTGTGTTTTATTATTAATATGTAATAATAATGATTATTTTTTTTCACCCGAATTCCGATCAATAGGAGTTTGGTATTTAACATTACGTGGTACCAGCAGGACGAAATTACATCGGTAATTTTTTGAAAATTTCCCTGCTGTTGCTAGGTAATAAATAAAAAATTCTCAATAACTTGTAACCTACGTGAGTGTCGGAAACATCAAAGTTATCGGGATGAGTAAAAAAAGAAATAGATTCGGAGGTGAATCCCTCGAAAGTATAAACAAAAAAATCAAACAAATGGATGCGATTACTTCCAATGAAACTTTCGCTGATATCCTGAAAGACTGCTGGTACCACATGATGTTAAATACCAAAGATCTATTGATTGAAATTCGGGTGAAAAAAATAATCCGCCGAATATCCCTCGAGCTTGGAAATTAATCAGGTATTTCCCTCAAGCTTTCCTGCCTAGCGAAATGCGCGTGTAGTTTGGCACAAAATCCCTCGTGCTGCGCGCTCGAGATTTTGAACTGCCAAATTTCACGCGCCTGTTGCTAGGCAACAAAGCTATCGGGAAATACCTGATAACTTCCAAGCTCTCGGGGTGTTATAACTGATTATTTATCATTTATTTATTATTAAATAATTATTTCTAATTGTTTGTAAATAATTAAACATATTTGATGTTGCAAAAATAAGCTTTATTGCTTTAAAAAAAAGCACGTTTGTTTGTGAATTGAAATAAAAAAGCAGATTCTGTTTATTCGTCCAATCGGAGGAATCCACATCAGTTTTGATATCAAATATGCCAATTTATTTTAATGAGAGCTACTTTAATGAAGACGGACCAGATCTTCAAAAATTTAACTGAAACGTATAATTTTTTAATAATCCTGGCGAACCTGACATTTCCCGATCGGGTTCTGACCTGGCAGTATATTAGGGCGATAAACTTAAAGCTACTTTGACAATGCCCGTCCGGGTCCTCAATAACTTTCTTCATTGAAGTTTTTTCTTGTAAACTCAACCAGCCCTGTTATTCCCCTTCTAGGGTCTTGTTTGGCCGTGGCGTGTGAGTTTCTAGTAGGGAATCCACATTTCGGCCCTTACGGGCCCCAAATTTATTTCGAGTTGCCCTAATAATTTTCCACACGGGATTTGAGGTTATTGAAAGATTTCGTTGATTCAACCGCAGGGTTCTCGGTCAAAATAGATGTGCGGTTTGATCAAAAACTAGCGTATTGGTTTAATACTTTATAATATTGTGATGATTATGCAATATTATTGGCACCCTGTAAAGAGTTATATGGTTGATCCAACGATTTTTTTCCTCAGCGTACCGAAATACATACCGAATGAGATTTTGGGCTGCAAGTGATGTGTAAAGAGCATCCTTGTACCATCGATAGTTGATAAAAGGGTAACAAAATAATAGCATTATACGTAGTAAGGTGGTTAACCGAGAGGACCTTCTGGAAATCCGGAGATCAAAGAGACACAGGCGTGCAGGCTAATGATAATATTATAGCACCGATTAAGGGGTTTCCTCGTAGTCCAAGCCAGGTGCGTCGTTCCGAGGCTGCTTGGACGACGTATATCCAATCGTTGTGGGTCATATTGTTGTGCCCGGTTGTCCCACAGGCTTGTCGCGTATTATATTATGGAATTACCGACACGGTAGTAGTAGTAGCAACAGCAGCAGGAGTATTGAGACTATGAGCCTGAATCGTTGAGGAGCAGAGCAAGGGGAAAGCGACGAGGGCATATAGGAGAGACAGGACAATAACGACGGCAGCTGCTGGTTCGATCGCCTCGTGCCGGAATATCGTCGTGCGTCGTGTAGACCTATATGTCGTGACTGGCGTAGGCGCGTATATATAAGTCTTATATCCTATACGTGGGACGAAACCCTAGCTGGGTATGGTTGAAATGGCACGATTCTCGTGAGTCTATAGCTAAAAGCCCTCGAGTCAGGAGACTGACAAAATCGCCTTGTGGTTCTATCTCCAGTTTTTCCCCATAGACATTAAAGCGATTGGCAATCCCGTCCCCGGTAATGAACGGATCACATCCTGAAAATGCATCCGAGGGCCGAATTGAAACGAAAGTTGGAAATATCGAAGTGGGAGTCTGGTCGTCCATTATGAGAAGGCATGTATCGTTCTCTCTTCGTATTAAGGGGTCAGTTCACTTTGAACGCTCAAACGCGTTTTTCTCGAAATAACGTTTTCAAAATCTAGCTCCATCGTATCTCTAAAACTAATAAACCGATTCTCTTGAAATTTGAACCACATATTGTAAACATGATTCGCGACAAGATGACCCTTTATGGTTTTAAAATTTTGATTTTTACTCTTTTATTTTGTGAAAAATTGCGAAAAAAATGCGTTTTTTTTTTACTTTTTTCGTTTTTCATCTGCCATTTTTTTATTTTTTGATAAAACTTTATATCCGAGGGTCATTTTATAGCTGGTGTCATACTGAATCTAATGGACTTTGATTTTTTTGTTTCAGACAAGCCGTTGCCGAGTTGTGATGGAGCTACCTAGCCCACCTATTTTTGAGGCGTTACGTTAAACTATAGTTTTTGTACTTAAAAATCAATAAAAATGAATTAATTTTTTTTTTTTATTTATTTCAAGACTTTATTTATCAAGTCCAATAACTTTTATATTCATATCTTTTATAAAATCCTCGAAAAAAAATCGCGGAAATAGCCTTTTTTTCATGGCTCCAAAGTGGACTGGCCCCTTAATATATGTCATAGACTGCAACTATTGAGAATCTGAAATATATATTCTGAAATGTGATGAAATTTTTTATCTCTGATGTTGAAAATTTCGATGAAAATGGAGGCTGTGGATATTCACTGAACTTTTTTTTGGATCTATTTCCAGAACTTATCAACAAAATTGGAAAGCCATACAAAGAATTTTCGTTGCATTCCAACGATGCAAGTTTCAATATTAATCTGAAAAATTTCAATGGCTTTACAATGAATCCGTTAAACCTGATAGTTGGAAATTGTCGTTTTTTTTCGTATTTTTACGATTGGTGCCAAGTAGTATGTGCATTTACATTAGTGTATCGAAGCATTCTCGCTCTGTTTGTGCAATAACGAGAAAATCCTGATTAATTGAAAGCTACGACGACGAACAAATTGCTAGAATTCCTGAAAGCACGTTGCACCATAGCCAGTGGATGCGTGTATACCCGAGAAAGGAATTTTCACAAACGTTACAGTACGAGGGCCCTGCAGGACAGATAGAGGGATGGATGGAATGCTGTATGCGAGAGAATACAAGAACCCTAAACCACGTGCCAATGTTGCTCGGTCGTTGTGAAGATATTTGTCGAACGGTGATCGTAAAGTCGTCGTTGATGTACCATTGGTCACTTTTACTCTTGCACACAACGCTGTTCACAATTACGCGTATGCTCGATGATGGTCAACGACGAGCGTTTCAATTTCCACTATATTTCCACATTCGTCCTCAAGCATGCAAAGAAGACAATTTCCATCTCCTATTTGATCAAAAATATATTGATCCTGTATCCGAATAAGTTTTCTCGCAACGTCGCACGCGATCAGCCTACAAGAATCGAGAGGAAAACGTCTGGAAGGCTCGGAGGTAGAAAAGAAGGTCCAAAAAAATACGAGATGAAGAGTTCACGCGTTAAAATTTTAGCTAGCTTGTAGTTCTATAAGCATACAGGCAAGTATGCAAACAACTTGAAAATGGAATGGAGTCGAGTGGATGAGCGAGAGAGCAAGAACGCCAAGAAAAAAATAAAAAGGGACTGAGCTCTGGCGAAGCAAAAGGGAGATAGTGTAGTCTACGAGCATAGGAGGAGGAGGAGAAGGACAAAGAGAAAAAAAGCGTTTCAAGGATGATGAGAAAGAGGCGCTCGCAGTTTTTCCTCGACTGCCTGTTGTAACTATGCTTGTGCGTGTGTTTCTTTTCGCATGGTTTATCCTCACGTTTCTCTGGCTTTCGCGGGGCAAGGTGGGCTGCACGAAAATTATATAGGAGGCTTTCCATTTTTGTACATCTCGGGGGATTCGGAAATTCTGTAAGCTCAAAGCTCAGATAGACCGTCTCGGTTTCTTTCAGAATTATTACGCCCTGCGAAAATTTTATCTCACATTTGAAGAGACTTTAAAAGCAGTTCAATTGTGGTTTTTTAATTGCAAAATTGTTTTGTCTATTCATCGTTTTGGATTCGTCTTTTTTCTTACCAAAGACGAACAGTACGAATAACGATGTTGCCAATTAGCAGTAGAATGCTTTCGGTTCGAGGTATTACCGTTTGCGAGGTTCTTTAACCTGCTGCAAATAAAATCATCCACTTGATCTTTAGACCGTTTGTGCTGTTGGTTCTTATTCGCGCCCACTGTGTATACAGCAGCCTCGTTCGAATGTGGACACAAAAGCTTCGCGAAACATTTTCCTCTGCAAGATGCGCACACTTGCGGTTCGCTACGACGAACGGAGAAAAAAAAAAGCAAGTGAAACGGTAAGAATCTCATCTGGTCTCGTAAGCGTGAATGAAGGAAGTCGAGCGATTTATGAATACGCGAGACGACGCGGGCTCCTCATTCGGGCTTTCATAAACCACCTTACAAAAAGAGAAACTCGTCGTGTAACTCCCAAGAATACAAGAATATTCGATGAAGGAATTCTACTTCGACTACGTAATTTTTTTAATCCACGCAGCCGTAGAATAAACTTTTTAATTAATAAGTCACGTACATTCGAACAGAAGTTATTCAACATTTTTGCGATGAAAATTATTTAACTAATTGGACAATTCTCGATGCGTGTCTGGTCCTTCGACTTTCTTGCTCGGTCTTGTAAGACTCGAAAAAAGTGTGTGCTTTTCCGAACAATAACGTTGCATCTGTTGGTAACGAATAATGAAAGAGTTCAAATAGAAAATTTACGTTTCTTTTTTCTCATTATCAACAATTGAAAATTATTTTCCATACTCGAGCTGCGATAAATACTAGTAACAACTTGCTTCAAATTCAGACTCTTCAAATGCAACGGTATTTGTTTCGTTCTGTCGAAGCTCAAAATTTATTCCCAATTTTGAGTTACAAAAATTGATAGATTGAAAGAAAGAAGAAATATGCCAAAAATATTATAAAACTGTCCCTATTGTAGAATGTAATGATTGAGAGATTTTTTCGTCGGATTCCAACGATGCCACGATCAAAACTATCGATTCTCTATATTAATGTACCGTGGTTACGAAAGTTTGATGAAAGAGCGATGATCCCCTGCTCCCTCTGTAGTTTGTTGATCAGGGATCTGCTTTCTCGCAAAATATTTGCTCACACCGGAGATGGAAAAGAGAGGAAAAGCCAGTATAATAGTGGACGGGTCGTAGGTGACTGCGTTAAGAGGCACGTTCAGCGATTGCATAGCCCCGTGTCGCGGCTATTTCGGGCGAAAGACGTTAAGGGTAAGTAGTGTCTTGTGGAGAGTATGTAAGTATCGGTGGTGCTTCGAGTTATTTTAGTATCTTATCCGGTATACATACTCGGCGTCGCTTTTCCTCATAGTCTCGTAATGTTTCTTTTTTCTCTATGATTCCTCGAGGTAAACGAGACTTTTGCTATTATTTTTTTCCGAGAAGAGGGACGAGCCTAATCTTTTTGGCTCTTATCAGATAATTTATCGAAAATATGTATGGGAGTTAATGGTTTAAAAGGCATATATATATTTCGTAGCAACGAAATTCAAAAAGCGAACGATTTTTCGTAACGATAAATAAGTTTAAAAATGAGAGAAGGGAGAACGGAAAGAGACAGCAGGCCTAAGAAAGGCCCAGGAACAGCCGATCGTTCCGGCACAGCTGTTGATTACACCTGGCTACTTGGGGCTTTTTACACCATGGATTTCGCGTCGAGGCCTCATCAGGCGTGATACGAGCGGCGGTTGTGGCGGCCAGACAGCAACAACCGTACAAGGGACACCACCAACACCACCGACGTACCAGGCAGGTATGCTGTGGTTCTAAACACATTGAGAAAAAGATTTTGTTGTCTCAATGAAAATTTGCTTGACCGAATTAATGGCAGGGTGAAATATGACCATCGTGATATTTCCTTTTTTGGAGAATTTCAAGCAGAAGCTCGATTCGTACATCGGATACGTCAGAGGTACTATCCTGAACAAAAGTTCACGACATTTGTAACACTTGAATATCTGTGTCTTACAAATAGTACAAGTAAATAACTCGAACGATAGTTAGGATATTATTTTCACCCGAGAAAAGGTGTAGTTCACTTTGTTCACCTCTTTTTTCGACCATTATTTGTGGTTTTTGTTCGTGAGTTGAGAATATTGACAGGGAGAATGTCGTGGCCTAAAGTGGTTCGCGATTCTTATCAATTGGAACGGTATGGGCTGTGACTTGAGTTGCGTTTTCGTTTAAATAATACTCGTCATAAAAATGAAAAAAGAACGTTGGTCTAAATTGTTATCGGTTCGTGCCGTATAACACCGTAAAGTTTGAAGGAAAGAAAAAAGACATTGAGTAGAAAATATTGTGACAGAATGTTGGGGATTCGGACGAGATGGGGTCAAACAATTTAACGATAAAAATTGACGTACGTTGATCGGACAATGAAAATAAATACACAATGGACTGAAAACTCTCGGAATCGGTATACACACGTTCTCGAGGAACAAAAATGAGCGAGGGCAAGGCAATCGGGATAAAAAGTAGTGAGAAAAAGGACGAGACAATTTAAACGAGAACCGATCGCACGCGTCATTCTAAGGGACGTGTTGTTTGTGATGTTCGCGGTGTTTGCGAAATCGACGAGAGGAGAAGGAGAATTTGTATTAAGAATGTCAGGCCAATTTGACGCTTCGAGTTGAAAATCGTCGTCGATAATTGAACAATAACGAATCTGAGTGATTATTGTTTTCGCGTACGTTTCTTAACAAAATTTCTGATATTTAAACACACAATTTGAGACTTAAAAAGTAAGTAAGCAGTGAGAATCACTCGAAATTCGCTCGGATCGCCCCATATAAGGTGGGTGGAATGAGAATGCGAGAAAAAAGTGGCACGCCCGAGGTAAACGGATGCTCGGCCTTGAGTGCAAGTTTGCTTCGTGGAGCACACAGGCCAGTGGATCGGCATGAGCGTACGAAATGTAGCATCGCGCCCTTCTTTCATCCACGTTATCCTTCGCTAAAAGTGATTCTCATTTTCATTTCTATCCAGAATCCTTATTCGACCAGAAAAATTCATACTCTAGAGTACACGGAAAAAAATGAACTGTAGTTTTTACTGGGATTTCCATGAAACTTTACAATTTCCCACATTAGTAGCGCCTTCCGGACGCGTAAACATCAATTTTTCATGAAACTTTAAACAAAATCTGCAAGTCCCTGTGTTGGAAAATACTAATACTGTAAATGACATATCGCATGTCCATCAAACGAATTTTTACAGTGTCGAATAGTAAAAAAGTACACGCTACATTCGTCCCGTTTTTATAGTGTGAAACCGTAAAAAGTACACGAAATAATAAACTGAATTTATCCTCATCAGAATTACCTAAACATAATCATAAAATTGTTTAAAATAAAATAAAAAAAAAAAAAAAAATTCTTTAATTATAAATGCGTTTTCAATTATACTTTCTTACATCCATCACTACCCACATAAATTTCTGCCGAAAAATTTTCTTACCTACACTAGAATTCGATCTGACCCACCTACGACCTAACGCGCACGCACGCTGCATATTACACCACTATTTACTTGGTAATTATTGGTAAAAAAAAAGTGATACGTGCATATCCAATCCGGAATATAATCGGTAACGTCAATGAATAATCTATGAGACAAGTCTTTTGAAAGCAAGAAAAATTTAAAATGACTGAAAACCGAATTTTGTTGAAATATTGAAATATTCTGTTGAACGTATTCAACAAAATTATTTCGTCCAGGCAACAAAATTTTTGTCGTTTCAATAAAGTTTCTTTTCAGTGTAATGAAGTTTTGTTGTAATATTTGAAATTTTGTTGCCTGGACGAAATAATTTTGTTGAATACGTCCAACAAAATATTTCAATATTTCAACAAAATTCGGTTTTCAGTGTATAAAAAATATCGGAATTTCATATCTTACAATGTATCATCATATCCGTAACGCTTCCGTGTAGTTCAAAATTCACCCCTCATTGTTTGAGCTATAATAAGTAAATAGACACTGAGAAAAAAAATATGTTCATCGAATTAATTTCATTTTGTTGGACGAAAAATTGGTGGATCCAACAATTTTTTTGTTGAATGGCAAATTATATAGTTTATTCAACTAAATCATGAAAATTTCTTGTAGACGAATCAATTAAATCATTGGAGCCAAATGATTTTGTTCGATCAATTGGTACCATTTATTTGCTTATGCATACAAATTTTTAGTTGCTTTAATAAAATATTTGTTTGAACTTCAATTACCAAATTGACTAAACGGTAATCGTTAGGACAAATAAATGAATTAGTTTATTTGGATGATATTCTGTTGCATTAACATTAATTTCTTTGGCTGTACCAAAGTTTTGTTGGTTCGGCCAATAACTTGTTTTAACAATCACAAATTATTTTGTCTTATCTCAAAAATATTTGGTTGCCGGTATCGAACTAAATATTTTGGTTGAGAGAAATGAAATTTGTTTCGGTCAACAACATTTTTTTCTCAGTGTAGCAACAGTCTTCAATAAATGTTTCACCTTCAAATTTTCTGGCTTACGTGTTTGGAGAAATTACATTGTACACTGTAAAAATTGAAAGTAACAGCAAATTTTGCAGTCCGTTTTCAAATTTCTACTGGGCACACTGCAATTTCTAATTTATGTCGACGGTTATTTTCTCAATAGGAAATACACAATTTTTATTTTTTCTAATTTTTCATGAATACCTTTCAACATTTTTTACAATTTTCAATATCAGTAAATAGTATTGGTTTACAGTTTATTTTCCTATACGCACTGAATATTTTACTGGGGGCACTGTACATTTTATACATTTCATAGATAGTGAGATTCCTCGTTTTTATTTGTAATTTCTGCTATGTAATTTTTTTGCTGTGAATATTGAGTCTTTTACAGTTTAGATCAGCATTGAAAACTGATCAGAGTAAAAAAACACATGAAATCCATTATTTTGTAATGGAACACACTATAAAACGAGTAATTTACAGTTTTCAACAGTAATTTTTAAACATCGACCATTCATTTTTACAAATCATTTTTTTTTTCGTGTAGTAAATATTTTTATCGTTTCATAGAAAACGTTGATCGTTGATGTGGAAATATTAAATGAAGATGTATTCAGTCATCAGTTTTTGAAGTTAGATTTTGATCTGTCAGGTATGAGCGAACTGTTTATGGGCATTTTATTAGTAACGTACTGAGAAAATCAACAAAAAAAACTGTCGCAATTGAAAAAATAGGTATATTGAAATACGAAGTAAATAATTTTTGTTGAATTCGATGCAAACATCGACACAAGTAAAAAAGAGAAAGGATAACAAAAAGGAGAATAAATAAGGGGCTCGAAATGACGTTGCAAACGCGAGAAGAAACAAATCTGCGTATGATTTTTTTGTTCCAACGAGAAAATTGCGCAATCCTCCGAGAGTAATATATATATATTGCGTCGATGTGCGGTTACCTTTCGCGGGTGTTTATTCGCGACCGTAAAACCGGGAGTAACGGCGATATCGCGAGCGTTCGTATCGATTACTTTCTCGATCCAGTCGCGAGAGGACAAATGCAACATAAAAACGAAGTCTGGTCCATCTGTGTTTACGAGACTTTGGATCACAGGCGGGCAAATTGCGTAGCTAAGAAAAATAACACTGGGAAAAAAAATGCGTGAGTGTGGGAATCGCTAAAAAAGGGAGAGAAAGCTGCGGCGCGGTTTCGCGCGATGGACGATTGAGTCGCGATTGTCGGAGCGTTAATGTTTCCCGAACCTAACCGTATCGCAGGCAATTAACGGACCGCGCACACTAAACAACAACAACAACAACACCAACGAAGACGCCGGTTTGCGCATAGACAAGAAAATCATTGCTCGTCGCATCTCAAGATTATCGCTGGATTTAATATCAAGATTGAGAGAAAGCGTTCGTTTCGCGTCGACGAACGTGCTTGATCAACCATATCACTACTCCGTGCATATTTGACACACGATCGATCATTTTTTGAATTTTGCCCAAGAGACCCATTCGTACTGAGACTTCGCAACGTTGGAATGCATCGAAGTCATGTTTTTTTTTAGTATTCCCTAGATAATTTATAGGAGCCCTCATAATTTTGACGTATCGAGTTTGTTTTTTGTTTGCGTTCGTCTATCTGTTACAAACAAGCTCATAAATCAAAATATTTGCGTATATTCCTTCAAAGTGGAGGACATTCGAAAGAGTAGTCAGTCCTACTGAAACATGTTTTTTGTAAATTGTTTAGTTTCTGACCTTTAAACGCCCTTATAAGTCACCTCTCTCTCTCTCTCTCTCTCTCTCTCTCTCTCTCTCTCTCTCTCTCTCTCTCTCTCTCTCTCTCTCTCTTTCTGACAATACTCGTAATTTTTGACGAAAAAATCTGTCATAATTCATCGAAATAGGTATTTTCTGATGATTGAAACCAACACAATTAAGGTAATGTGTCATACCGATTGAGCCGTCATGAGTGCGAGAGAGATAGCTGCAAATTTCAGATTGGAAAATTTTCCACACCGTTCGTCCGATTGGAACAAAAAATTTTCCGCCGATTTTTGCCTGTTTTCTGCGTGGGCCAATACTGTTTTGTCTCGATTGGACGAACGGTGTGGAAAAATTTTACTTTCGAAGATTCGAGGAGAATGGGTGACCGATTCATACCCTTAAGATTCGGGTAAACTTTGAAAATAACACAAGTTAAACGGTTTTTTTGAGTGTTCGATCAAAGTATGAGTCATTTTCTATATTTATTCAGACCCGGCAGGATTAAGGGGTTATATCTAGTTGTTTGGGTTGAAAAAATGGAAATTTTTTTCGCATTTTCTCAAAGTACATCATCTCAACACTAGCTACACACTACGGGGTCCAATGGACCGACAGCAACACTAAAATTGTCAATTTTTTTTCACCACACGCTTTTTCATAAACGTTATAACTTTTAATCAAACGATTTTTTGGCTTTACGGATTGCTTCTCCGGATTGGTCGGAGTCTGGCGTTTCGATTTCACTACAATTAAACCTCGATAGACCCGTTTGTTACAATGTTATAGAGCAATAAAAGTCGTCGGTCCAGTAGACTGATAGTGTGTAAGTAAGATACTAAAAGTTATAGTGTGTAGCTAGGGTTAATAACGTTTTCCCAAAATATTATAAGGATCTGAGCACTAGAACGAATATATTTACGCGCGTTACCTGAGAGTGCGAGTTTCCGAGCGCAGCGATCGACAACTTTAAACGCGATTATCTCGGAATGATGTTTTTTTAAAAAGTGCTGGTGCGGTGAGCACGATTTCTCGAAAGCAATTTAACCGATCGATTTGAATCTTTCACGAGCTTGTTGTTTATAATTATAATGGCTTTTTCGTGAACGAAGGAATTTTCATTTGGATCAAAATTTATATTTTTTTTTCGGTCACAAAACCTCATTTTTGGAACATCGAAAATCTAACTTTGGGGAAAATCGACAATTTTTTAAAAATCAAAATTTCGTTAAGGCGAGCAACAAGATACTTTAGATGCTTCAAAAAATCAATTTTTTTTTTATTTCATAAATCGTTAGCAAAATATCTTAAGAATACACCCTGAAAATTTCAAAACGACATTCGGATTCCTTCTAACGGTATGTATATAAATGATAAAGACTCTCCCCGCTCGACTCCCAAGCGCGCTCAAACTTTAAACGTGTTTTTCTTGAAACGATATTTTTTCAATTTGCGGGAATCATAACTCAAATACTAATTTATGGATCATCTTCAAATTTGGAACACGTTTACATAATATAATTTATTAAAACATGAACCCAAGGTTGGAAAGATTAGATTGTTTAAAACATATTTATTATTGCAAAATGCCGGGAAAAAATGCTAAAAATCGATAATTTTTTTTCAAACACGTTCCAACATTCAATGCTCGATTTTTTTTTCAAAATTTAGGTTTATATTCTTAAAAAACATCTCAAGAATGTATAAAAATGTGCTGGACTATTTCAGATGCAAATTGCGAGCTCCACAATTTCCGCAAATCGACAACGACGATGAGGACACGCCAAGGGACACAGCGGATTACACCTTAATTAATGCATGAAATAACTTGAAAAATTTACCAGAGATGTACGAAAATATGAATAAGTTATTGTCAGAGTTGCGGAAATTTCCGTTTTTTTTTTCACAATAAAAAAAATTCAAAAAATCATCTAATTTTCGGTCTCCTAAAGTGGTTGCTCGCCTTAAATCCTTCGTTCACGAAGAGCGTATAGTATTACACTAACGAAATCTTTTTTGTTTTTTTATTTCAAATGAGCCGTTCCAGAGATATGCTCACCGCGAGTGATATTCAAAAAAAGGTGTTTTAGGACAACGGCCATATTGCCCCATATATAGTGAAAATTTTTTCATAAAAAAATTTATATAGATACCTCAAAATACGTAGTATTGATACTGTATACTGTATTTTAATAAAAGGATGCTAACATGGCTAAAAAAAATTATGAAAATCCCCTATTTTTTCCGAGCATAACTAGTTATTTTTGCGAGCTCGAAAGCGTAATGGACAACTTTTATTATTTAACAAAAGTCAATTATTTATACATAATAACAACAATCATATTTTGTTTGTAGTCCAAAAACGTATTGCGCGAAAAAAAAAGAAATTGGAGTATATTTTAAGAAATTAGAGATTGGTAAATAAAAACAGATTTTTCGTTGTATATCAACGATGCAAAGTCATTTAGCATTGAAATCTCAGGTAGCGTGATTTTATTACGTGGAGGAGAAGGGAGAAGAGTAAAAACACTGGGTATATAGTCTCGTTTGAAGAATGGAATCCCAGGAGAATTTCGTGACATCGAAAGGAGACGAGAAAAAAAAACAATATGGAAATCGTTGAGTTCTCGTAAACGCAAAGCTGACGAAACAAAGTTTATTTACCAAGTTGAATTACCGGCTCGATCTCTCGACTCTCTACCCCTCCCCCCTTTCCGCCATCATCGAAACACGTACGTAAATTTTGACACTTGTACGAACAACGTGATCCTCGAATCGTCAAATCTCATCCTCGAAATTTAGACGATAATTTAATGTTGGTTACGAAACGAGGAAATAAGTCAAATACGAGAATTTCGATCGAAATCAGTGTTTTGTTTCCTCGTTCTTGGGCTGACATATAAATACTGCGTAGAGACACAAGAGTGTACGAATAATCCGAGCACTAAAGCTTTATATAGCCGCTTGCTGGGCCCTTTGTCGATGCGGTTTAAAGGATATCTGACGATGTGTCCCCCGGCGCGTTAATAATACATCAACCAACAAACCAGAGTTCAAACAAATACCGTATCAAACAACGAATAACAAAAATAGTCGAAACAAGACAAAATAACAACTTTCGTATACGAGGTATTTCAACTCTAGATCGATAATCTTTATTCGTTGTCTTTTTATTTGATTTATTTACATGAGCGACTTATGGTTGAATGTCAAAGGGAAGTCGATTAACCCTGGAGCCCCACAACAGGGTAATTAGTTACCCCACAAAAATGTCAAATTTCCTTCCCGAATCAATTTTTTTAAATCATACTTTTCGTTTTATAGCGTTTTCACCATTAAATATTTACCGAATGCGACTTTATCATGCAGCATTCTCTTCGTTATCAAAAAACGAAGAGAATGGTATATGATTAAATCTCATTATCGCATACGAGGAACATTTTATGCTAAAGAGAAAATTGCGGTAATTATTTATTCCAGTGTGGGATTTACGTTGGAAAAAATAGATTGTGGGGTTCTAGGGTTAAATAACGGTGGGGAAATACCTCGTGTACGCAAATACACGCGCTAAAACCTCGATTTTGTCAGACTAGATTTTAATCGTTTAACTCGCGAAACAAACGAAACAAAGAAAATACAATAAAACAACATGGCGTCATTGGATGACAAGATCGAGGCTCGCAGAAGGATGTTTTTCTTCGATAAATCGACAAAATCAAGGCAGTAAATACGTAAGTAAATGCAAGATATTGAAGCTTACCCAACCGCCGGAAAAGTTGTGTAGGGAAACATCCTCGGACACGCTATTATTCCGGTGTCTCGGACGTAAAAGAGAGAATTCCTCTTGTTGCAAATAATTTTTGTTTTTTATATTATCCTCGCGATATGTATGTATACATATAAATATATATTATAATGGCGGAAGACTCGTGTTTTAAAAGAAACGTCGACACTTTTGTTATTTTCAATCGTCGAAATGAAAATTCACACCAGGATAATCGATAACAAGTGTGTATGAAAACGGAGTAACAAACGTACGAAGTTTAGGATATAGTAGATAGCACACTGTTATTCCGGTTTTGCGGAGAGATGCACAGAAAACAAAGAAAAAACACACACAGACACACACGCGCGATGTTGAGCAAGGAGGCACCGGCCACTGTGAGCGGCGATGATCCTGGAAGAACTCGCTGCTTCTCTCGTTCCTCTCTCTTCTGTCTTTCTCTCTCGTACTTTCCTCGAGTCTTGGAGAGCGGACCAGGTTCAAGGTTACACCGCTGTGGTGAGCGCGTTGTTGGCGGCGTTTTTGTCCCGCAACGACTCGAGAAAGCCAATCTTACCAACCGATAAACAATCTCGAGAATTACCTCTCGACTTTAATAAGAAACGAAAAAAACAATGGTAAAAAAGTGATCTCGCGGGAGAGAGCGTATCCCATGAAATCGGTGAGAAACGTCAAGAAGGCAACTACCGCGTTAAACAGTCGCGACGAGACGAGAAACACACGTCGCTTTGCAGCCAGCGGCGGAGAATTGAGAGAGAGAGAGACAGAGATAGAGGAGCGAAAGAGTGAGCGATAGCAGTGGGGGGATGGTGCGCGCACACTCGATCGACGAATGGCGAACGGGGAGCTATAGAAACAGCACACTCTTGTATTAAAACAAAGAAACGCGTGTGCGCTAAATCTTAGTAAATATGATAATATTCTCGTTATATTTTGCGATAATTTCCCCAAATTGATATTTCTCCAGACACAATGTTATTTTATTGGTTTATTATTTGGTTTTTAGCCCCCGTTCATTCAACGTTATGAATACACGATATTGCGATTGTACGACAATGATTCACCCTCTTTGGTAAGGGGAAATGGCACGTGTGTGATGAAGGTGAATGCGTATCAGCTCACCGAGCGTCCTTTCGCTTTATCCTCTCGTACAAGACGACGCACAGCCAAATGTTCTTTATTATTCGTTTATTGTTTTCAATATTTTATTGTATAATTAGAAAGATATCAAAAATATAGCGCGAAAATTTTTTGATTTCCTCGTATTCAATTGATTCCGTTTCTCTCTCTCTGGGAAAACGTTGTATTTTGTTTGATGAATACATACGAGGTGTATATAAACGGTGCAAGAACAATATAATGTATGTTTGAGAGAGAGAGGGAGAGAATAAAAGAGATGAGAGTGTACACAGAGAGCGATACACGACGTCGGGTAAGCGTCGTCGTCTCTACTGGCGTTTGGTTCTCTCGATACTGTTCGCTCGTTGCTCTCGACGCTCGGGCGCACAGTTGCTACACACAGCTTGCCACTGCCGCTGCTCTCCTCTCGGTTATCCTTTTCTTTACCGAGAGAGCTCTCTCTCTGTCTCTGTTTCTGTCTCTCTCTCCGGCGTGTCGGCGACGGGGCAGCTGTGCCGGTTTTCCGTGCGCGCCCTCCACCGCCCTACGTATATGAACGAGGGCCGATGTTCGCCCCGGGAGAAGGGGTACGGACTACGCCGCCGTCGCTGTTCTGGAGAAGAGGGAGAAAGATACACTCCCACCACACATCAAAATCCTTCTTTCCTCGTCGGAGAGGGGAGAACGAGAGCGCTGGAGCGACAGAGAGAATAGAGAGAGTATCAGCACAACCGCGGTAAGCGGTGGGGTGAGGGCGAGTTTGAAAGGGACTCTAGAGCTCCACAGAAGCGAACAAAGTATATACACGAATACGACTATAGTGCGGCGGAGGACGAGCGAGCGTGACAGAGAAGGGTAGAGGACGACGAACGACGGTAGCTACCGACTGCCGCGCCACGGCTGTCTCTCGTACTATCTCGTACCCTTCCGTGTGTATCAGCCTCGTCGCCGCTGCCGCGCTCTTGGTCCTTGCCCAGTGGTTCTCAATTATTTCTACCCCCCTGTACAACCTCGCGAGAGTCAATGTCCTTGCGAAGCTGATGCTACTATCCCGCTACGTTATGTCGTATACGTGTGTATTATAGCAACGAACCACGCTGCTCGAACGATCATTTCTACAAATGCTTCTCTTTTCATTTCTTTAGGGTGTTGTTCCTGATAAGACTATGCTATCGATTGTTCTGAGATTTTTTACGTCCTCCGAATCACACCAAGGACTTTTGTCAAGGTCCTTCATTAGAATGTTTATTGTTAGGTAAAAAAAAATATTAATAAAAATTGACACTTGGGCATTTATCAATGGTTGATAGAACTCATTAAACAAACCGTCAATATATACCTGCGTATCATATTATGAGACGAGACAGTCTTGATACCTAGTATCGAAAAGAAAATTGATCGATACCGAGATTGAACTTACGGCTGACAGAGTCCGTATTGTTGGGACTAACCTTGACGTAGATGAGTTTGTTTTATTGTTTTTTTTTTTTTTTTCAACAGAAAATATTTTACATAAAGCTGATTAAACTAGCAAAAGTTCACCTTTATGATGTCTCGCGAAGCTCGATTATGATGAAATTTACGTGTGGAATAATAAATTATTTTTTCTTTTACAAAATTTCCATTTTTAAATACAAGTTTTATTCATTATTATTATTTTTATTATTGTTATTATTATTACATACAAAGTTTCTCATTCGGAGTTTTGGTTTATTCGATTTTCAGGGTGTTACATTGTTAAATTCATTTAAACAAAATCCATATTATAGTTATGAAAAAGATAGAACCAAAGATTCGCCCACGATGGTACTAGGCTTAAAATTCATAAAACAAAAAACAATAACAGTTTCCTTTAAAAATTTATAAAGAAAATCGAAGGAGAAAATCACTGCGGAAAAAGACATTTTTTCCTTAGAATTGAAAAAACAACTGATTGAAGCAAACTTTCAATCATTTTCCAAATATTTTTAAACAAAAGTACGTTTCAAAACAAAAACATACCTTTTTATCTGAAAAACATTTCGTCTAAGGAACATTAACCTATTTTAATCTCAAATTCGAGTTAAACTGTATATAATTCAGTGCCTAGAACGTACAATAAATTAATCGACATTTCTAGAGACTGCAGCACTATATGCATGTTTCAAAACATACTGAAGGGGACAGTCCTAACATGGGTATTCCTTAGAAAGAATTTTTTTTTAATAACCGAAATTTCGGCATTAATAGTAATTTATTGACAACACAGCCTAACGGATCAGTGTGTCCCTAGAATAAGTCCCAAAAAAAGTCCCATTTATCTTATCATCTTGGGCTTAAGTTGACAAAAATGATCCCAACTGGGACTTTTTTCCCCTCGCTCGATGTGAACCGGACGTGACGTCATGAGTTATAAACTAGAGCTCGGACTCCAAAATAGGGACTTTTTTTAGGGGTGAAAACTCAAAAGAAATCCCTATTTGGGACTCCGAGTCCCAATTAGGGACTTTTTCGAGCGAGGCAACCGGAATAAACAATTCGCTATGTGTATACTTATTGGTATTCTGTACGAGACCGTCTTTTCAGACGGTCACAGAGTGTTACGGCTTCAGCAATATATGCCCACCCGGCGGATGATGCGTGCTCGCGAAAACGCTTGACTCTGCGCCACCTTGTGGCCGAAGCGAGAAGCAAAGAAAAAGTCTCAAATTGGGGCTCGGAGTCCCAAATAGGGACTTTTTTTGAGATTTCACTCTTAAAAAAAGTTCCTATTTGGGACTTACGACGTCACGTCCGGTTCACACCGAGTGAGGGGAAAAAGTCCCAATTGGGACTCCCTTTCGGATCATTTTTGTCCACTTAAACCCCGAGTCCCAAATGGGACTTTTTTTGGCTTTTTTTGGGACTCCCTGATCCATTAAGGCATCTAGACGACATTATAAATAACTATGTTCAATTTCAAGCCTAAATATTTAGTAGTTTTTTCACAAAGTCTACCACAAAAATGAATCAATGGTTGCATGATGGAGGACTCGCTTCGCTCGTCCTAATTATTATTGTTATGGTTGTTTTTTTGTTCGTTTATTTATAGTCGCATCAACACCTGTCGTTAGCGACTATCTTATTTGGTAACGGCTTTAAATTTTGTCATATATGCCAGATTTTTTGCAGAATTCGATTACACTCGGCATTATTGAATCCTCATTTTTAAATGTTTTTATTCTTAATTTTTAAATTTTTATTTGTTTTCAATTGATTTTTTAATTTTTTATATTTATATTATTATAATTTAATATATAATTATTACAATTTATTATTATTATTAATTATTATAATTATTATATTTATTATATTATATAATTATATTATAATTATTTTATATAATAATTAATATAATTATTATAACTTAATAAATTATAAATTTAATTTAATCAATTTTTTTAAATTTAAATTTAATTAATACATTTTTAAATGTTTAAATGTAAAAAAAGACTGTTTACAGTCTTTAAGTGTTATTGGTAGTTTTATTTTATCGCGTGGCACTTGATGATTTGGGTAGGTGATTAATAAATGTTCGATAGTCGTTGGAGTGTTGCATGTTGTACAAAGTTACTTCCGTGGAGTAGTCAAATAAATGTTAGTGAGTCATGTTGGAGTGTCCGATTCTCAATCTAGTGAGGATGCGTTATGGTTGTTGTCTTACGCTGTATGAAACAATAAATAATTCGAAGCCGAAAACTTCGAGATCTCGCGAAAGTATGACCTACCAAGGTTCGTTCCCATTGAAAGGGTGGTTCGTTTGATACTACAGCAATTTTCTCCAAACATCATTAATTACGTAATTCTTTAAGGTGTCTGAATGGATCAGGGAGTATGCGGAACAAGTTGGATAAGAATTTTGCGCCGTTGAACAACGGGGAGAAGCATTAAAATTTAACAAGAGACGAAAAAAAGATGTTCGCTGAGAAACGACCGGACGATCAGTTAATAAAAGTCTCAAGTTAGTGTCGAATTACATGGATGAAATGAACGGAACGCGGAGTTTATCTACGTCATGCTCAATGACTCGAGGATTTGGTTGATTCAACGGAATCTTCATCGGGACGTTGTGTATACATATAAAAATATAATGTAATCTAAGATGTTTTATTCTTCAATCAATTCTTCTTGTCCCACCTCGTTATAGCCTACGTCGTTTTATTTAAAAAATGTTTTTTTCTTACTCTCTCATATTTCTTTCGTATCGTCTCGAGGATAAGAGAAACAGACTTTTCTCGCATCAAGATTTATCAGAGATGATTCTTAAACTCAAGTACGAGATTAAACGTCGCTCTTTATTTCCATCGCTCTCTCTCTCTCTCTCTCTCTCTTTCTTGTCTACTTTTTTACATGTCGCAATACGCGTACGGTCTCTAATCGTCGACTCTTGATGACGATGGGTGCGACCCACCGGGAGAGGATTTCCCTCGCCTGGTACAAATTACTCCGTATAACACTCGGTCGTCGTCACCCGCTGCCGCCACGCCACTACACCACCGTACAGGCTCTTCATCGCTGCTCATCCACTCTCGCAATTTTCTTTCGTATTCTTTCGCGGTTCTCCGCGAATCACCCATCTGGAGCCGAAGTAGGAGGAGAACGTGACAAAACGTATAAAAAGAAACGGAACTCTTTTGTACCGATAAAGAGCGAAATAGCAGAGAATATAAGAAAAATTGAGGAATGGTTGTTGGAAATTTTACGAGAATAGTTTTGTACAGACAATGTTGCCGAGGGCTTCGAAGATAAGTATGATGTAGCAAAGACAGAGCTGTAATATTGATTTTATTAGTGGCACTGTTAATGTTTACGTGATGAAATTACAGCCTTTATAGTGGCCGGAAAACTTTATTGGCTACGCTGAGCGAACATTATCTTCGCTAAGGCGTATAGGCAATGTTTTTCAGGAAGAGATACATGTCCAAAATTACTATAGCACCATAATTCCCGGCTAATATATCGGCACTCTTTAGGGTTTTTAGCAAAAACATAATAATAATTCATTTAAATTTCATTTTGTATTCGCAAAATAGTAAGTTTTGGCCCGATTCGAAATTAGAAATTATATCCGGAAGCTATACATTTTTGAAAAATGACTATGCTTTTACTAAAAATTCTCAAAAGGATTTAATTCTTCTAGATCCTTTTCCATGTGGCCGTTGGCGAACTCTCCGCGATATCAAATTTCCGCATGGATTTAAATACATCTAAGTACGAGAGAGAGGGGGGGGGGGGGGAGAGGGAGCGAAAGAGATAATGAAAAATAGAGAGCATGAGACTAGCTACTTTGAGGATGACGAGTTGACGTAAAGGAGATCCGTTACCGAAATATTGCTTGCAATTGTGTTGAGCATTTTTTCGTTCGTCTCAACGACAATAGCGGGACAAATTCGATGAATATGGAAGAGAGAGAGAGAGAGAGAGAGAGAGAGAGAGAAAGAGAGAGAGAGAAAGAGAGAGAGATTAGAAAAATGTTAAGTTCACGTATTGAACAATTTCATAACGATATTCAATTATGTGACAAAAAGTAGAGCGATGAGATTTGATATCGATGTTATCGTCACGTCATCCGCGAGCTTGAGCCTACGCCCTGAATAGGACCGGCTAGGGTGAGTCGCGAAGGAGGAGGAGGTAGGAGAGAAGGAAAAAGGGGATGGTAAAGTGGCTGAGGCTAGTAGTGCTGGCCGCTCTCCAAATTGTCAGGCAAATTTTGCAAATCTCTTTGGGTTTGGTGTACATACATTTATGACTCTATATATACGAGGCAAATTATACGAACGTACATGCAGGTGTGCCGAATTGTCGGGTGAATTTGGTCGATTCCTCGACCATCGTTCTCGTGTAAGCGTATTACGGTGTATTTGCAAGGACACGTGTTTCGAGGGAAAGAAAGCGAAACGTATACGGTAACGGGGAAAAATTTGTGGTTGATTGACAGGCGCGCGTGAGAGCGAGAGGGGTTGATGACGAGAATACTGATGAAGCGCGAGTCATTCGACTCGGTGATTATGTATACGGAGAGTTGCAACGGCGTTCATCGCTTTTATTCGCTCAGCTCGCTCTCGACGTGCGACGGGAAAAAGATTTCCACCTCGATCGGTATGAACAAAAAACAGGAAGTGCATATAGTCTCATTCGTGTAACTCGAGTCATCGCGTGCGAGGGTGAAACCCGCTGACGGAGAGGAGAAAAAGCGAAAGAGCAAGTTGGAAGAGGAAGAAAGCTCGGTAATGAGCGGGAACGAGAGATTAAGAGGGAAGAAACGAGAGAGAGAGAGAGAGAGAGGGAGGGAGAGAGAGAGAGAGAGAGAGAGAGAGAGAGAGAGAGAGAGAGAGAGAGACAGCGAAAGAGGAAGCAAGGATATATGGAGAGATAGACAAAATGGATAAGAGACCCGGGTCCCGGGCGCATTGCCCGGGGTTGCAGACTGCACTGGTGGTGCTTCTTCGATGGGCGTTGAAACTCCCTCGGAAGTAGTTGTAAACGACGCAGTGTTGTCATTGTTCTTATTATTTACTACATATCAAAAATGCCGCTTTTTCGGAAGACGCCTGAAATCGACGACAGAGCGAGAAAAGGACAGAGAGAGAGAGAGAGAGGGAGAGAGAGAGGGAGAGAGAGAGAGAGAGAGAGAGGGGGGGAGGGGGGAGAGAGGTAGACAGGGAGGGAGGGAGGGAGGGAGGGAGGGAGGGAGGGAGAGAGAGAGAGGGAGGGAGGGAGGGAGGGAGGGAGGGGGAGGGGAGGGGAGGGAGAGAGGGGGGAGGGGAGAGAGAGAGAGAGAGAGAGAGAGAGAGAGAGAGAGAGAGAGAGAGAGAGAGAGAGAGAGAGAGAGAGAGAGAGAGAGAGAGAGAGCGACAAGCACTACAGAGATGATAGAGAACCGTTCTTTCGACGTTCCTAAAAACAACCTACAGAAATAATCGTTTGAGTTTGGTCGTTACGAGTGCTCCATGGTTCGATGTCTTTTTAGTACAATAGCTGTCTCGATAGGAATTCGAAGTAGAACACATTATGTGCTGGTACAACAGTTTTATTTCTTTGATTCGATTTTCTATTTACGACTATTGCATTGGCATGGGGAGGAAGAATCTAAAGAGACGAAAAGAGTTGTAAAGGACGCCTATAAGGCAAGGATGAGGGTCACACGGAAACTGGTGAGACGATGTCGTATGCCGGAAGCCGAGTGACACGCTTTAACTTCGAGACACCACGAGAATTACATACAACTTTTGCGAATTGTTGGTGGGCCTCGTCATATCGGGGGAACGAATAAATGATTCTCAATTTCTTGATTGATTCTGTTGGAAAACTTGTGGGTGGCTGAGCAAACACTCTTTCCATGCACGGAGGCGAGCAAGGGCTGGGGGTATGGAAGGCACTGAACGGACAGACCATCTTCCAGGAAAAAAAGGATTGGGAGTGCACAATCAATCGCGAAAAAGCTCTCGTTCCAATTTTTCCAGATATGTGTCTCGAAATTACTGACACTACTCTTACCAGAGCTTGGTCGCGATCGAGTTTGACATATTTTTCTTCTTCTGTTTTATTCGCACAATGCTGAGGTTCGTAAAACAACACATTCTTTCATACCGACCGCGGGACACGACGGACTTGACCAACGTTGTCGCTGTAACGAATTATAACAATTCGAGTTCGCAAAGACGTAATTGATTTAAATTACTTCTTACTCGCACTTTCAAAGATAATAGTAATGTGACCAATCATTAAAGAGTATCCGTAGTTTTTCCATCTTGACCGCATTTATACAAATCATCGGTACAGTGAAGTCGAAGATTATAATTTAAATAAAAATTTTAAAAAATTGCCCGGTGTAAGCTTCACTATGTGTCACTCGGACGTAATTTTGAACTTCAACCGACATTTTTTGAGCCAATTGTAATTACAAAATTTATATCGCTAGAAATCTCTACATTTTTCATCTAATAGTTACTATTATAGGGAAGACACTTATCAAGTTTTTCATTTTTCGGAGTAATACTGAAGCGAAAAAAAATTGCACGTTAATTACATGAATATGTATGATGGAGGCGTTCAACGGACACTTGACAAAGGAGTTTAAGATTTTAGCTATACATTTACTTTTGGAAACCGATAGGTACTTAATAAAATCAAAAACCTAAATAACTGTGTTTGAAATAGTCTCGATATTAAAATAGCATTCAAAAGTAACTAAAACCCTAATAATAATTGTTAAAAATAACCATAATTAAAATAACCAAGATAGAAAATGAGCAAACAAAATAACCAGGGTAAAAGTAGCTAAATAAGCTGTATGCATTGAAATATTTTTGCACAAAAACAATACATAATTTATTCAGACAAAACAAAAACCCAAACAAAACGAAACAAACCAAAATGCACATGCAAACCCATCCGAAACCAAAACTTAAACGAACACAAACAATGATAAACGAACACAAAAGACAAATCCAAGCATAAGCAAACACAACGCAATTCATCAAAATGAACTCTGTAAATTATAAAATTACAGTATTATTCTGAGAATATTAAGATACTCGTTAAGGAATAATTAGGAATAAGGTTATTTTAAACGGTGGCTATAATCGTCATGTTTATTTTCACCACCGGTTATTTTTTGCCCAGATTATGTATTAATGAATTATTTTAGAGCGGTTACCCCTAAAATATGTATCTTAATCGTTGGAGCAAAGTAATCGATTGTTCTGGAAAAATCGATAATTATACGCCTGCCTGTTGGTTCGTCCGAATAGACGATAAAGGTTGTAGTATCGTTGTACCGCAATGTTCAATTACGTCATAACCAATGTTTATACTGAGATAATGAAAAAAATGGTTAGTCGGTGTATACAGAGAGTCAAAGCGAACACGAAAGCTTCGCTCTTCAAAGTACAATTACCAACGTAGAAACTTGATGCTTTTATATGAAAAAGAGAGTAAAGAGGAAAGTTGCGGTAGTGAAAAGGGAGGTCGAAGCTATAATGTAAGAGAGTCTCGTGTTTATATGCGTGTAGGGTAGATTGCTGCTTGCTCTCTTTTTATTGCGTTTTCCTCTGCTGCAGCCATCATCACCGGGTTACCACATTAGAGTCTCAAAACCCTCAGTTCGCTGCCACGTGATGCTAAATAATGAGATTCGTATACGCGGTGTTGCACTGTGAAGAAAAGCGAGGTGGCTGCGGGCAAGCGTGCATCTCCGAACACAACCGCAGCTTCCATCACACTTTTTATATCTCCGTTGTACGAGCACGCCCCTATGAGTCTACAATGGCTTGATTGAATGTCGCTGATACAGTTAGTTGCCAGCAAGTTCTTGATCGATCTACGTATACCTCGTATTTACCACTTTCCACCTTTTTTTTATTACACGATGCATGTCAATTGACCTATATTATTTTAGGATTTACTATACTTTCAACGAAATCACAATTCCTTTTATTCGACGTGCAATTTTACGAGCAATCACGCAAGGTCGATGTAAAATTTATTCATTGTTTTGTTGCAGCCACTATTTTTTCTTTAGATATAAAATCGATTCATTTATTACTTAAATTAAAATCCATGTCTTAACGCGACCGTTAATCATTGCTGATAAATTATTATATCACTGTAAAAAATTTCCGTATGAAAATTAATACACATGTATAGGAAGTTTTTACGCGGATACCGTACATGAAAATTCAGATACGCTGAGGAAAATTGAGAGACGCGGTATTTTAATGAAACGAGCACTGTTTAGTAAAATTAATATACTTGTGTATTTGAAAAATCATATACATGCAAGAAATGTTGACTTTGTGCATATTAAAAACACGAAACATCAACTAATCAAGAGACGCGGTAGCGGCTCGACGCCAAGTATTAAAAGAAAAAAGCCAGCGCGAGGCCTACGGCACTCTTATATACGCGAATATGCCGGTTTTATGACGTCATGGCGTTTTCAAACCGTTCTGACGGATGAACCGTTTGATCAAAAAATCTGAATATTGGTGACAATTTTTTTTCGATTTTTCTCTTTCTATTAGTCTTTGTTGCAAGTAAATCCGTTCGGCCAATCTTGAGATATGATGATTTAGCGAAATAAAATCGGACGTTTCGGGATAACTGTGCTTTCTTTAGGAACAGACAGGCGTATGTCGCGCCCGAATAGGTGTGGCATACGCCCTTTTAACAATAATCTACATTTCTCGACTGTCCGTCACCCGGCCCACTGAACGAGGCTACCCCCTCTTACATGCGCCCTTGAGTGAGAGAGACAGCACGTGCAGCCGCGTTCCTTCTCTCTCTCACTGGTGGCGTGCAGTGATCGAAAATCAATTGCCCGAAAATAATAACTTAATTAATTATTAATTAACATCGGAATTATTTTTATTATATTAATTTAATATATATATATTTTATATATATATATATATATATATATATATATATATATATATATATATATATATATATAACATATATATATAATTAAAAAATAAATAAAATTAAAATATTATATCTATATTAAATTATGTTTAAATTAAATTGAAAATAATTGGTCCTAGAATATGTTGTTTTTAATTACTATGAAAAAAAATTGGTAATTAATAGAAAATGCAGTGCCAAATGACGATAAAATTTCTATTTGATGCAGTATTTTCAATTGATAGGGAATTTATTGCTAATTAGCGATAGAATTCACTCCTGAATAAAAATTTTACTATCAGTTGCTAAAACGTCCTTAAGTAAAATGGCTCGACACACTGAAGTACAGTACGACGGCTAGACAGACAGACAGACAGACAGACAGACAGACAGAGAGACAGAGACAGAGACAGAGACAGAGACAGAGACAGAGACAGAGACAGAGACAGAGACAGAGACAGAGACAGAGACAGAGACAGAGGCAGAGGCAGAGGCAGAGGCAGAGGCAGAGGCAGAGGCAGAGGCAGAGGCAGAGGCAGAGGCAGAGGCAGAGGCAGAGGCAGAGGCAGAGGCAGAGGCAGAGGCAGAGGCAGAGGCAGAGGCAGAGGCAGAGGCAGAGGCAGAGGCAGAGACAGAGACAGAGACAGAGACAGAGACAGAGACAGAGACAGAGACAGAGACAGAGACAGAGACAGAGACAGAGACAGAGACAGAGACAGAGACAGAGACAGAGACAGAGACAGAGACAGAGACAGAGACAGAGACAGAGACAGAGACAGAGACAGAGACAGAGACAGAGACAGAGACAGAGACAGAGACAGAGACAGAGACAGAGACAGAGACAGAGACAGAGACAGAGACAGAGACAGAGACAGAGACAGAGACAGAGACAGAGACAGAGACAGAGAGAGAGAGAGAGAGAGAGAGAGAGAGAGAGAGAGAGAGAGAGAGAGAGAGAGAGAGAGAGAGAGAGAGAGAGAGAGAGAGAGAGAGAGAGAGAGAGAGAGAGAGAGAGAGAGAGAGAGAGAGAGAGAGAGAGAGAGAGAGAGAGAGAGAGAGAGAGAGAGAGAGAGAGAGAGAGAGAGAGAGGGGACGACGACGACGACGACGACGACGACGACGACCTGGACAACGACGACGACGACCTGGACAACGACGACGACGACCTGGACAACGACGACGACGACCTGGACAACGACGACGACGACCTGGACAACGACGACGATGACCTGGACAACGACGACGACGACCTGGACAACGACGACGACGACCTGGACAACGACGACGACGACCTGGACAACGACGACGACGACCTGGACAACGACGACGACGACGCCCTGGACGACGACGACGACCTCAACGACGACGACGACCTGGACAACGACGACGACGATGACCTGGACGACGACCAAGACCTGGACGACGACTACGACTTGTATGACGACGCCGACGACCTGGATGACGACGATGACCTTGATGACGACGATGACCTGGATGACGACGATGACCTGGACGACGACGATGACTACGACGACGACGACGACGTCGACGATGACGATCCGGACGACGATAACGACCTGAACAACGACGACTCCGACGACGACGACGGACTGGACGACGACGACGACCTGGACGACGACGACGACCTGGACGACGACGACGACCTGAACGACGACGACGACCTGGACGACGACGACGATTTGGACGACGACGACGATCTGGACGACGACGACAACCTGGACGACGACGACGACGATGACGACTCGGACGGCGATAACGATCGGGACGACGACGACGACGTCGACGCTGACGACCTGGAGGACGATAACGACGTGGACGACGACGACGACGACGACGACGACGACTACGACTACGGCGACGACTACGACGACGACTACGCCGACGACGACGACGACGACGACGACGAGTACGACGTCGACTACGTCGACGACGACGACGACGACGACGGCGATCTGGACGACAACGATAACCTGCACAACGACGACGACGACGACGACCTGGACGACGACGATCATCTGGAAAACGACGATGACGTGAACAATGACGACGACGACTCTGGTAGCATATTCCTTCCTATCCCTCCCACTTATACATACATAACTACAAACATACATATAATCGCGCCGGTAGTGTTACGCGCTCGCTAAATTTCTTATTCGTTTATATTCAAATAAAAAATAATTAATTAACTAATTAATTATACGTGCTTCATTTTTATATGTATTATTACACATACTATATGTGCGAATCCAAAACGGTTCATTTGATTATAAATTTAAATATGTTCTCTGATGGTTATAGATAACCGTATTAAAATGTATTTCGGGGATATTCAAAAACCCTACGAATAGTTTGCGCATTCCTGAAATATTAAAAAATGCATTTTTTATGTACATAACGGATTGGAATGCGTCTTTATGTCCACTACTAGCTGAGAAAATGTCACAGAGTGTGTGTGTATTGTGTGTGAATATTAATGAATATTTGTGGTATTTTACACAATTGCGGTACTTGCGAGGGCTTGAATAGCATTTTTTGACCCGAGGGTATGCATCAGTTCGATAAGCCTGAAAAATATGTTCATTCTAAAGTAAGAATTTTTCCATGCTGTTTTTTTGATAGCAATAAAGTTTCAGCTTTTTCACTTTTTCGCCGCGCTGAAAATATTTTCATTCTAATTCAACAAACTGAGCGGAAAATGTACACTCCCGAAACCGGAAGCAGGTGGCCTGACTAATCCATACCCTTCAATTCATAGGATTTAAGTAATGTTCAACAATGTCATTGAAAAAAAAACACCAAAATTTGTTCAAGCGTATGCTTATGTCCTTTCGTCATTTTCTATGTAAGTTTCACAAATCGAATGTCGTCTTTTACGCTCGCATCTAAAATGTAATAGTGGTCCTGAGTCATGTTAGCGAGCTTTTTATCTATCTTTAAGAAGATTTTAACGATAATTTTTTTTTCGTATGTTCAACAGTTTGTCTCATTTCCAACTTCACATTTGTGTCGTCCAAGAGACATGGTTGTTGATTGACCTACCTTGAAATTCACCACTTAGAGTATGAAAAAAATTGCAATAATTAATTTCTTGTCTTTTGACTACATTTCAGTTATGATTGAAGCTGTAACATCTCGATCATTGCGTTTGCTCATTGTTCAAATGGACACACGAGCATTACAATTATAAGCGAGACATCCACAGTCCTGTGCGATCGTCCTATGACTCGTACATAACAGCCTTAAATACATTTAATTTTATGCTGTATCCGAGTATGAGTTTCGCAGAAATTCATGATGTGACAATAAAAATATGTGGATGTTCTCATACGGTAAAGCCGTCTCGAAAAATTATACAAGATTTGGCAAGACCGATGCATAGCATTTTTTACTGATCAGGTCGTATATCGTGATGATATCAACTTTTTGGAATAAAAAACATTTTTCCAGGTTTCATCTATTATATTCATTTGGCAAGGAATTAATTGAGTAGTGATCTTTGGAAAAGAGAACTGATGATAAGTTAGGCCTTTTCAACTTTTATAAATGGAGCAGCGTTTTTTAACACTACGTCAGAAAGCGCATCTTATAAACCTCAATATTTACAAACTGGTGACATATGTTACGGTATTTATCGCTTAAAAAGAAAAATAATTTAAAAAACTGAAACTGTACATGATAGTGGAGCTATTTCTTATCATCGCGAGCAATGTTTTCAAGTTTTTGTTAAAGTTTAAAACGATGTAAAATAAAATAATGACGGGTCCTTGACTTATCTGTATTTTATGGGCAGCTGAGAAAGCGTAAGAACTAAAAGTTAAAAACGATGTAATATATGTTCAAGTTAAAAACGATGTAAAATAAAATAAAATAATGAGGGGTCCTTGACTTATCTGTATTTTATGAGTAACTGAGAAAGCGTAAGAACTATCCCATATATTAATTTTAAAAAAAATAATATGAAAAACATCTTTGTTATTCTTTTCTGGAACTTTCTCTTTCATGTCATTCAGCTTAATAGTTCCATGATAAAATGGCACGTTTTTACCGGGAGTGTGCGATTCTTTTCAGGAATATTGGAACGTCAGTAGATATCACGTTTTTCAAAAATAATTAATATCTATAGAAAAATACTTTGGAGAGGTATAAGTAGGAAAATACTTTGGAAAAGTATAAAAATGTGCACTAAATATTAAAAAATCGTAACCTTA
This sequence comes from Rhimphoctona megacephalus, assembly GCA_963989365.1. NCBI lineage: Eukaryota > Metazoa > Arthropoda > Insecta > Hymenoptera > Ichneumonidae > Rhimphoctona > Rhimphoctona megacephalus. The sequence continues at coordinate 28,522,707 of OZ022415.1, forward strand.
GTTATTAAATGACCACCTTACATTCCGGATATTACTTTGCAAAACAATTATTTTTCTTTATAACTATCATTCTCTTTCCATTTAATAGTTAAAACTTGTTTACCTCGGATAATACCGATTTAGCAGTATTTGTCCGTCAATGATGGAAGAAATTACTGTTCAGCTCTGTAATTGTTTTGTCATATGAAGGAAGTTACTCAACTTATGGCAAAAAAATCTGATTAATCATTGTTTCCGAATGAAAATTTTTTTTACCGCCATAGGACCAGTTGATAAGTATGGCCGTTTTTCAAAAAGAAATGAAATCAATCGCAAAAGACTTTAAAAAAGTAAAAAAAGAACGCCAAGTATTAAAAGACGCGACCTTAGTTATAAAATAATCATTCTATATTTTTTCTGTTATTACATTACTCTATAGGACAGTTGATAAGTATGGCCGTTTTTCAAAAAGAACTGAAATCAATCGCAAAAAACTTTTAAAAAGTAAAAAAAGAACGCCAAGTATTAAAAGACGCGACCTTCGTTATAAAATAATCGTTTTATTCTCAAAAACAATGATCAATAATATTCATCTTGATTTCGAGGAGAAATTGAAGTTTCACGATTCTTATTCCACTATTGGTATGTGCTCAGTTACTTTAACTTGAAAAAAAAAAACATACTATGAAAATGTTGGCCTTCATTATCGAATTAAAACCTGTTTACATCTTTTATTTTTTTATTCTTGATATATGAGAAGTTATCGTACAACGAAAAAAGATCTAGTTGGAAATTGTCGCTCATGATTGAAAAAAACACGAAATCATTTCAACGTAGCCAAGAATGGTGAATGAATTACGGGTTTCTGGATGGAATCATATACACTTTGAACGGTACCTGCTGAAGGTTTTTGTCACCTCAAGGGCTTCAAGAATAATTCTGCGGATATAAAGAAAATGTTATTCTGCTTTTATGCTAGCTAAGCACTAAGAATGTACAACACAATTCCACAGAGAATAAAACAAAAAACAATTACATAGAAAAGTGCAAATAAGCGAACAAGTGCACACATTGTATCTACACGTTTGTACCGCAAAAATTCACTGCAAATATTACACATGAACTTGGCGTGCATGGTTTTCAAATGTAACCTCGGCGAAGGAACGCTCCATCCATCTGTACATTGAGCGAACTCGAATATCCGTCTATCTATGAACTTTCACTTACTCGTTTGTTTATTTATTTGTTCATCCTACGTACGTTCAAAAAATGAGTGTATGGACGAACGGTTAGATAGGATCAGAATTAAGATGTATTAACGGTCCAAATTCCGTGCGTACATCTTTTCTCCATATCTTTCATTTATACAATCTAAGTCTTCATCTATCCCATCCATTCATCGTTTCATCGATTCAATCATCCGATCCGTTCATCGATCGATATATACCGTTCAACTATCAACTATTCACCCATTTCATTCATCCGTCTTTTCGCTTCATCTCATTTGATTATCCATTCGTCCTTTTCTACCATTTCATCTATACGTACTAGTAATTTATTTCGTTTATCAAATCATCAATTGGGACTTTCGCGTTCTATCCAGAGTTCGGACTTTTTTCACGATCGATAGAAGAACTGATTAAATACCGATTTGGATAGCATATTTCATTAACCCTCCGCGGCCACACTGGGGCGATTTCGTCCCGGCAAAATTTCACTTTGCCTGTTTTTACCCAAACTTACCCATTTATAGTACAAAATATAATAACTTTTATAATTAAATAATTGTAGATTTACATTCTAGAAGGATTGAACAGTATTTATGAATTTTTTTAGATTTTTCAAGGCGCTTTGACACGTTGAAAACTGCACATGGATGTTTTCGACCCAGTGTGACCGCGGAAGCATCGAAATTACACTGGGGCCGCCGAGGGTTAACCGTGTCTTCGCCGAGGTTACATTTGAAAACCATGCACGCCAAGTTCATGTGTAATATTTGCAGTGAATTTTTGCGGTACAAACGTGTAGATACAATGTGTGCACTTGTTCGCTTATTTGCACTTTTCTATGTAATTGTTTTTTGTTTTATTCTCTGTGGAATTGTGTTGTACATTCTTAGTGCTTAGCTAGCATAAAAGCAGAATAACATTTTCTTTATATCCGCAGAATTATTCTTGAAGCCCTTGAGGTGACAAAAACCTTCAGCAGGTACCGTTCAAAGTGTATATGATTCCATCCAGAAACCCGTAATTCATTCACCATTCTTGGCTACGTTGAAATGATTTCGTGTTTTTTTCAATCATGAGCGACAATTTCCAACTAGATCTTTTTTCGTTGTACGATAACTTCTCATATATCAAGAATAAAAAAATAAAAGATGTAAACAGGTTTTAATTCGATAATGAAGGCCAACATTTTCATAGTATGTTTTTTTTTTTCAAGTTAAAGTAACTGTGCACATACCAATAGTGGAATAAGAATCGTGAAACTTCAATTTCTCCTCGAAATCAAGATGAATATTATTGATCATTGTTTTTGAGAATAAAACGATTATTTTATAACGAAGGTCGCGTCTTTTAATACTTGGCGTTCTTTTTTTACTTTTTAAAAGTTTTTTGCGATTTATTACTATACTGGTATATTAAAGTTCACGTTACCAGCATAGTAATTTTCAGATTCAAGATTACTAAATTTCAGGCACCGTATAACATTTTAGCATTACATATTTCTACGATATTTCTAGAAATGTATCATAAAATTTGGTGATCCTTTTTGAATATTAATATACGAATGAATATTAAATAAATTCAGCTATTATGAGTTTTTAAGGGGAATACATTAATTGATGTACTATTGTGTTCGATTTTTTAAAGTTGAAGATCGAAATCATGCAGACATCTCAAGAAATTAATTAGAGTGACTTATGACCACTTGATGCCGTGGCAATCAAGTCGAGCAATTATCACCGTAAAAATTTTTATTATAATCTCAACATCTTGTGTTAAGTTTGGTGTTTACCATTTTCATGTTTTACACAATTTTCTTAGATTCGAGCGACTTGTATATATCCTCGTCCGAAGCACGTGCCTCCTATGAGAAAGTCGATGCTCTGCGCCACGCGGTGGCCAGAGCGCGACAGAGCGCGAAGCACGGTGCCCACAGAGCGTTACGAATTTCCTACACTTGTATATTAATTTTAATATTGAAATTCTTATAATTAATACATAGGCAACTGAATTTTAATACACGGATTTTTTTTTTATACTGCAGGGTATATTAATTTTCATTCCCATTTTTGTACCGTAGTTTTAAGAGATAGAGTTATGATGGGAAATAACATGTATCGTATTATTAACATTCATGTGTATCTTATTTTTCAGTCAACTGTCAAGAAAAGTGAAGATCATATTGTAATTTTAATAGATTGTTGATAGTAGATGAATTCATATACATTTGTATTAATTATCAATCAAACATATGATTTATTTCAATGCATGTCCACAAAATTTTCAGATTTCATATGAATATTCAATGTTATGCATCTTAAATTCCACATCAGTAACCAAAATTTATGTTCATATTTCAATTTTGGCATACGAGTGCAATAATTTTCATTTCATACACCCGGTTTGTAAATTTCATTTACCGTTGTATTGTAAAAGTATTGTAAATTTCATATATTTTTTAACAGTGTAGCATAACGATTAGAAAAATTGGGTAATTATAAGTATTTGGTATTTCATCAACTCCTTCTGCTGATTGAGAGCTTTTTTCATGACATAATTGCGAATTAGTGCGATGTCACGGTATATCTTAAACGGGCATAACACTTAGAAGGTGTAAAATGTCATTGAGTGGATAATTTTTTTGTTTTTCTTCGGAATACTATTGAAGTATTCGGACGAAAGGTTTTCGTGGTTGAATAAATACATTTTTAGAAACGGTTACCATTTTTTTAATTCAAAAAAAGTGGAACACACAGCCGTAATTCAGCGTCGTGAAAAGTCTCATTTTGTAAAACATTCCAAAATGGTCATGGGTGTACCTTCGCCCAAAATCAACTGACAACAAAAATGGAGTGGAATATTAAACTACATACTAAAAACTTTGATGCATCATAGTCGATTTCGAAGAGAATCTTTTTTGACAAAATGGCGAATTTTTAATTAAAAAAAATAGCAATTTCTAAATAAAAAAAATTTCGTTTGCTGTCGAAAACAATAAAAACGACGAGTCATAGGAAAAATCCTTATGATACACGATAGATAATTGGGCGTGGAATGACCATGAAAAATTTTCAGCAAATCCGTTAAATGGTTTTGGAAATTCATCCGGTACAAGTTTTTCAAACGGTAGTCTATTCTTGAAGCCGTGTCACGGTTGTGTGCCACTTTTTTGGCATGAAAAAAATTGGGAATACTTCCCGAAATGTAAGTTTTTGACCACGGAAAACCCTCGTCCCATCTCTCCAATGGTTTTCCAAAAAAAAAACATGAAAAATTTCCCTTATGACTCTGTTTTATCTCTAGGCGTCTAATATGTCCCCTCAAGGTGTGTCCAAGTTAACAAAATATTGCGGCGGATACTACAGCGTTCGGCGAAAATTTATGCGCGTGTACAAACATTTCTATAAGTGGCGCGCACTTTACACTCACAAACATTTTTTTACGTACGCATAAATTTTCGCCGAACGTTGCATGCGCTGTCATTTTTTTTATTAAGGGGTCAGTCCACTTTGAAAATTTCAAAAAATCGATTTTTTTACTGTTTTTGAAAATACATACATTCAGAAATATTGTGTCAAAATTTTATGAAAATCCGAGCTCTCTAAGTATTTTTTTTGTTTTTTAACTGAACGTCAGGACCTCATTTCGTCTACCTGAGCGTATAAACTTCAAACGCGTTTTTCTCGCAACGACGTTTTCAAAATCTAGCTCCATCGTATCTCTAAAACTAATAAACCGATTTTCTTGAAATTTGAACCACATATTGTAAACATGATTCGCAACAAGATGACCCTCGATGGTTTTAAAATTTTGATTTTTACTCTTTTTTTTTTGTGAAAAACTGCGAAAAAACGCGTTTTTTTTACTTTTTTCGTATTTCATCTGCCATTTTTTTATTTTTTGATAAAACTTTATATCCGAGGGTCATTTTGTAGCTGGTGTCATACTGAATCTAATGGACTTCGATTTTTTTGTTTCGGACAAGCCGTTGCCAAGTTGTGATGGAGCTACCTAGCCCACCTATTTTTGAGGCGTTACGTTAAACTATAGTTTTTGTACTTAAAAATGAATAAAAATGAATTAAAATTTTTTTTTTTATGTATTTCAAGACTTTATTTATCAAGCCCAACAACTTTTATATTCATATCTTTTATAAAATCCTCAAAAAAAATCGCGAAAATAGCTTTTTTTCGTGGCTCCAAAATGGACTGGTCCCTTAATCTGAACGCACGTTTGGATGGAATGAATTCGATCCTGTTAAAAATGAGCTCAATTATTTGATTTCTAGAAGTGGCTGATTGATTCGTTTTTTCTCATTTCGAACAGTATTGACAATAAATCAATAAATAATTTGCTGTCATTTGAAATTGAATAATTTCAATGAAGTATAACAATAATCAGATTTGACAGTTGGATTGTAACGTAGAGAGAAACCGACACGGTGAAAATAAATCTATTGACACTATTTCTGCTGATTTTAACGCGTCTTGATCCTCTTATTTTCTCAACCCGGCTCCTCTTTCCATGCATTGGGGAAAGTCGCCACGAAAGGTATATACCACCCGAGGCATTAAATTAACATCGTGTTTCACGACGCGGTATTACGAGACTTTGTCGCGTTGCGCCAAGTTGCTAAGCCGAGTGGGTGAAGAGAGAAACGTTGCGCAAAGTCGACGGCGGAGCAACCAACGTTAGCGCGGTGTTCGCGGGGTTTCGAGTAAACACCCCGAATCTTGGGATATACGCTGCCGAAAGCTCTCGAATGCGGAAATATATATATCGCAACGCGCTCCAACTACGTTTTTCGAGCTGCCACGACTGAGTGCTTTTGAGCGTTCGCGAACGGTACGTTCGCATTTTTTTCAATAGGAGCAACGAATGGTAGATGCGAGGCGAATATCAACGAAATATCAATGGGGGAATGGCGGGCAAAGTGGGATACCAGTGTAAAGTTACCCCTCTTCCCCCCACCCTTCCTCCTTAGGCGCATAAAAAATAGTTGAGTAATTTCATAAAATCCATAAAATTATCCACTAAGAACACACGTTTAAAAATAATCAGCTATACATAAAAACTACTGATTATTTTTTATATTGAAATTAAAATTTTTCCATTAAATAAATACGAAGCGAATGAAATAACAAACATCATAACTGCCAAAATTATGGTGGCGCATGATCTTTTTCGGTTAAAAAGAAATATCTTCGATTTTTTTCTAAGTAATTTGTTTTATTTCTTATATTCTCTAATTTCTTGAAAAAAAAAGAAAAAAAAACACGTTCATTAGGCTACCAATATCTTTTTTCTGTTTAATATTATGAGGAAACATCGTAATATCAATATCATGACGTACGATCATTTTTCACTGAATTTATTTTCTGTTTTTTTTTTTTCAAGTTGCGAATAATTTTTCGGCACGATCTAGACCTATTTTGATCAGTAAAGCTTCTTAATATAAGAAACTCCAGATATTAGGTGGTTAATTAATATATTTCTCGTAAATTGATGAATAGTACTCGATACAATAAAAGAATATTAGTCAAAAGGTCAGCGGTGTGCCCTGTTTTGCGTTCCGCTGCATAATACCTCGGTCCTTCCTTGCCGAGGCGTTGATATTCTTGTTGTCAAGCATAGGGCTCCTTTGTATCGCCCAAAAGTCAGGCGATAGTCTCCTATAAACATCTCAAATGACTTTTTACATGACGCCATCGAAGCCTTCGCTTTTCAAGCGAGCGCAGAGAAAGAATGTTGCTTTTATTAAATTGAATTTCAGATTGAACCGAACATGATTATGCTACTTAAAACCTTGGGGACAATCGGAATAATTAAATGTTATTCGTAGTGTAATTAGTAGCGTCAGCGATTTTAATTCACCGAGTCATATTGGTCATGAAAAAAAAACAAAAAAAATGTTCGTGCAAGTGTGTCACCTGATAAATCGAACTGTTCCGAATGATAATTTTTGTTAATAACTTTTTTATCTACGATTTTTGATTCTGAAACGTTGTCCTATAATTTAAGATGAATTACACACGTTTCGAAACCGAAAATTTGATTGGATCAGAATTCGGGAACTTCGCAATTGGACAAAAATCTTAAAGAAATCAGCCATCTTTGAAACGTTTCAATTGTTGATTTGCAATGATATTAATTCTGAAAATTTATTAACATGCTTAAACAAAATATTCTTCGACAATTTTTTTTTGTTACGTATAATGAGTTTCGTGATCTTTCTTTGAAATGCATATGATTTTTTTTCGAATGTTTATAGATTTTATGAAAAACTTTTAAAAAAGTGATAAAAAGTCACGAATTTTGCACATGTTTTTGTAAGAAGATCCAACACCAAGAGGCGCCGCAGCGGCTCGTCATTCATACGAAATGTGGAAAGCATCGAACGAACAGTTTCTCGAATATCACCTCCAGAAAAAATCGAAAAGAGGAATGTCAAAAAAAAAAAAAGAAAAAAATTCTGAAAAATTTTAAAAGTATTCTAGAACATCAACAAATTGATTTCATGCGATCAATCGTCTCATGAATTTTTGAATAATTTTTCTTTTAACAATTTGTTACGGATTTTTTCGATAAATTCATTATTGCATATCAAATAATGCAGAAACAAAAAATACGAAAACATCTATGAAGTTCATGTTCTTTGATAATTTATTCAGCAGTGAAAAAAAATCTACGCGGGTAAAAAAAAAATCTATACGTTTTAAGAAAAATCGCATTCATTTCATCTTTTCACTTCGATTCCAAAATCCACGAATCCATCGTTTAAACATTATTCCCTCTGGAATTTGAGGAGTTTGGACAATGAGGTACAAAAATCACTAGCGGAAAATCTTCGCCGAGGTTCTGAAAAAATATTTTAAAGTAAATTGTTTCCACGATGAATTTTCCATGTCGCCTCGATGGTCGTTGAGTGGGAACGGTGCGCATCGCTCCTGCCGTCGGTGCTATCGACCCTCCCCCATCTCTTTACCGTCATAGTCAAAATATCACGGAAATTGAATCGATAAATTTTCGGCAACGCAAATCGAGTCAACCGACGCCTCATTTTCAAACGCAACAAACTATCCCTCCTCCCCCTTCTTATTGTGGTTCGGGCGCGAATCAACATCCACCTCGACGAAAGAGATAGCACATTCCTTTTTTTCATCTTGAATACGCGATAAAACAACAACGAAACGTCTCTATTATCATTTTGACTTTACATCGATGATGTCTCGTTACGCGGTGGGTAATTAACGTGAGTTTATATTTTCAGTCATCGAATCTGTCCGAACGAAATAATATTTCGGTATATTTTCGAGTATGGTATTAACGATTATTGAAAGTTATGAATATGCATTCGTAACCCTAAATTTGTATCAATCAGAATTTTATTTCTCGGCGATTTGCAAAACATACGAAAACATTTAATCGTTTTTAGGTGATTCGAAATTTGTTTTTCGATGATGATAATGGCATTGTTATTGAATGTTTTAAATACGTGAAAAAGTTCGACTTCAACATTATCTCAAAGGTCGATAATGAAATCAATTTTTTTGAAAAATTCTCTGAGAAGCCAATAAAAAAACGAAGAAAAGGGTTTTTCTTTGTTTTCCCAATATCAATTTTTATCAATTTTCAATTTTTTATAATCATATATAATAAAATCATATATTATATTTATAATTATATATTTATAATCATATATAATAAAATCATATATAATAAATTAATATATAATATAATCATATACAATAAAAATCAATTTTTAAGAAAATTCAGCTGTTTGAAGTGGGATAGTGAAATGAAATGTTAATTTTGAATATTCTTTTATGCAGCATGATTTATGCAAGACTGATCATTTTTTTCAAACCCGAATTTTCGTGAAAAAAACTTTGAAAACTACTTTTTAAATATTTGTTCGACTTTATCTCAATGATCTATTAACGAATCAAAATTTTCGAAAAATTCGCTGAATAACTGATAAAAAAATCGAAGAAAATAGTTTTTCTTGTTATTTTTTTTCGATATCTCGTTTTTTGATAAGGTGACAGCACTTTGAAGTTCACTGTCCTCCCCCTAGATCCGATTTTCGGAAAATCAAGAATATTGAAATTTCAAATCGTCATATGTCAGTTAGGGGTGATAGTACGGGAATTAA